>VXBB01015704.1:331497-396066 GCA_013399915.1 Illadopsis cleaveri
AAAAAAAAAAAAAAAAAGGCATTTTCAGAAGCCCTTAAAAAAAAGTTTTTAGATAAATGGCCCACAGGCAGAGAAAAAGCCCTGAATTTCAAGGTCCTATAACTCTCGCAGAAGCTTCATCATCGTTGCCACAGCTGACGTACAACATTGATTTTTGTGTTATTATCCAGACCAGCCAGGACATAATGTGTGAACATCTACCACCTATTTTTCCACTGGCTTTTATTTCTCATGTGCCCCAGACTCTGAGCAAATGTGAATCCGAGCCCCTTAGTTCAGTCAAATTTATTATCCTTAAGGGAGGGGGACCGAAATCACAATTGTAAGTGCTCCCTCCACTCACACACGCATGCACGCACACACACACTAGATGTGCTGTCTGTGCACCACTCCCCTATTGTTTTCACTGTAACTGATTTTGGCACCAGCTCTTTAGCACTTTGGAAGGGCCTTCATTAGCACTGGGACACTGTCCAAAAGGAATCCAGAAAAATCAACACATGGCTGCTCTTGTTCTCATGATAAATGACAGCTTTGGCTGAAAAACAACAACAGTAAGGAAGCAAAACAAAACCCAAAAAGCAACAAGGGTAGCCATAATGTGAATAGGAGAAGTCAGACATGACTAACTCAGCCTGGATGAGGGAACAGGCTTGACTGGGAGGGGGCAGGGGAATTCCTCCCTCGGTACTGTATTAAAAAAGTGGTTTGGCCTTTACGCTGACACGGGGGGTTCGTTCTCGGAGGGGAGCGGAAAAACACTGCCAGACCAGACCACACCACTTCAGTGACGTGAAGTAAAGGGCACCAGCACAGTGCACTGTGGAAAATAAAATGTCTGCCATCCCCATGAGGAGGAAGAGGGACCCATGTCCCTTGTGTAAAGCAGAGCTTGCAAATGCAGAGAATGTATTAGGCTGGCGTATTAACCCATTTATTCCCCAATGGCTGTGTTTACACTCAAATCCTGAAGTGCTTACTCAGGCAAAACTCCCAGTTGACCTAGTCCTGAAGGCTTTAATCAGGAAGTATGCCCAATGACTTCAATGGGAGCTTTGTCTCAATAACTATTCAGGATATGGCCCATAGGGATCTTGAAACTAGAACTAATTGAATTTTTTGCACAACATGCCTTTTCACTTGAAAAGAACCCTTTTTATTCAAAAACAAATCTTCACAAAATGCATCAGTCATTTTTCTTTATTATTGGAAATTTTCTATCATATTTTACCAGGATGCTCTCAAACTTCTTACTTTGTTCAGTTAAAAAAAAAAATAATAAAAAGCCAGGGGAAAAACAAATCCTTATGGACATCTTTACTTTTTAGACAAGAAAAAAAAAATGAGCAAAGAGGTTTGAAACAGTGTTGGTGAAAACTGTGGAAAACACCTAGGGAATGTCACAAGAAAAAGTAAAGTCCTTTAAAAAAGCAAGGAAAATTGGCTTACTAAGTTTATTTTTGTTGCTATTGCTAAAAATTCATTTCTTGCATTTTGATTTCTTACATTAAGAACTATGATACACTACCAGTGAATACATAGGTTTGCATAAGTAGTTATCTTAAATCACCACACACAATTTTTAAACTCATTTTGTAGCCTTTAGAAATGAAACAAATGTCAGCCCTGGTCTGTGAAGTCTTCCATACACTGAAGCATAGGAGCTATAGGGAGTCCTTCAAGTTGTACAAAATTCAACGAATATTTCAGAACAGACTGCCATTCAGAACAGAAGACAGATGTGGAAAGAAGCACCATAAAGAAAATTTTGAGGCAAACACCTACAAATCTGTGAAAATATGTACAAACTCACCCTAACTGCGACAAAATTCTCCTGGACTGCCAAAAAAGTAGAGTTTATGCCTTTATTTCAAAATCTGAGAATAGCCTGCTTTTCCAAATATGTATTTCAGGATCTGGAGTCCAATCCAAGAAAGTTTTAAAATACATTTCGATCTTACCTTCTCAAATGAAAACATCTATTGAATTTCACAGGGAAAATAAACAAAAGAACCAGTTTAAAATCTGCTGTACATAAACCAAAGTAACATATCCCAAAAATCCTTCTTGAGCTCTGCACACCATGTATCTCATCCCAACTTGGCACATATCAGATGGCTGGTCAACAGTGACCCATGAGAATACACACCAGACCCTCACACATCAGCTGCATTACAACTTGTTCATTACCACGCACAGCATCCCACATTGATCATGAATATATATCATTAGGAAACAGGCTGTACACTGATGAGAAGGAGTCTGGAAATTGTCCTGCTTGAAATTCACATGAGAAGTACATGTCCGATAGATGCTTAGGCTGTTGACTTAATATGGTTAAAAGCTAAGCAAGTATTATATTGGAACTTGCACCTGGACCCCTATCCATTCAAAAATATTTAGAGACAAGTCCTGTTAACTGATTTTTATTTTGCTACAAAGTGAAAGGCCTGATGAGATTTGCTGAATGATCCCCTCTGGTCTCTGAATTTAAATCAAGCTTGGGTCAGGCATTTGTTCTGAAACAACATGAAACAGCACACCTCAGTGTTTTTAGATGAGCTTCACGTAAAGCCAGATCTTTGCAGAGCTACAATTCAAACAAAAATTCAGGGACACTAGTAGACTTGAGTTTATGCTTTCCCATATCTCCCTTGTGAAGCTAAATCACTGGGAACAGTCAGTTGAGTGACTCCTAAATTCCCCTTCACACCCACCCAATTAAACTTTTATCATATGGGTTGATCCCATGATATAAAACACAAGTGTGTCTTAATGCAATTTGAAGTCACAGGCAGCCTTCTGGGAGCAGGGCAGATGCCTGATGTACCTTAAGCTGATGTATTGGATGCTGTTTTTTCCTGCTTTATGCCATTAGTACACTTGTTCACCATCTCCCCTACCACATTGCCATCAGGGAGATCTAAGCTTGGCAGCAGGCTGGGATCCCTGCCTCTAAGCTGAAAGAGGTTGAGCTATTTGCAGAAATAATGCTTTCCAGACGTACTAAACAGCACTCATCTTTCCAGATGGAGGGGCATTAGTGTTGCTTCCAGCCATCTCTTCACCTTCTGGTGTACTTGCCACTCCTCCTGTATGCACCATGAGCCTTATGCTTCAAATACCTCTCCTGCATGCAGAGAGAAACTCTGCAAGCTGCCTGGACCTTGCAGCCCTTGGAGCCAGCTGGAGGAGGCATATAGCCCATCCCATTTTAGTGTGGGACTCCTGTCAGATGGGAAATGGGACAGGAGGGAAATGGGGGCTCTGAAAGGAGCCAGAAGTTCAAGGGTCCTTTTTTTTCTCCCATGATCTGTATTCGTACTTAAAGGACTTGAGAGGATTTGGCAGGTAGACGATCTGCTGAAGAGAAGCGTTGATAGCAGCCAAGCTAAAGGGGGGCAGAGAGAGAGAGAGAGAGACAGAGAAAGTCAGTGATGAAGAGGTAAATGGCCCCACTGCTAAACTAAAGCTTTTAATGGTCCCACAAGACCGGCACACTGTCTGGTCCAACGACTGACGGCTAAGAGCCAAGCCTTGAACATGCAGATCTTGGATCTGTGGCACACCAGGCTACATCAACCCTGACGAGGTCATCTGGATCACATGAATGCTTCAAGTCAAACAGCTGAAAAAAAATTTATTTTTTCTTTCTTTTTTTTCCTTTTTTTGTTCTTCATGTGAATCCCCAATGGAAGAAATCCACCGAACAAGCATGTTGATTTTGGCAAAGGCACACACAGTCACTCTGTTCTAAAGATGAGCTGACACGTGCAGATTCACAGATTAGCCATTTCTAAAGGTTAATTAAATATTGCCATTGTTTTCCAAGCTATTAATGTATGTTATTCTATTTTTCTCTGTTAAAGAACATCTGGGTTTTGGAGTTAAAAAATATGTAACCCTTCGTCCCCCTTTGAAAAAGGTCTTAAAAAACACACACAGAGTGTCTCCTTTAAAAATATGGCATGACCGTCTTCAGAGTCACATTACAAAGTTGAGGAAAAAAATCTTTGAAAAAATATTAGGAAAAATGTTCTTCCATAGATCAAAACATTTGCTGTGCATTCTCATCTACTGAGCGTGTCTCAGAACCAGCTCACACAGTAAATGAGCTGTAGAAGAGGCTCCTGGTATTAGTCAGCCCTTCATTATTTGCTGAAGTTACGCAAAGTGATTACATTCAGATATGTTTCTGCTCCATCCTTTGGTGCCAGGATGTATGACAGCCAGTTTTGTTTACGATGCTGGCACTGCTAGGCAAATTAAGTGGATCTGCAGAGCTTTCCTTATCCCTGTCTTGTGTCCCTCCTCAGCAGTTTGGACTCAGTTTGTGAACAGACTTGAGATGAAAGAAAGAATGAGTAGGATTATGAGAATGGAGATATACAAACACTGATTTGGTAGAGTTTTCTTGGCAGGGATGTAAATGACTACAAAAGATTCAAGTCAGTCCTATCCTAGTGATCAAGCTTGGCAGCAGAAGCAACGGAAAGCTCAGCTTTGCTTGCAGCTTTACTCTGCTGTTCCTGTGATACCTGAGACAAACAAGCTTCATTCCTTGCATCAAAACTCCTTCATTATGTCTCCATGCCTCCATATCTCCATGTGACAGTCTGAACAACCAACATGATAACATTTGCCTCCTCTTTACACAGATAATAATAACTGCTTAAGATGCACATGAAAAAGGGAATTCAATCTAGTACCTTCTGTGCCTCCATTTACCTCTCTGTCAAACAGTGACAGTCACATGCAGGTAATTCACGGTTGTGTCAGAAAGTTCAAGCTATTAAAGCTTGAAAATTCTTAGTTGCAAGAAATACAGAAATTTAAAATATTGTACTAATAATAAGAATGTGATTTTTCATATTCCATGGCTATTTCTCATCCACCAGACTTTGAGCTTCAACTTATGCTATCTGTACTTACCAAAGTCCCTTGCAAATCCTAAAGAGATTAATCTGTTTCTGATTCTGGTTCCAACTGTGTGCAGGTCCCAGTCATCACCTAGGGTATAGTCTTGCCAACTTATGAATTAACTAAACCTGCTGATGATATAAGTCAAAGGCCAGTGATGGTCCAACTCACATTCTTCTGCATGACCTTATCATCTTTGCAACCAAGCTGTAGTAGTACCTGATCCCTTTTTCACCTCCTTTCTAGGATGTCAGTCTGGGGTGGATCACTTCCCCTGTTTACCTGGCCACACTAGCAAGAGATGAAGGGAACTCTGCACTGTCTTCTGCACCCCTCTATAAGGCATCAAGAACCAGAAAAGCAAGGGCATGGAACTCATGGTGGGACGTAAGCCTGGCTTGGAGCAAGACCAACCAGCATTTGCAGTGTTCCTGCCATATCCTGTGCTGCCATAGACTCAGCTACCTGTACTCCACACCACCACGTGCAGCTGGTTTCCCTACTGCCCAGTGCATTATTTTACACTTCTTCTGGGATCACAACATTCAGATGAAATGAGGATAACTCTGTTATTTATTTCTTTCGTGTTCTCCCTGGAAGGATTGACAATTCCTTCTAGCAAGCATTTCACTCGTCAACAAAGTTATCCATATTGCAGTGCCTCTTCTGACCTGCAAATTAGCAAAAAATAAATCTTAATTACACTTAAATGCTAGAAATTTGCAATGAATGGGGCCACATTAGTCAGTTGTGAATTGGTCCTGACTCCTGCCTCTGCTTTGACTGGAGATGCAGCTGCAGGAATACATAAATTAGTTTTTTATTTGTTTGTACCAGTACAATCAGTTGTAGTTGTTTCTTAAGAGCATTTCCAGTATTAGTGGGCTTACTGGCATTCATCCTATTAGCATCTCTGATGCAGGTGCCATCTGGAAAGTTTTATTTTAAAAGACTTTTATTATTGTACTTAGGTTAATAAGAAAGCATTATTTTTAAATATTGCGGCAGTTTTCCAGAGTGCAGCTCAGTCTCATGACTTCTGCTCAGTGGATACTTGTTACCTTTGGGTTTATTGAAAGAAACCCTCTGAATAACCTTTTTGTTAGCAATCTGCTTTATAGGCCCTGCCATGGAATAGTGCTGGAGTGCAAATGGAGTTGCCAGCAGAGGGGACTTTCTATGCTGTAACAATCTCTTTGGTATTCCAGCACTTATGTGTCATAACGTTCAATAAAATCACACAGACCTCCTCCCTTCTTCCCTCTTTGTGAGATTCTGCCATCTCTGTTCAAGAACTGGAGCTCAGTTGACAGCCCAGCCCAGCTCCATGGATGCCGTGAGGTTCCCTCTCTGGAAACGGGAGTCTGGGGAAGATTTCACCACGGCAGCACAGGCAAATCTATCACATACTATTTTAAACACTGCAACGAGGCCAATCTTAAGTGACTGCTCCTACTGTTTGGGAGCATTGACAAATCACACTGAATGAGTAATGGCTCATTCTCAATAAATGAAAAGAATCACCCACTCCACTTTCAAATTTCACCCATTCCGATATTTAGCCTTCAACAGGAAAACGATTCAATGGAAATCCTGTTGGTGAACAAAAGAGTTTAATTTATACTGAGCAAAGTGGGTGCCATTGCCAGAAAAAACCCTCATACCCTTCATGAAATTCACTTTTTTTAGTAGCTGATAGAGTATGGCTGGCAACCCAAACTAGCTATTCAGCAACTCCCATTAATGAAACCAGAGCAGAAACATTTTTTACAAAAGCATCAGCTGAAGCTTGGGCTCCTGTTTGGAGACATCATTCTCAACATACAAAGCCAAGTTTTGCAGAGTAAAGAGCAAAGAAGTTGCAAACATAAATTAAGTGAAGGAATTGAAATGGTCTTTTCCTATGAGACAGTGGTGTAAGAATTAAGTGTCACTCTGAAGACCTAAAACTTCCACTCAGGACCAAAACTTCTGACTGGGTTGATTCTGATGTGGCTCCACAGAAATCAAAACAGCAAAAGTGCAGAGGCTGAGCTGATTCACAATCCTTAAGTGTTTTTTCTACAAATCAGCGTAATTTTTATTCTGGCATAAGGTTTGGATCTTTTTAAATATGGTTGAGTAAAAATTAAAGAAATAATATTCTCAGAAGCTGTTTCAGGTCTCCTGTAAGCACTAGGAAAACATAGTCATTCTTACTGAATGAAATGGAAACTCTAGATTTGTGAGTGTTCCTAGCATACAGACTGCAGAAATCAGACACAACCTTAGGGGGCTCCTAAAGGTGCACCATCTATACTAAAATAGCAAATAGTACAGGAGTCGCCAAAATGTTGGGCTGAGCACCGAATAACCAGATTCTGCTTCAGCTTCAAAGAATACAGACTGAAATCATAAAAATTGTGTTTGGGAGTGGCAGTGGATAGTTTTCTAGCCAAACCTTGGATTTAAGTTAATTTCTAAAGTTGAGTTAATCTTGGAAGAAAGAATGTCACCAGTCAGCTGACACCAGTGTGATGCTGTCATTCTTGTATAGGTTTTTTTTTCTTCTGGTGCCATATCTGACTTTATGAATAGTTTACAAGATAAAAGTTTATAGATAAAGTCTAGAAGAGAGAGTTGAGATCAGCTTTGTGGTTTAGACAATAGATGCTAGAAAGATGGATTTCAAAGTGAGGTAACAAACAAATGATACAACAAATATTCCAGGAGATATTTTAGAAGTATTGGGAACATTAATTCTGGATGCGAAGAATGTTGTCTCTAGCCACTGGGCAAGAGCACTCAGAAAAGACCAAGAATAACTAAAAAAGCAGGTGGAATATGCAAATCAGTTCAAACCAAAATGAACAAAGGCAGATAGTCTTAAACAGAGAGAAATAGCCTTGGTAGCAAGGTCATATCAGTCAATTTTGTACTGCCTATAAGGAAAACTTTCTCCACTTGGACGAATATATTTCCTCCCATGTTTTTCCACATTGTGTCAGGATCCCTACAGATGCAGGGATCTGTGTCTCCAAGTGCTACTCAGCCAAGCAACAGCAGTGTCGTCAGGTGCAATGACTCTGGGTCTGCACAGAGTATCTGGCTGCAGCACTGGGAGATCAGGTCCAGGCAGTCCAGGAGCTGGATCAGAGGCTGATGACCATCTGTACTAAGTCTGTCAGCCAAAACTGTCTTGGCCAGTACAGAGCTGGAGAATGATCATGTCTTTGTCTCTTTTTGATCTTTCAGATTACCCTGGGAATCAGGAGCTACTGGAAAGGCACAATACAGGGCTCAGAAGGAGAAAAACAATACGATAAAAATCCTGGACCTGAGCCTCCTTGGAGCAGAAGATCTTATTCTTGGAAGCAAGCAATTCTGTTCTGGAGCCTTCCCACTGTTGCCTGAATATATAAAAGTTAGTATTTACTCCTTATGGATTGCTGTTTCAGGAGGACTGCAATTTTTTCAGGCTCTTGAAGGTGAAGGACCATTTGGATTCTCCCAGAAGATGTCATCCAGGTCTGATTGTGAAGCCTTCATGGGGATGGTCTCTCATAATATAAATCAGTCACGACTCTGTGAAGTGTCATCCTGCTGAGGTTTGAGATCAGAATGCTCTTCAGGCCACTTCTCTATCTCCCACCTCCAGGAAACTTGTATCTAATTTCATAACATAGTTCGTAGGCCAAAGTTCTCTGACTACAAAGGTCGTAAAAAAAGTAGTGGCAAAATGTTAGTGATGCAGCTGTGATTAAAGTCCTTATCAAGGAAAAGCTTTCCCATGTACTTTTATGTTCAAGCCACCAAACCAGTTCTGCAACAAAATGTGGCACCGAGAGTTTCCTGTCTACCCGACGTCTTATCTGCAAAAAGACTGACTTGACTCAGAGCTAATGAGGCTGCAGACTAAATCCATAAGGCAAATTCACATATATTAGGCTGGCATGAGATCTAATAATAGGGTGTTGGAATAATTTTGATACCCACAGGAATAGAAGCACTTGTAATAAAGGAAATATGCCAACAAGGAACTAAGATTTTACTGATCTGAAGTTAGTCATTAGCCCCATAGGCTGAGAAAGAATTAGCAACAGCTAATAGGATGCAGAGAGATGTGCACATTTATGTGCTCTGAATGCCATGCATTCTTAGATGAGGACTTGCTACTGCTGGGAATATTATAAAGATATTTTTGTTTATGAGGGGGGCAAATAGCAGGGGTTTTTGAGTACAATTGTTTGACCTGCCTCCAATCTACTCTGCTTTTTCTTTTTTCTTGTTTCTCAGTCAAGAACTCACAAATCTGGCACTCAGTACAAACTGCAGATGGGACAGTCACCAGTTTTTATTTCAATGTCACCAATAGTCATCAAAGGTGAGAAAACTAAGCAAGAACCACAAACACCTACCCTTTCTTTATTCTTGACTAACAACAGAGACACATACAACCCAGGGCTGCTGCTGTTTTGTAAAATCCACACTTGAGTATAGACACAGTGAGATCCACACACCTGAAAAGCAGCAGCATGCTTACAGCTGCTCCTCAAGCTTCTTGGGGGAGGAGAGGTGAGAGGAGAAGTGAGAGGGACAAGTTCTGACCTGCTCCAGGAACAGGGGCTGGAGGCGGTTCACAGGGACACTGACAAGGCAAGGTGGAAAGAGGGAAGAAACAAATGAATGTGTTTCCAAATGCAGAGCAGCTTCTGCCAAAAGCAAATCCATTAGCAAGATCCTTTGAAGAAAATGTGTAGGTAAGAACCATTAACCACTCCAAGGAGATAAAGAATTGGCATTGAATATTTACTCTACACAGAAATACGTTCCTATATACCTGACATGGTAAAGCAAGCCTAGGACTCCAGCTCACTTATTATCCCCCAGTGTTATTCCTTCTTTTCCTATGCTCACCCAGCTGTGGGAAGAAAAGAAAAGAAAAGAAAAGAAAAGAAAAGAAAAGAAAAGAAAAGAAAAGAAAAGAAAAGAAAAGAAAAGAAAAGAAAAGAAAAGAAAAGAAAAGAAAAGAAAAGAAAAGAAAAGAAAAGAAAAGAGAAAACTCTATTAATGGAAAACATCTTTACTCCAGCGGAATCAAGAGATGTGCACTGTCCCTGAATTAAGCTCCGAGGGACTGAAGAATGCAGGTGATTTCCAGCTGTCCAACACCCATCTAAATGTCTTTCACTCTGGGTGTCGCAATGGTGATACCACTCTGTCCTTTACCCTGGCACCACTTCTGAGCTGTTCTCTGTGTATTAACAGTGGTTTCTGATACAAGATCAAATGCTAATGATCTCACCTAGAGTGTGCCAGTACCACCTAACTCCACCAGAAATACATCCAAAGTTACAGTCTCTGACTGCAGATCCCATTGATCATACTGAGTGATTTTGAGTGCCAGCCTGAGTTCCCACCATATCTTCACAACCCAAGTCTGTAGGCACATGTCTGGGCATGGCTGGAGCATGTCCTCCAAAGGATGCTGAGATTCAAATATCATAGAGGCACTTGGTCTCAGACTGTCCACAAGACAGCTACAAAGAGAGCAGGCAGATAGGGTACAGCATGGGCCATATTTATGGAACCACATATATCTATTTTTCACAGTCCTGCCGAGTCCAAAGGAAGACCCATCAGCATTCATCTCAAAGTATTTAGTTAGCACTAAGTCTCAGTTTATTTTAGCTCTTCATCTGCAAATCTGCTACAGCACACCACATAAAACACCTTTTTTCCTTTGCAGCTTTTTTCCCCTAGGCTGACCTCGAGATGTGTAGATAGGGGAAACGGTGGCAGAGGAACAACGCTGTGCTTATCCGCTTCCTGCTGCTGACAGGCCTGTGTGGCTTTACCTAAGGCTTGACCCCTATCTCTCCTGCACAGCTGCCCCAGCAGATGCTGTGCCCATCGTGGAGATGTGCTACTCATCAAGATAAAAGGAGTAAGAATCTATCTCAAAGCACTTAGGTATGATTAAATAAAGGAGGCCATTTCCTGTGCTGCTAATCTGGTGCCTTTCAAAATCACTAACTTCACTTTTTTTTTTAAAGTTACCATCTTTTAATTCTCCTGGGTCTCCTCTATAGTTCTCCTCCTCCTTCCTGGGAAGGGGTGATCCACTTCATGATACAAGAGTGGCTCACAGGCCTGATTAAACTGAACTCTGTGCAACACAAACAGCAATTTTTCATGTTCAAAATGAAAGAATTGTACTGCTCTCTCTTTTGAGTTTTGCCTGGGTCAGGATACCCAATTAACCTGCAGGCTCTTGTACTGGCAGCTACCTGCTCTTCACTTTGAAATCAAGTCACTCTCCTGTTTTGGGAGCTCTGCTGCTCTGAAAGTCTTCCTGTTCTTTAATATGACAGAACAAAGCTGAAGAATCTACTGTGAAAAAGTGAAAAAAACAGACTCATTCAATATGGCCTCTTACTTTTTGTTTGAGTATTGCAGTCTAAAGTTCAATAACATCTTAACTGCTTGGCCACTAAGAGACAAGGTATTTTAGGACTCTAATATCTGATGAGTATGTACAAAGTCAAGTAAACCTCTAGGTTGTATCTTCCCACAAACAAGATACCTCCATACATGCTTGGGGTTTTTTTTCATGTGTGTCATTCACAGAAACTCAATCAGAGTACAGATCTTGCTGGGCTTTCTTCACCAAATACCAGATGCTACATACAATTTCCCCTGTATTTTCCCATGGAAAGCTTTAATGCTTGGTAGTCCCTTTTTTTTTTTTTTTTTTTTTTTTGGCAACCAAACAAGTAATAAATATTATTTANCTCAGAATTTGCATATTTATCAACATGCGAGCATGTGAGAGTGAAGCAGTGATTGTGATTAAGCTGTCATCTGCAACAGCCATACCAAATGTGAGGAAGAACTGCACAGGCAGTGAAGCCCAATCTGTTCTAGGCATGATACAACCCCAAAGCTACAACCATGGGGCTTGACACTTGAAGTGCAATAGATGCCTGACTGCAGTGAAGGCATCCCTTGCCTTTGGTTTGGAGTGCTGATCTGTGCATGTGTCTGCTGAGCAAAGACATAGGCAAAAAAGGGTGGACTGTATCTGACAAAGTGTCAGATGCAGGGAGCATGTGCTGCACAGAGCACAATCTATATCTCCATCTCAGCCTAGATGGAAATGTGACTGCCATAACTTGTTCAGAGCCCATCTTTACTGCACCCTGCTTAGGGTCACCACCAGTATGTGGGTAGTTAAAATCTACAGAAACCATATGCAACTGATATTTCTCTGCTGCAAAGTTTAGCACAGAGCACAGTTATTTACACATTGAGCCTGACTTTCCCTTATCTTATGCCATAAACAGCCTTTTACATTTGTGCAAAAGAATGATAAACTACCACCAAGTCAGCATGGTAATAAAAGGTGCAAGAAAATGGAGAATGAGATTGCTGGCTCACAGAGATCTATGTCTTTCAACATGATTTTCTTTTCTATAAATACAGACTTTTAGCCACAGCTAATTAATGGTTTGAAGCTGGAGACTCGGGAAACAAAGGAACAGCTAAATCAGTGTTCTTTCCTCTTCCTCAGTCAGACTCTATTCAGTGTGATTGCAAAATATGTGCAGTGCTTTGGAGTGGACATTTTTGCCCCAACTTTTAAATTCACACAGATTGTAAGGCTATGCCGTACCTTGAAATGCACTTGTATGTGTGAGAATGTTCTGCACTGGGCTGCATGGAGGCTGATTGCTAAATCTCCCGGGAACCTTAGCTTTTCTGCAGCCCAGAGCTTCTCATCATTAGAATTCCCCAGGTTTCCACCTCCTTCCTCGACAGCCATCTGTCCTGTCCACACTCCAGCTGCAGTCAGACATCCCTCACCACTAACACCTGATCTTTTGACTCTACGCACCTGAAACAATTCTTGCTCAATCTATCAAGCAACATACATTCAGACAATCAGGGAAGCTCTTCCAAAAGCTATGAACATATTGCCCAGTTTAAAATCACCACTCTCTTTCCATGATATCCCAGGCAGTGTTAAAATGGAGGGGAAGATTTATTTGAGGAAGAAAATTCCAGTGCATTTCAATACCACAGTGCATCCGGATGGAACAGTGTTTGTGAAAGTCTGTACTTCTCTGACAGTTGTTCTTTTGATGCTTGATACTTGCTGTTGGGATATTCTCATGGAATCATAGAATCATTAAAGTTGGAAAAGACTTTCAAGTTCATAGAGTCTAACCTTTGACCAAATAGCACCACGTCAACTAAACTAAAGCACTAAGTGCCATGTCCAGTCATTTTTTGAACACTTCCACGGATTCTACCACTTCCCTGGGAAATTTGTTGCAACATTTAATCACTGTTTTGGCAAGCAAAGTTAGCAGATCAGATCCTTTAACATGCAAAGGAAGGTGGTGTCTACACAGAACAGCATTGCAGAAAGGGAGATGAGCACAAAGATTGCTCAGGTGGCCATCCCAGAGTGTTTCAGATTGTCTCACTGAATAGTGGTGGGCTGTGAAACTAGAAGAAGAAGCTGCTGTGCTTTGAGCCTGCCTTGTCTCAAAGCCTAAGGACCTTATAACACGTCTTTTTTTTTTCTCTCGCTCCTGTTTCCACCTTTATTTTCCATATTGAAATGCATGCTAGAATATTTTCAGTATTCTGCCCACAAAACATTTGAGAAAAAAACCCCATCAAACTTCTTTTTTAATGCAATCCTCTTTAAACCTTTCCAAAAAGCAGTCTTTGGTTAGTTTATAGGTCAGTTAGGCTAGAATGAGCTGTTCTATATCAGCAAGAAATCTGTTACAGGATAGATGCCAGCATGATTACAAGAGATGAGTAAACCTCAAAAGGCCTAAGATCTAGTTGGGTTTCCATGAAGTCAGACCTCTGGGGATCATTTTTTCCTGCTGGAGAATGTGGTTTTGGAAACAACAAGAACAGGGAGTATTGTTTTTAATGCTATTTTCTGCTCCTGGTTTTAGGCCAAATTTGGGAGTACAGAGATGTTCAATTACTTTAATGAACAAAATAAAACAGTTTTTCAGCCTGGAGATACCATTGGTGGTTGTGGTTTGTTTTCCATACTCAATTTTAATTTTATCATTGAATAAGGTGGCCTACCTCCAGAAGTCTGTTGCATCATAGACATATCAGAGCATGCCAAATTGAGAAAATCTGACTCTTATACTAATTTGGTCACTGCCCCAGCAGCCACAGAAACATATTTTCTATTAATAATTTTTTTCCTCTCTATTAATAATTTTTTGCTTTTTTCACTAAAGGACAGTGTCTGTTCTTAATTCCTGTGAAACTACCATCAACTTCCATGGAACAACTCCAGCTTTACATTAGTTGTCATTAAGTGTTGTTACAGCACCAAATTCTTAGCAATAACTTAATTAAAATTATTTTTGCTGATGTTACTCCTCATTTTTTTTTCCAGCCAAGTAAAACAAATTATAAAGGAGATTTTTTTACTGGTCAGACTGGGGACCCTGCATCTGCCTCTCAGGTCTTTCCTCTCTCCACCTTTCTTGTGCCCAGTCTTCCCTCATCAGTCCCTTACACACATTGTTTTGTAGTAACGGGGTCAGTAGGAAACATAGAGTTCAGCACTATAGAAGTGGAAACAGAAAGCAGCCATGGGCAATTAACCAGGGCTGTGACTGCTTATGTTTGGTTCCTGCTTCCATTTCTGTTTCCATGGAAATGGACATCAGATCATTGGAAATAAAGTAAATTTTCTACTTCTCCTCATCTTCATATCAGCCAAGCTATACAATCCAAACAAATCTAAACTTATCTAATTAAATATGAATCTAGAAATATTTTCATTTCATTGAAATAAATTGACAAAAGCAAGCATTGCTTTTGAAATACTCAGATGCTGTTGGCTGTCCTTTGGGAAAGGAGTAGGTAAGTTTGCCCACCCCTTTTTCTTTGTAAGGTATGGAAACATGCAAGCATCCATCTTACCCCTTGCTCTGTGCTCCTGCCTGCCCATTAATATTGTTGTGCTGAACAGTACTCATCACTTGCCCATTAGGGGTCATTTAAGCATAAATGACCCCCCTTACAGAGACTGTGTGGGTTAAAGACCTCTTCTTTGTCTGGCTGCTAAAGCTTTGAGGTTCATTTGTATTGCAGAGCAGCTGCATAAAAAAGGTTCAAGCCCACCTTTAAAGGTCATATGGTCTCAGAGAAGGAGCTTTGACCCTAGCCCAGGTGAAAAGCTCAGGGTTTGGGAACAAGGAAAAAAAGTGAGTTTTAAGCTTTCACATTCCTGTGAATTATTCAGAAAGATAAGACCTGTGTCTTTTGTAAACAAACACATGGGAGACTGAGCACTTCATTTCTCCTCTAGAGGTGAAGATGATCTGCAAATCTGCCACACCTATAAAGGAGTAACAATAATTTTCAGTTTGACTTCTGGCGGGACAGATCAGTCACACAAAATCTCGAGTGCCAGCTTCAACAGAAATGTCCCATGTCACGAGTCCATATTCTTCCAGAAGTAGCAATTGCCTTTGCCGGTCAGACAACGAAGGCATACTTTTGCCTTCATGTTTTTCATACTTCATACATGCTTCATGCTTTTTTTTCCTCAAAGAAGCTCTCTAATTCTGTTAAACCCAATGAACTAATGAAAACTTCCTGACCCAAGAGTACAAAATAACAACTCTGCTTGAATTGGCATCACACTTTGCAATTTGCAGGGATTGGAAGTATAAATATCATTACTGTATTAATGCAAACTCAATGCCAATAAATGACTTGTTTTCTAATGAGGTTCATTTTACGGCAGGAAGCGAGGAAAGCTGGCTTTCCCAGCATCTACCAGAGTGTTAATTTCTGAAGTCCAGTAACAAGAACAGTAAGAAAGCAAGCAATCAAAGTGGATCTATATAGGATGGTAGATTTAAACTGTTTAATTACTGCAGCTGTAGCTGGTTATTGCTAATGCATGGATCACAAAAGCGTCACTCCTGCAGAAATCAGTCATGCGAGGGAGATCAGGAATTACAGATACTTCACCAATGTGAAGGATTTGGTCTGGTCCTTTAAAGTGATTTCCGCCAGTGACAAAAGCCTCATGCCTGATACGAATGCAGAGTATGTGACAAATTTACTTTTAAGAAAAACAGCCTGTAACCTAACCATAGTCAGTCCTAAAATATACTTTTTCAAATGGCTCATATCAAACTCTTCAGTCATGTAGATTTTTTTTAATATAAATCCACCTCTGTCAGATGGATAAAGTATAGAAGCAGATTTGTCAGATGCTAGGATGTCTTGTGGAAGTGAAGAAAGCCAGAGAAAGTGTACCTAAATGTGGTCAACAGTATAAGATTTGATTTTTTCCTCTCTAACCAGAAGGCAAGCTTCAAACTCTTTTTCTGCTATAATTCCAATCATTATGGTTGCCATCATGAACATGAACACAATCTCCTAGACTGAGCTATCTGTATGAGTTTCTTGCCCCCAAAGGCACTGCACATGCATTTAAAACTTAAGACAAACACACAGGCCATTAAAACTGGTATGATCACCCACAAAACAACATGAATTGGGATCTAACTTCACACCACTGGAGTCACTCATAAAGCACTGGAAAATTAGAGCATTACAGAGTGTACAGAGAAGCCTGTTAAGTATTACTTTGGTTTGCACAAAAAGGCAGGGAGCAAGGTGCAAAATATTTAAGGGGCAGATCAAAAGGAAAAAATAGCTGGAATTGTGGGTTGCGGTCTAGTTTACAGTAGGTTTTTACTGACAGGACTTCTTAGCAGTGATGTAATACATGCTGATGAATAGGTAGGTACAGGCCATATTTAGTCAACAACTCTCATAAAATTATGCAAGACAAATCATATTTTTCTGAGAAAATGGCATCTATCTAGCTTTTTCTTCAATAGTTTGAAGAAATGATAATGCCCTCAATTGCTGTTACGATCACGCCCCTAGTTTTAGATCTTGTCTAATTGTCATTTTGTAGATTAGATCCCCAGAGACCCTTCTGCTATTGGTTTTGTTCATATCTTAGGAGACTTTTTTTCAAGTAGTAAGAAAGATTTAAAGTAGATGTCTCTTAAAGGATAATAAATACCTAGAGAAGAATGAGGAAATACATTAAAGCTGAATCACTACTGTGTCACACCAATTTTCCCCTTCTACTTCTGAGATTCCACTGAAATCAATGAAGTTACAGTTACTTAAAGCTGTAGGACTACATGAGTGAACCAGGTACATCACGCTGCAATAAATGACTAGAACTTGCTGGCAGACTTGCTTGGAATCAAATATGTCCCCTTAAATTTCAATCTATTTTCACAATCTTGTAGCAGCAAAGCAAAACAAGAAGTTCACTGTGCAGTCAAAACAAAATCTTTTTTCTCTGGTCTAAGTATTTAGCCAATACAGTATCACAGAAACATTGATTTCTGTTCCCAGCCTAAGAATCCTCCTGATAGTTTCCTACAGAACCAAAGACCCAGCACAATCTCTTCTTTTATGGCTAAGAAAATGCTAGGAGAATCGTTATCCCTGGGAAAGATTTCTCTGATGGACGAGGAAGGACTGTTCATTAGTGTCATGAATGATGCTGCCTCTTTTTTATGCAACTTGCATTCACTGATGCTGGCACTGTCAGAGCCTCCAACTGTGTGCACAATTCAGTTCATCGAACAAGGCAGCATCCTTTCCAGATACACTCAACGTGCGGTATTATGGTTGGGAAATTCATTCCACAGAGGAGAAACATGAATTATTTCAATTCTAAAAAAANTGCCTTCTTTTTCCATGCTATTAGGGAGATTATCAGGAAAAAATAAACAGCATTTGCTCAAGGTCCCACACAAACAAAAACAAGGACTGCAGGCCACTCCATACACAGTGCTGAGCCATTGCTCTTATTTACTTGTAAGATGTAAAATAACATATTTTTCAATTATTATTTTTAATAATTATTCTGGGCTGACAGAGCAATTTTGCAAAATTTTAAGCATGAAAATCAGCCCCAAATGTTCACAGTTTTAAGTGTGCTCTGTTTTCAGCTCCTCCAGTTCAGCCATTTCCTTTTGGTGTATTTAGTGTGGCAGTGACACATCAATTTGTCTGCAGGGAACGGCTGCCTATCACTGATGTTGAACATAGGTAGAGGCCAGTCCCACGCTCCTGAGTCACCTGCAGAGCTCAAGGTGCATGAACAAATTACATCTGGTCCCTAAGCATCAAGGACCAGATCCAAAAAACAGAGCTACAACACGTGTCTCTGTGTGTGCCTTGGTGCCTGCCATACGAGAGAGCCCAGAGCTAACGGCAGGGAAGCAGATACATCTACTCCGAGAAGCAGAGAGCCCTGCAGAGATAATAGCTCACATCCCAGAAGCTGGGTAGGTGCTTTACATCAGTAATGCTGACACAGGGCAAAAAGCCCAGTTTTCTCCTTAGGGATGAGACGGTACCCTCCCAGCGTGGTGCTTAGTTCCCACTGGGCCAGGATTCTGCTTTTCAGGACAGGTAGAGCTTGGGGAAGGGCTGGTTTCTGTATCCCCTTCACCTTCACCTCCTCCAGAAGATAGGGAAAATGTGCAGCTCGGGCAGAGAATTTTTGAGATAGCAGCATTTGGCTCTGATCCACAGAGCTCCATGGCTTCACTTTAAAAGTGTTGGACTGAACAAGGAGCCATCATAGCTTACCCCCAGGAAAACCCTGAGGCTGTAGGATAGGAGTACAGCTGAAGTCCCTCTTCTCTACAGAGCTTAGTTATTTTACTCTGTATTTTCTGATTTTGAGAATGAGAAAGACATTTGCACTGTCTTTCTTTCAGAAAGATGTCTCTTTCTTGCAGAACTGAGCAGTGCCACAGAGGGTGTTCAGAAAAAAAAAAAAAAAAAGCTCACTGAAATCCTCCATCTTTTGCAACAATTGAATAGTCCCACCCAAAGTGCTTTGTTCCCTCTTCTGCCTGGTAAGATTTGCTTCTCTGTATGGAGAACTCTCAGTCCCTCTATTGGTAAGGCATTCAAGGGAAAAACCACCCTTCTCTTCTTTACAAAGCAGCTGCATAGGAAATATGTACGTACATATATTTGTTAGATAAAGTCGACAAAACATGAGAAGAAAAAAAAAACACCTTTGGCCTAATGGCCAAAGAAGGATCAGATCTGGCAGAGCACATCAGGCAGATATGAAGTGTCCTTGTGAGACTGAGCCCTGCAACAAGATAAGTGGATGAACGCACTGTTCATCGTTTCTAATCCGACTAAATGTCACATAAGTACCCTGCTGCACAGCCTGGTCAAGGCAGAAGCACTGGTTAGGCATGCTCCAAAATGGCATTAGATGCCTTAGCAACTTTAACAGCAAAGTCTGAAGGACTTGCATTGTCCAAGTGCCGCTAAGGCCATACAGGATCTGAACATGACTTTCAGGGAGCTTAACACTCCGGTCCCTAGTTTCATTCCAGTTAGTTTTATGACGCCTAATTTTCTTCCTTTGTCTGGTGTAAGATGGTGCTACACCTGGGATGCAGAGTTTATACGAGGCACATTCCCCAGCCTTTTCTCACAGGGAGTCTTACTCAAAAGAGGAGGAATCTCTGATAAACCACTTGAGAACCACCTGATAAGGACTTCTTTGGGTCCTTTGAGACAGCTGCCAGCTTTAAAAAACAAACAAACAATCCAATTAAAATGCATGGGACCAACAGAGTGGACTGGAATGTGGAGCATTAATTTTTCCATTATCAGCCATCAAGGTAAAGGGAAGGAAGGGAATAAATTATATGCCTGATACATTTGTATGGAAACTTTTCCAAGCTAGATAAAAATTCAATTATTTATTACTTCAGGAAATACTCTAACATCAAGCAGTGACTCCTGGCTGGTGTCAATGCTTCCCCAAAAGTATTGCCATTCAGAAAGCTTTATGATTACCACATAAAGTTTAATCAGTGCATTAAAAATAAATTAAAGATTTGCTAATTGTAATGTAATTAGCTTAATATAATTACATTGCTCAGTGACTGAGAGTTTTATTGCTATTGTGAGATCTTTTCTCATTTGGGGGGCCTGAAGTTAAGTGGCACGGTATTGACAACCATTTCTTCCCTTAATATTCAGTTTCAGGAACGGGCTGAATTTTTTACCTGAATCTTGCAATTTATCACAATCAGTATCATCACAAATTACAGAAAGCATCCAGTTACATGATAACTTCTAAATGAAGTGTCTGTAACTAGGGCAGTAGCAGCCTCGGCTGTTAATTTGTCATATTTCATAGCCAGCCTGACACCCTGTCCAATTTGCTTGTAAGCTTTATCACAAAGACAGCTATAAGAGCTGCCTCTGACTCTGAGCAGGATGGGGGAGATGGGCAGAAATTCAGCAGCAGCAGCAGCAGCTTTGCTGTTCAGGTTCCGTGTTTTTGTGTACAATCCGGACAGAAAATGAACACCCCTGTTTCCTGATGATGAAAAGGAAATCTATTAAAAATTTCTCCCTTATTTTCTCCACTCCCCCCTTCCTCATTAAGACAACCAAATTTTTTCTTTAAGACTCCCTGCTGACCATAATTTGATGGTTATCGTAATTTATTAGCAGTTAGAGGAGTTATAAGAAATTAGAGGGATAACAGTACTCAGGGAGCATCATTGCCTATCTTACACAGGCTTTCAATTTCAATCCAAAGCATGTCCTCCTCTCAAAATGACCTGCAAGTTTTTTCCTTTTGGGCAGAAGTTGTTCAGCACTGTAAAAATGACCATGGATATCCCTTCAGGATATTGGTCTCTCTTCTCCTGTTATCTTCCAGATGCTCTGAGGCCCTCAATCAATTTGCATTGATTTAAGCAACATCATTCAATACATATTATCAGTCTGATCTGAAGGGAATTGTGTGAGGAGCAGGTCTTCTTTTCTGTTCCTGACATGCCAAACACAAGATGCTACAAAACACACACAAAAAAATGGTTTCTAATAGACCAACAGGTGTGTGAAGATGCCTGGACTTACAAAATGCAAGAAACCAAGAAACCACATTTTCATTTTCTTCAAAGTCAGGTTGGCCAACCTGGAGTGCAGAGTGAATGTTAGCTTGGATGGATTTTGTTGTTAGTATTGGATCCAGGAACAATTTTTAAGATCCTGGTCTGAGTGCCTGCAACACCAACCGCTTCATACAATATCAGGGTACAACCAATGTCAGCCTGACATCCTTGGGTTTTTCTGCATAATGAAAAATATGCTTCTCCTTGAGGCAGGAGATATAATTCTCCCTTCTACACTTGCTCTATTAGGTGAGCCCCAATATCTGCCCTTCTCATCCCATTGCTGGCTGCCCAGCTGTGTTGTTGGGCTGTGGACTCCACCAGAATATCTGGCAGACAGGCTCTGCAGAGCTCACCTCTCCCACCTCTAAGTGGTTTTGCAGATCTGTCCCCTATTACAGCAGCAACCAAGAGAGAATGAGTAGGAAATTAGCAGAGAGCATTCCAGCCTTTAGAGCTGAGCTTCCAGAGGGGCTATAAAACCTCCCATGCTGTCAGGGATAAACAGAGAGCTTGTGTTGCCTGCAGTTAAAAGGAGGAATTTGAGAATGGAGATTGCCCAAGGACACAGAGGCTAAAAGGAGGCAGAAGAATGAGAAGACAGAGAAAAATCAAATAAGGTAAGAGTCAGTCAAGAAAGGCCAAAACTGTAAAAAAGGCAGAAAGAATATAAAAATCTAGAGACATTTTCAAGTTTGGAGCTTATTTGAACCAAGTGACCATATGTCAGTCTCCTGAGGTTTTTGCCTTTCATGTTGAACTGCAAGCCCACTGATTCTGTAGGATGCAGTCTTCAGCACACGGCTACCACTGTGAGTGAGTCATTTGGTACAGTTCCTGTGGCAAGAATCCCAAATGTGTCAGGCCTGGACTAAAAAGCAAGATGGAGAATGAATACACCTGAAGGCACATTTGGCACTTTAATTCTGAGCAGATATCACTTCTAATTATAGCCAGCCTTATGCCAGCTTACTACCGTTCAAGCGCTTGTGGGTTCGCACATCGAGTGCCAGATTTAATCCATTCAAGGTAAAGCGCAAGAGAACCAATTGCATTTTGCATGCCTTCTACCTGAATGATTTGCTTTGTTGTTCCCAATTTGCAGTTTGACTCGAAGATTTGCACCCCTCTGGTTAGTTCTGGTTGGCTTCTCTGCAGCCACAGGGGCATATTTTTCAGCTGAGTGAAGCCCAGCTGGCAGGCTCAATTTGCCCCACCAATGAGTCATATCTTTCTCTAATTTCACCTGCATGAGAGAATTGCAGCTTCCTCTCCTAATTCCTTGAGTTCAAATTTCTTCCTGCAAAAAGAATGTTCAAGCCCACCCCAGCACACAGAGCCATAACCCCTCTTGCCTGGAGGACAGTGGCAAAGCTGAAGAGAGACCCAGTAGGAAACATTTCTTTAATAGTAAGTTTAGTTAGGGGAAGCCTTTCCCAGTCTGATCCTGTATCAGATTTTGATATAATATGGTGCCTAGTGTTTCACAAGGACCAATGCTCAGGACTCCACAAGGACATGTTGTTTTCCTGCATGATTTAGGGCTTGGAGCAGAGGGAAGGTTTAATACAATCATGCATCAGTTTTCTTTCCTAACAGCACTGTGAAACACAGAACAGAAGGAGGATTGCCTCTTCACCCCATAAATCCACTTAAGCTTGGATTATGAGCCATATTCACCCAATTTTTGCTGGGAGCTTAAGGCAGAACCATGCTTCTGTTTCTCTGAGAGATGCTGGGAAGCTGGGGTGGGATTCAGGAGGCTCCAAACTTCCAGAAGTGCAATGACCACATTCTTCAATGTGTGGGGGTCAACAGCCTAAGTGTAAGATCAGCCACACTCTAGGTCTGCATATGGAAACGGATGAAGTGCACCAACAGCAGGCAGAAGGGTTTGTTTTAATAACTAGTAGCTTTCAGAGCATGGAGTTTTTAGCAGCTCTACCACATTGAGTTGACAAAGAAATAAAAGGGAACACTTTCCCACACACAAATCTATATTGATCCAAATATGGATCTTGTTTCAATTTAGAGAACAAGTAGCACTGATGCTGTCAAAGAGACCCATCTGGAATTATTTCAGAAGTTCCATTTTCCACCCTTATGCACACAGAGAGAAAAATGGAAAAGGAGAGAAAAGAAAGGAAACAGGAGAGGAAAAACATAAAGAGGAAAAGGAAAAGGAAAAGGAAAAGGAAAAGGAAAGGGAAAAGGAAAAGGAAAAGGAAAAGGAAAAGGAAAAGGAAAAGGAAAAGGAAAAGGAAAAGAGCATGGCCAGTGGCAGGCTGTGTGAAACCTCTGCACACATCACCTGCTCCGAGCACTGTCCTTCCTTTACTCATCCATAATGAGCTGGTTCAGTTGCGCAAGGTAGTTCCTAATTACCTCTCTCCCGGTTTCTCTCTTTCCCCCCTGAGAATGGCCTCTCCAAGAACTTACTTCACATGCACACACCTGGTACTGTGAGATAGGGAGTCTCACCATGGATACCAGCCCCCCATTCCCAGCCTGACCCACGCTCTTGGGATTTGAGCAACTATCTCCAGGATGCTGTAAACTCCAGATGTGCCTTACCTACTGCCTGGAGACACTGCGTGCAAATGCTGCTCACAACTATTATTCTGCACTCACTCACACTCACACACACACGCATATACAAGAACTGGCTATGCAGATCAAGCTCTGAGAAATGAAATAAAGCAAAATGGTAATCTTAATCTTCCCTTTAATATCCTACCCTGTGCCAGATAAGAGCAGCTGTGCTCACACAATGTGTCCAACTGGACATGATAAATAGCCTGAGAGAAAAGAAAAATACACACAGACACACAAATATATATGTGCATACACACATGCTCTAAGGAATTTAAAATATGTTTGTTCACAGAAGTGGCGGCCTCCAGCTCACAGCTTCCTTGATTAAGAAAAGGGTTTATTAGAAATAAAAATGGCCTGCTAGGGTTGGAATCATACACAAAATCCTAGAGTAAATATCCGCATGGGTAGCCTGAAGGGTTAACCTTACCAATGCACAAATACTGACTGGCTCTCCTCCTGTTACAGTGTAAATGCTGATTGGAAGGAAGAGATCATTCTAGGTCAGTATGTCCTTTCCATTGTGAATAGCTTGACAGGGGCTAATAAACTCCTCCGCCTATGGCACCAATAATTTATTATATATTCCTGGGTATCACATGCAATTTTTTATTTATACATGTATAATTGGTTGGTTTGATTTTAAAGAGGTGGAGCAGGACAATCTGGATCAAGAAACATGGTTAAGCCAGAGGATGTCAAAGGCTCCACTCTCCTAATCTTAACCTATGGTGGAAAATAACATCCTGGCTGCTGCTCCCTGCACTGCTCCCAGACTTTACATGGCAGCTGGGCATCACCAAGAGTGGACTGCGGGTCAGCACAGCTGACTTCTTACAAGGATCCAAAGGGTGCATGCATGGCTACCCACTCATGCTGCAAAGCAATCCCAGCTGATTTGAGGAATTCTTCGTGAATTGACATGATTGTAAAACTAACAGATTTCAAGCTGCTTTCCTGAGTGGTCGCTGCTCCGCAGCGTGCTGCCGAGGGAGCCATGCCCCAGAGCAGCCTGGCTTGCTCCTGCCTCCACCGCATTGCATTTCACACCAATGAGGTAATTCCACTGCAGATGAGGTAACCCTGCGAGTTGCCCACCAGCTAGAAGAGGTTACCATATGATTCCTCATGTAAACACGCAGCGCGGTCCCCGCGGAGGAGGGCTGACAGCTGCGCTCTGCCGATGCCGAGCTGGTGGCCGGCAGCGGCCCCGGGGAGCCGCGGCCTGCGGGGCCTTCGCGCCTCAGCGCAAGCTGCCAGGCGTGTGCCACACGCTCGTCACAAACGCGCCGGGCAGCGCTCGGCTTCCAACCAGGCTGACAGGGGACCCTGCTCCCCCGGCACTCCTGCAGCCAGGTTCGCCGTGAAGATGGCTCTTTGTCTTCCCACACCGGGGGTTCTAAACGCGTGTGCCTTCTCACCCTGGTGAGGTGGTACATCTCTTCGGAACGACTTCCTCCTGTGGCTGCAGGTGTTAGACCTGGGGGAAATCCCTCCTTCCCTTGAACAGGAGGCACAGGGGAGAGGAGGGGCAAGGATGCTGCAGGGCAGCAGTGTGGGGAGCTGCCCGGGCAATCCCCAATGGTTTGGTGTGCAAGTACTGCCGTTTTGTGTGAGTGCACTTTGCACAGGTGGTGTTCCTAGAAAGTCCCCTAATTTGCAAGCAGCATGAAAGTTACTTTTGTGGTTAGGCAACGAGGATTGGCTGCAACCTTCTTCCTCCTACAAGTGTAGGTGTCAGACGATCTGCAGGCCTCTGCTTACTGCACCGGCAAAAAGCTAAAGCCAAAGCCCCCAAACCCAACACTTTGTCTTCAGAGTCTGGAATCATTGCCATTTACAGTCCTTTACTAGCCAAGGGACCCTACTAGCTGTTCTGTGTTAAGTATTCCCAGTGCTGATTCCTACCTGGGAATGCCTGGCAGAGCAGGCCTGTGTGATGAATGCATGAGGAGAAGGAGAAATTGACAACGAAAAAAGAGCAGGACACAGGCTTGTCAACTCCTTAAGTTCAGAGCACATCTGCACCCTGCTCAGTGCTAGGACTTCTCAAAGCCTCCTTGTGACTGACAGTGCAGCTGGGATCAAATCATACCTCAGGTCCAAGTAACTACCTGTGTCTCCATGGACTCAATCACAAAAATTGTGTTTGAGAAGTTTGTTTTAACAAATGTCCTCTCAGCAGTGGCAATCACTGATCTCAAAATCTGTTCTGGGCAGACCTCGAACCAAACTGCATGTGACAAGAGACCCAGAAGGACCCTGAGGACTAACACATCATTAGATGCAGGAAAGCAGCTAGGATGAACATCTCCTGTTCCATTCCCAGGTTTAAAACCTCAGGTCCCCTGGTCTGTCCAGTCTGGAGGAGGTTTAACCAAGCACTCCCGGTAGGTAAAGCATGCCTGCACCAAGCACCCAAAGGAAGCTGTCTCCCTCCTCCCTGGGGGTATGAGGATCAAGGAGCTCCTGGCAAGAGGGAAAAGCTTTTTATCACCCTCTGGTGAGTTTATTTTGCCAAAAATGGGAACTACTATGTGCAAGCCCTGGAGGAATTCCCCTACCTCCCAGAGCTGCTCTTTCACAAGGAACAGGTCAAAATGAATTACTGTTATAATTGGAGTATATGAAGGGACACAAATCCATTACTGCTGGAGCTGAGCTCACCTCACTTTGCAAGGCTGAGATCAGGAATCTTCCCTCTACTCTGTGCTCAAAAGATGCCAGAGGGACAGACAGATCTCCTGAAGTCCACCCAAAAGGGATTCAAAAAAGCCAGGGGAGAAGTGGGGACACATCATTTCCCATCCCCCCCAGCCTGGAGAGCCAGCAGGCTCTGCACCAGGAAACCTGTATCACAGCCCCAAGGAACTGTGCAGCAGGACATCTGCTGGACTCCAGACACCACAGCTAGATTTTTAAAAGATGTGGCTAACTTTATAAGCTCTAGCAGTTGCTGTCATGCATAATGAGATACAGTCAATCATTTCTTTGCCTCATGCTGTAGCTGGATCATCTGCTACACATGATTTTCCCCTTTTGTAGGGAAGAGCAAGGTGCATCAGGTTCTACATGTCCCTCTCTCAGACTGGGTGCCAGTCACTGTTCAGTGGAACACCAAGCCTGGCAGAGTCACAACTTTCCTCTGCTTCGAAGGCACCTGCGAACAGCAGATGGCAGGGGCCTAGGGCGTGCCTGCCATGACAGACCCCAGCCCCTTATCTGCATGCCACCCGCACCTTTCAGATGTGCACTGGTTTAAAAGGCAACACGTGGCCATGTCAAGGTAGTCTGAGTGGCTTGAGTTCTCCCACACCACTGTGACCCCTGCTTACAGCGTGAATGTTACTATCCAAGCTTGTCATTCCCCCCCACAGTTTGGGAGACAAGCAGGTATTCTGTGGGCATAGCCATCTCAGAAATGGTTACAGCTCAGGATGAATCGCCCTTCTAAGATGCCATAAAGGGTCTCTAAGGTCATTAGCTTGGACCCATCCCCAGAGGAAGCCATGTGTTTTGTCAGATCAGATCCAACTTTGAACCTGCTCGGCAGCCAGGCTGGCACTCCCAGCACTGCCCATGTGAAACAGGTCCTCAGCCCCAGGCACAGATCCCACACCTCTGCTGCCCTGCCTCGGGATGCAACTTCCCTTCTGAAGGCCTGAATACAGGTGCTGTAAGGCAGACAGAGCATTAATTATGGCAGAAACTGATGAAGAACCAGCAGGAAAAGGGTTAAGAGAGCCAGGGCTTGTTGCTATCCAGGAACCCAGGCTACCTCACCTCCCAGGATAACCATCAGCCAGACCTTTCTCAAGCCTTTTTTGGCAGGCTGCGTTGTCAGAAAACCACCTGTTACTTGGGAGAGATTCAAATGCATAATGAATTAAAAAAGCATATTGTGTGTTACTATCTAGCCCCCAGACAGATGTGTTATTTAAGTGTGGGTATGATCTGTGCTGTTAATTTTAAACAACATATGATCAAAGATCATGTCTGGCTTTGTGCTTTGCCTCCTTTCAGGTTCTGGCTTGTGTGTCCATGCCAGACAGTTGTGGTTTCTGTCATATGGCAGGAAAAGCTTATTTTACATGCTGCCTAAATTTATATTTTATTGCACATTAAAGCAGCCCATCAGAATTAAGTTATCGCATTGTTTATAATGGTAAGTGAATCGTGGCTGTGGAAAAGAGAGTACCACACAAAGGGATTTTTTAAAAACACCTACTCCCTGCACTCAGGACTTTCAGCCATTTTAAGGACAAGCAGCAGAGTGAAGAGCAAACTGAAATATATAAACCACATCACCGCTCCTATGGGAAGGCTGGAAACTGTTGGAAATGGCAGTACTGCCAACCCATCAGTCCAGAAGCACCAGTCAGGCCCTTGGCAGACAGAGAGACATGCTTAACAGATCATGAGATTTTTTTAAAAAATAATACAGTTGAGGTTCCTTTATTTGCTTCTCAGCCTGAGCCTTCAGGCTTTGCTGCCCAGCTAGAATAGCTTGACATCTGCCCTGGACGAACAGCTAAGTAAATAAACTGGCCAAAATAAGGAAGAGCAGCCCTGTGTGATTGTTCAGCTCCACCTCAGAGGCAATGTATGTTTGAAGATGTCAGGTAAAGCAACAGCAGCTCTGGCACACTCAGAGTGGTAAATTTCTTGGTGGATGCCTAACTACACTGCTTTCCAGAAAACCCACACAATTTAGGGCAGATGTAAAGCACAGCAACAAAAGTCATTCTTACTGATCAAGAATCACTGTGCAGGATAGGGGCTTCATCACCAGCATTTGAGGATACAGAGATAATATCAGTTCAGACTTTCTAGATAAATATATGAAGCGAGATTCGTCATAAGAGAACTGAAAGTGAGAGTACTGGTTTAACATCAGTAAACAGGGAGCCAGACCCAGCCCTCATCTGCACCAAGACAAATACAACGTTGCTGCCATGGCAAGCACAGGGGCAGTGAGCAGCTGCTGCCAGTTGCCCACCTCAGAAATTGAGGTGGTGTTGAGGTTCCAGCCCTCCTTTCACTAACAGAAGGGAAGCAAAGCTTCTGCCAGGCTGCAGACAGCTGCCAGGCTTTGACCAACCTGCTGGGGAGGCAATAATCCTCTGACACACAAGTTACTCAGGTTCATTACAGGAATCAGTCATCTCTTCTGCCCAGGTGTGCTGGGAGTGCTGCTCTGACTAAAGGCTGGGGGCTTTCTGCCCCTTCTCTACCTGGGCCAGGGATTTTGGCCCAGATTTCCTTCACAGCCTTTTCATCTGCTAAGAAACTGTTCTTTCTTTGTTGCAGGGTTTCAGCTCAGCCCACTTCAGGTGCAGAGGAGGCCTCTACGGTCCCCCAACACCAATGTGCTCCCAATCCCACACAGATTGGACAGGGCTAGCCACTGGCTGCTACTATCCCTGTGAGAGGCAGGCCAGCCCTCTTTCTCAGCTGTCACAGAAATAAATAAAGCAAAAAGACATGAACTCTCCCCTTCCAAGGCTGTATTAAGTGTGGCTCCAGCCAGGCAGCCAGCCTGCCTTCAGCTGCAGTGCTACTGCTCTCCAGCCACTTGGAAGAGATACCACCCATCCTCCCTGTTGGGGAAAAAACATTGCCCTAAAACCTCTCCATGGAGGGGACCCAGAGAGGGGCTATCTGTGACACATCTGTAAAGGCTGTCCCCACCTCTGGGAGCCAGGCTGAAATGCTGTGCGAAGGCACAGAGGTGGAGCAGTGAGCATGGGTTAAAGGGATTACACTCTGCTGCTTTAACATAGAATAATCCTGCTCTGAGGCTGCTACTGTTTGAAGACCCTCATCCACACACACAGTACTGAACAGGAGAGCATAAGGAGTAAGAAGGGATTGTTTGAGAGATGATACCAGAGCTGAGGAGAGGATTTTAAAGAGCACAAACTCATTTCATATGGCTGAGTGCTGGCAACACTAGGAGAAATTCAATGGATTATATTGCACCAGAGGTCAGAATATAATTGTCCCTTCTGGCCTTTAAAACCTGTGAATGTGTAGAGATTCCTCAGGAATTTGATTCCTGGGGTTTATTTATTTATTTTCTTACCAGCTGCCAGACACAGCATGCGCCAAGACAAATAAGGAGGTGGTAGCTATGGGGTGAGTATATCAGTAGTGCTAATCTCTTGTGGGGCTTCCTGGTAGAATATCTATCTGCCTCAGAGGAGACAAGGTTAAGGGATATAAGACAGTTTCATCTTAAAATACTAAGAACCACATTGCTGTTTCAGAAGTGACTAGATACTAGGGAGAACTAAACAACGTGGAGCACAAGTATTCTCCTAGATATTGTTTTAAACAGAACTGTCCCAGCCCCCATATTAAATAGCTCTCTGTTGTCCTTGCAAAGGGCTGAAGAGCTAAAGATAGCTCCACTAATTTCTGCTTCTCTTTGTCCCTTAGCTCTAGAGATTCCCAACTTCTATATTATCACTTCATCATTTTAATTGTGCAAAAATCTTTTCACAGAATTAATTAGAATAAAATAATGCTAATACAAACATAAACAGTTATTAGTATCTAGGTAGCACCATTTTTAGAGCAGGTACTTTGTGAAAGACCATTAGCCAACACTTCTGTCTGCACATGCTTATGCTGGGCAGCTTCATTCTGCAAACCACAGACACACCCTGTGACCTGCACTCACACCAAGGAGCCTCCTGAGACATGCACTAAAGAAAGGACAGAAAAGTAAATAAAGAGGGGGCTGTTCCAGCTCTGGAACAGGAAGAGAAAGCCAAGAAAGTTTAAGGTGACTTACAGCCACTGCTGCCTTCTCCACAACCCTGGAGGTCCAGGACCTCTCTATAGATTCTCTATAGAATCTACTCTATAACTGATATCCACACAAGGAAGCAACTTGGAAACAGCTGACCCTCTGATACTGTGCAAAGACATTCAGCAGACCAATTTACCAGTGTCATTCATTTGGACCTTTCAACTTAATGATACCTTATAGGGAAGAAAAATTCAAATTAAAAATTGAAGCTATTAATATATCTTTGGAAATGGTAAAGGAACAAGATTAAAACCAATAGCAGGCAACTATTCTTGGCATAATTCTGATTTTGTACCCTTTAAATCACTGTAATACCTTGTTCAAATTCCAGCATAAATAGGATATTTCTATGAGGGTGTTAGTGCTCCTGCTGCATCAAAAGCCATATTATATTTTACAAGTCCTAGAGCTGAGAATCCTCACTCCCAAAATAGACCTCCTCACCAGATGATATTAACACAGCTGACAAAATAACATTACACTGAAAAATACATCTGTAGAAAGTGAAATAAAAAAAGCAGAACTTTTCTCCTACACCTTTTGGAAGGGTTCAAGGGGCTTGCAAGGTAAGTAGATTGCATTTTACAAGTTTTTAGCAGAGATACTGTATATTGCAAAGTAACTACGTCCTCTTGCTTCTGCTACTTCTGCCTTTCTGGTGACTACCAACAGGCAGACTCACATATACATAACAAGCATCAGTCAAGAACAGACAGCAGGAGGAAACTGCTCCCAACCACCTAACTGCATCTTTAAATTTCTCTTCTTCCTGCCCTCCATTATGTCTGTCTGCCTGTCCCTGTGAATGCCTGTTTCCCTGGAAGGGAGGAGAGGACCCAAACAAACCCTTAAGCAATTCCAAATTTCCTTAGTACGTTGGGGAAAAGAAAATCTATTCTCTGGGGATCAAACCTTCAGTGAATCATTTTCCACTGCTCTGACATGTCAAATACTCCAGTGATTCACCAGTTATGGAGCCCTGATTCACCTGCAATAAACAGGGCTGATTGCTTCCCAGAAGCACTGGGGTTTGCATCATTCTCAAACGGCTCCACTTTCTCCACGCAGTTTCTCACGTCCCCGCCACATACCAAAGCAACAGCAACAGCCAGGGCAAGAAATCCAGACTAGTGGTTTTCGATCAAGGGGCAAGAGGGAAGACAGTCTTGGATAAATGAACAGCACGAGGAGAAGTTAGGAGGGCCCATGGATCTTCCCTTCTTCCTGTTTCAGTGTGAAAATGGGAAGGACAGAAAGGAAAGGACAGGAGGAATTTGGTATTTATTTGTGGCTCTCATTGGGTTCATCTCCCTGCCAGCACAGGACACAGTTTCTCCAAGAGGGAGCACCAGAAATAGAACTGAGTTACATCTAATGAGCTTTTTGGTGGCATATTCATTAAGCTTTAGAAAGGGTAAAGAAATGCAGGAAGCTAAGTTTTGGAAAGGCTCCAACTGGACCCCTTTGACTCATTAAAGGAGGGAGTAAAATGAACCATGCCCTAGGGCAATCGTAAAAGGATAAGCAGGAAAGGGTCAATTCATTAAGGACTGTGGGACCCCGGGTGATCCCCAGCTGGGCAGTGTGGGGAGAGGGCCATGGGACAGCTGGGACATGATGGAGCCCAGCACCAGGGATGTCCACTTGCCCTTGGCATGCTGGAGGAGCCACTGGTGCTTTGTTCTGGCTGAGTCCCAAAAGGCAGCAGATCGAGGATCTCAGAAAGCCCTCGCTCCCCACAGTCGCCATGAGTTCCCCATCCACCACCATCAGCAGCTTTGGTGCTCCATCTCTGGCTTGGACTGGCCTTCCTGCCTGCCAGAGGGAGGGGGGAGGGGGGGAAAAGTAATGCAGCCCCTCCCGAGTCTTGCAGGGGCAGGGGGAGGGAGGAGGAGGCAAACTCAATTGAGCAGCTTTGCGGGGGGCCCCAGATTTTCTCAAACCAGTCACGCCAGCTGCAGCCCAGCCATGATGAGAAAGGAGAGGAGACAGTGCGGCAACAGCTCCTACGACCCCGAGGGAGGAGGAGGAGGCGGCCCAGGCTGCTAAACTGACACCAGGCAAAAGTTGGCCACGTTTTCCCCCAGCCACGGAGGAATAGCTCAGGCAAGTCAGATGTGACCGTGCTACAGGAGCCAGGATAAAATAAAAACAAGTGACAGCTGACTCTTGAGGACTTTTGTAGGGGGTGAAGGGGGGAGAGAGGGCGAGGAGGGAGGGAGAGACCTACAAATACTGGGGGAAGGGCAGAGCGCAGCCCAGGAGCCTTCTGCAGCAGCAGATGGAGAGGGAAGCTACCGCTGATTCCTGCAGAGTCAGGGAAGGAGAGAGACAGCATTGCACCGAGGTGATCACATGAATAGGGAATGAAGGCGCAGAACAAAGAAGGGGTTTTGGGGAGAGGGAGCGGGAATTCTTCACAGGACCTCCAGAGCTGGGGCATCCCAGTGCGGTGCCCTGGGGTGCTGCCGTGGGGGCAAACCTGCAAGGAGCTTGGGCACAGCCAGCTGAGGCTGCTGGAGGACAGAGTGCAAGCAGAGGGATAGAGGAGACATTTGTGCAGTTACTGCAGGGTGAAGCTCATTAATACCCGACAGAAGAGCTAATTCCTCAGATCAGGATGCAAGCACATGGTGGAAAGTCTAAATTCCCTTGCTCTGGGCTCCTCTAACCTGCTGCAGGATGAAGCCGTGGAAGCTGTGAATAAGTGCTGCCTGTCTTTCTGCTGGTCCTGAGGTCCCCGATGTGCCGGCAATGATTGTTATGACAGTCATTCTCGATGTGATTGGCATCTCCTGGTTAGATCAAGGTCACTGTTAGAACACATTTTTTCATTAAAATGGCCGAGAGCCTGTCAATGACCACAGGCCATGGCTAATTAAGGGAGGATCCAACGCCCCCGCAGGAGTCAGCAATCAGGGCTGATGCTGAGCCACCCACCCTAGGGGAGCCGGCAGAGCGATCCTGCCCCCAGCGCCCTTGCATGTAAGGAGGATATACCCACCCCCGGCAGGCCGGGCCACCCACCATCCTCACTGCTGCCACACCAGAGCAGCAGCATCATCTCCTGTCACACAGCTCACAGGGCACCCTGGGCACCTGCAGATGGCCCTTGTGTCCAGCTAGGTTATGGATCCTAGAAAGGGGAAGGATGGATGACAACAGACTCCTTACAGTGCAATCAGGTGTACATTTGAGGGACAAAGACCCATCAGCAAGCTTTAGATTTGAAGAAAATCCTTTTACAAAAATGTCTAATTATGACCACAGTGTAATAATAACTAATTCCTGGGACAGTATGAGGTTGTCTCTGTGCAGACCTTAGCAAACATGACAAGGTCTTCTTAGGAAAGGATATGATGGGAATGAGTTCATGCTTCTGGGATAGATTTTCATCTCAAACTCCAACACAGGTGGGATGCAAGACAGTGACCAAAGAATTTTTTGGTGTCAAACATTATGGTGAAGCCATACACTGCCAGAGATTCAACACATAATTTGGATGGTACCTCCCTGTGGTCTTAGTTTGGCTAAACAGCTTATCAAAAAAGGTCAGTTTCTTCACCAATTAAAAAAATATATATATATTTCTTGAAAATTGAGGGTAACAGTTTTATTCCAAAGGCTGCTGTGTCTCTCAGTTCTGTGTCACAGCCCTTCTGTCCAGATTCCTTCCTAGAACTCTCTTATTTATTTTCCCACCACTGAACAATAGTGAAAGAGTTCCTCATCATGGAAAAATGGGCCTCTGGGCTGCCTCCTGATTGCCACAAATATCATCCATTTACTTTTGCTATCAAGACAGTGTCCCCAAGCCATACTGCCTTGTGCTCTCATTGCCAAATTCCCCCCAGTTCAACACCATTTGTACTTTACAGACAGGTTATGATAATCTCAAGAGAGCTATGTGAGCCTCTTGCCATGCAGTTCCATGCAAGTTTGTTTGCTGATGACCTTCCCCCTATTTTGGTGAAATATTTCCACCTTGTGTGCATCTCAGAATGAAAAGACATTTTGGAATTATTGTGGTGTCCAGGTGTGCCTTCCTTGTTTTGTGTCTGTGGAGGCCCTGCCCAACTTCCATCTAGAGATGAAAGAGAACCAGTTATTGGAATTTGGCAACAAATAGGTTATAGAATAGGACAAAGGGGAATGGGTTTAAACTGACAGGTCAGGTTTAGTTTAGATTAGGAAAAAAATTCTTCACTGTAAGGGTGGTGAAACACTGGACCAGGGTGTCCAGAGAAGTTGTGGATGCCCTATCCCTGGGAGTGTTCAAGGCAAAGTTGGATGGGGCTTTGAGCAACCTTGTCTAGTGGAAGGCAGGGGGAGTCAAACTAGGCAATCTTTTGAGTCCCTTCCAATCCAAACCATTCTATAATTCTATATGAAGCCTATTTTATGTGATTCTATGGCATCACACATTTCTGGCCCACTGAATATGAGAAAGAAGTTTAACTTCCTAATCACCATCTGATATACCTTCAACAGGTTCCTGGTAGAGGAGGAGAGGGAAGCTCAGTCCCCTCCCCCTGCCCCCAATAAACAAATGCTTTTTCAGCCTTCCCTTCAGTTTCTTCCAGCTACTGTGGTTTACATATTAGACCCTGCACCTGAAGATAGTTTTGTAGAATATCCAGTCCAATTTGGGCCTGGCTTTATTGCTTGGCACAAGGTTAATAATGACAATAGTGATGCTTAATTTTGATTGTGATTGTGGGTGAATGGCAAAAGACACGGAAGGGACTTACTCCCTTGCTCAGGACATGTGCTTTCCAATACAACTTTTTAAAAGTTTGTTTAAAAGAATTTTTTAATTGCTTTAAAAAGAAGATAAGCTGAGTGTAATTCACTTGGAATCTCACTCTGATCTGTAACTGCCTAATCCAGGCCAGGACTTCAAGAAACCCATTACAGTGACACTAGGCACCTACTGTGAGAGTCAGCCTGGGAGCTAGACAGCTAGGAAAAACTACAGCTTTGGTCTGTGTCCAGCAGCCTAAATAAAAAGTTTCCTTTCCATGCTCTGCATTCATCACAAAAGAGCACTAACTATCTCTTTTATACAGTAAATATGCACTGCCACAGAAACATACCACATTAAAGCCACACTGGTAAAAGCTCAAGCACAGGATGCTAAAAATGAGGTATTGTAATTATGTTATCTCAGATGAATTTCTCCTTTTTAATGACACATGGTATTCATGCAGAAATGTCAATCCCAAGCACACAAAGAGTGTTTGTTTCTTTCTCCATTCCCTCATAAAGCATCATAGAGTTGGCTTTAGAAAAATAGAGTTGGCTTTAGAAAAAATTATTTTGGTGTGAATGTATATGTTCATGCATATAAGTGTGTGTATAGAATTGTGATTGTTTATTTACTTTTCATTGCCCATTTGCACTTTGATGATGCTTTATGTTCTTTCACAAAGGTGTAGATGCTAAAATGGAGATTTTTCTGTTATTCACGAGACTCCAGAGGCTTGGGCTTAAGTAAAGTATCAAATGTTATGAGTTCATAATGAGGTGCAAGACCTGCCAACATTGGTAACATTTTACAAGATAAATGATATATACTAAGCCAGCAAAGAAAGAAATACCTTGAGAACACAACTCACCTGAAATGCCTCTGTGTTACCATTACTAGGAATTGAACAGTTGCACCTTCTGACTTCAGTATTAACAATGCTTTTCTAATAGTTTGCTATGCACTCAATCTTTGTGATGCTGTTTAAAAAAGAGAGAAAGAGAGAAAATCGAGCACTGGAGTTCAGCAGTCTCAGAGGGGAATACAGTGGGGAGTAGCAAATTTTGAGCAGTGCTAATTCCCATGCTGCTAATTGGACAGAGGCCATTTCCTGCACGCTAAAGTCAAACAGGACAGGAGCATATGGGCTTTCAGAGAGAGAGTTGGGTCTTTGCAATGGAAAACACACACTAAAAAGACACCCTAGAAGCCCCACAGAATATTGGTGATTGCAGAGAAATTACAGACAAATTACTAACTTAAAAGCTATATGCACAGATGCTGCTGCTATTGCTTCTGGGAGAACTGTGCCTTTGAAAAGATGGTACTTGTTCCTTGGGGATATGCCATTTTCAGTGCCCAGTATTATCCCTTGGCCTTACTGTTAAAGGGAATAGGGTTTGATTTGTTTTCTTTATTAATTTTTAATTATTTTTCACTTTATCTGCATTTCTTACAGGTTTCAATGGCAGGATGAGATCCTCATTGGTAAGCTTTCCTGAGAGAAGCCAGTATAGTCAACGGGCTGGAGGGCTGCAAGCTCCATAGTGTTGCAGAGGGGACAAGACCTGCCCTGCAAGGCTGGAAGTCTTAGGACTTCATGTCAATCAGCCACAATCTTTTATTCAGCTGTGTCATATTCAGCCATGCAAAACATTTTTCATCCATGGAAACTGTATCAGGACACGTATCAAACATTACCTCTCTTCTTTAATGACGTTAAATCCAAGCACAAAAGACTTGAAATATTATTTTAGGACAGGCATAAGGTGGTAACACTTCAGGGATGTGACAGAGCTGGGATCCTAGGGGTGGGAGGGATGCTCTAGGAGGAGATGCTGACTGGCTCACTTCCCTGTATCTTCCTGCAAAGAAACTGGTGTAGGGTAGGGCCAAAAACAGGGCACTAACAGAGTATCATTCTGATCCATTGTGGCAAGGATGATGATGATCCAAAAGAGTTGATTTTCTTCTATTAGCTGCTAATCAAAGATGCCTCTTTTACTTCGTTTGACAGTTTATTCTGCCTACAGCAGTCTCTCCTACACGACACCCTGCCAAAAACAGATGCACAGAAGGTGTGCAGGGACTGAGCATGGAAAATTTCAGCTGCCAGAGTGGGTGGTTTAAAAAGTCAATGGCCACAGAACAGAGGGACACAATGGCTCTCATGATGGAGCCAGTCACAACGGGCAGCTCAAGCAGCAGCATCCCTATAAGAGGAGTGAACCTGCTGCATCTCCATCCAGCTTCTGCCTGCAGCCACAGCTGCCGGCTGACCGCCTGGTTTAGCTGCTGCTGGGACTCCCTCAGTGGCTGTCACACCTGCTCTGTCCTCCGTTGGAAAGCTGCCAGAGGAGAGAGCAGACAAAGGACGAGCAGCACAGCTGGAGCTGCTGGAAGCTGCACGCTAGTCGGGTTGGTTTAGCGCTCGCCCAACACCCCTCTTTCTTGGAAGCCTTTTTCCTGCCGCTGAGTTCGTCTCTTCAAGCTCCCTCGTGCTTATCCCTTGCCGTCGTTTTTAAGGCATTACTGCAGAATTCCTTTGTGTTTTTTCAGTATTATTATCGCTGTTTCTCACTGGTTTCGCCGCTGCAGACGCTGCATCTTCACTGCTGGCTGCGCCCGCAAAGCCCGTTTAGGTGGCCTGCCTTGGTGCCCGCACTTGTTTCAATGGCCCAGGACAGCAGGGTCCTACTGGAGCACGTGGGCACCAGAGCAGCAGAGAAGGGGTTAATAAAGGGTTTAATACCAAGAGGCCACACAGCAAAGCCCAAGTTAGGGCCAGCTGCACCCCTCCCCCCGGCCTTCATCCTGCTGCAGGAGCCCTGGCAGGGATGCAGCACTCAAGTGCTTCTTTCCCCACTTCCCTCCTGCCCCACTTGTGTGATGTAAAGCAATCCTTTTGTTTCCTCTTTAAGACATTAGCCTCAGGGGCCATTACAGGGGAAAAAAAAAGGTAGATAGGGCTCTTTTATCTGAAGGAATCCATTAGGAGCAGGGGTCTTTTCCTTCCTGCATACCCAGGGAGCAGCTCCTGCCTTTGCACTGCTCCAGGGGCATCTCATTGCTCCATGGTCACCTTCTCCCTGCCCCATGGCCATCTCTTCCTTGTTCCAGGGACATCACATCACTGCTCCAAGGAAATCTCCTCACTGCACCATGGCCTCCTCCTTGCAGCTCATGGCCAGTTTCTCATCCCAATCCAAAAATGGGTCAAATAGTGTCACTATGCAGAAAGCATGAGTCTGCTGTTCAGAGCCTCCTAAACTGAAAGGAGAAGGAGGACGTGTTTTTAAATACACCCCAGTGTAACAGATTGGCTTTCTCTTTGCTGACATTTTGGGTGACAAGGGGTATTGCTCTGGCACGTCTTTGTGGCTGTAGAAAGCAGAAACTCATTCTTGCTCTGCTTATTGCACCAAAAGCAGCAGGCCCTGTGCATTTGCAAGATTCCAGGACTTGAGGCTTTAAATAAAATCCCTGATATTATGATACTCTTAATAAACTTGAAGCCACTTAAATAATAATAAAGAAATGAAAAAAAGAAAAAAATACAGGGAAACTAATTAGGTAGTGGGGGGGGAGGGGTGCTTTTTGAGCATACCCTTTGCACTTCCTCAAATCAGGAATCACAGAACAAACATTTGTGCTGTACAGTGCATGCCACCGGGACCCACAAGGACCTACCTTAGGCTAATATAAATTGCCTGAGTTCCAGGAAGGCATTAGCAACAGATAGGAGCCTGCTCCAACCTCACCGGAGGCCAAGCAGCCGTGGTCAGCGCAGAGCCAAATCAAGCCCGCCAGCCCAACTGGGTGTATTTACCCAGGCTTGGTGTTAACTGCTAAGACCATTATGTGGCTTTACCGCAGATAGGAGCTGGCTTGCACGGCAGTGATTCAGAAAACAAGCAGGGCGAGGACACCGAAATAATCCTAGCTAAATACAGTGTTCAGCACAAAAGATGCAGATTAGGGTAAAAAAGGTGCCAGCAAGCCTCGCTCCTGTTTAAGTTGTGAGATACTGGATGCATTTGAAAGCCCTTACTCAGCACCTGCCTGTATCCATGCAAGGGGAAGCACCTCTGGAAGCCTTCCCCATAGGCACAGTCATGATGGGCACCACCGAATAGTTAAAAATAGAGGGAATAAATGAGAGCAGCTGCCAGGCCCATGGTGGGAGCATGCGTGTGAGCAGAAATGCATGTGAGCCGTCAGCCAGAGCTGGTGTGAGCAGGAGCATTACCATGTCTCCTTGTCAAAGTCATTGGGGAGAGAAATGCCAGTGGGCTGACAGAGGGAGATCACCTCCCTGGGCCCTGCCCTGTCCTGCCCTGCACTGCACTGCCCTGCCTTATGGTGGCTTTAGGAGGGAGGTGGAGGGTGAGGGAAGGAAGGAAGTACAGGCTTCCCTCTCCAATTTGGCTGCTTTAGAAAATACGGGGTAATGGGGAAATCCATAGAGGGGATTCACACTTTGCTCTTCAAAAATCAGTGGTTGTACATGCCTTGAACCCACATGCTCAGGTTCCAAAGTATTTCAAGTTCCCCCAATAGGCCCAGGGAATAAAAAATAAATGTAGGAGGACTCCTGCCAGGGAGCACACATGGGAAGGCCAGTGTCTCTGCTGCTGCCCATTCTGACAGGTCTCCCTCTGCTGTCTCGTAAACCTCCCCACTCGCCATATGTCACACATACCTTCCCTGCAATTATGCTGGGCTTCAGCACAGCCAGGGGACAACATCACTTTCCCATCAGTTCAGCACTGTTGTTGGTGGCTGGGGAGATGAGTGACCCCAAGCTAGCTCTGTCACAGCCAGTGGAGAGTGGGAACAGGGTTGAGTCCAGTTGCTTGAGGCAAGACAAGCAGAAACACAAAGGTAGCAGGAACAGCACTGGTGTGAAAAATATTTAAACATGCATGATACAGTGAAAGCAACTTCTTTTGCTATGATCCTACTTCAGCACAGGTTAGTGTCACAAAAATAAGTGAAGATGTGTGTTGTCTGCTGGTAAGACAGCACATGAGCGCTGACCTAAGCAGTCCCTCTGGTAGTGCTCAGGCACCAGGATCCACAGCTCAGGTCTGTGCAACCTGTGCAAACTCATCAGCAAAGTGTCTACACCAATTTAAGCAAATTTACACAGGGAGAGGGTCCTACAGCAGGTGTATATTTTGTACTAGGGTTTTGTGCCGAGGAATAAGATGCAGGAAGGGGGAGGCAGGTGTCTCACACACACTCCACCTGCACCTGCTAGGGAAGTGGGCACCAGCAAGCATGCAGGCTGCAGGACAGACCCTGAGCATGTCCAGTGATGCCTGTGAAGATGTGTTAAAAGCAGCCTGATCTCCAAGCCTGGGCATATCCCTGTGGATTTCCTTCAAGGAAGGAAAGTGACTAGCAAGCCCTTAGCTGCCGATTAACATGACATCCTGGCTGCACACTTCTCAGGGCTGTGCTGCCAGCCCCTCAGCACTTCAGGGTGCCATGGCTGAGCATGACTCCACCACTGCCATGAAGTGGGTGTCTGCTGGCATGGCAGAAACTCATCGATCAGCCACAGAGCTACATCTGGTGCTGGAGGTAGTGTAGGTGTCTTGCTCATCCTAAGCTGATGTTCCCAGCAGGGCTGGTGACCAAACAGAGGTTTATTGCCTCCAGTCAGGGAGGATGGCTGCTCAGGCCTGCCCGGCATTGTGCTCAGCCATGTAGGTATGTGCTCCTCGAACTAGGCAAGTCGGGCTGATAAGAGCCAGGGAGAACTGCAAGGGATTTTTAAGAGAGTTAGTACAAATAAAACAGGTAATCTTTAGGAGAATTGCAAACAAGGCTTGTCTCTACCTGGAGAGTTACTGCTGACATCGAGAAACTGCCCTAACAAAGAGCTCCCGTAAGACAGTTGGAGGGATGTGATGGAAACCCCACCATTTGAGACGTGATTGACTGGACAAAACATTGAAAATATGACGGCTCCAAAGCTGCCAGAAAAATACATCAGAGCTGATCTCATCTATGACAAGTGTATTATGTACTTATGGATGGATCTATACAATACCCCACGTCTGACCCGGGGTCATAGGCATAAAACAGTGGGAGTCACTATAAACACACTTATAATTATTTGGGAAATTCTTCTCTTCCTTCCATTCATTAAAGAATACTATTTTGTTTCTCTTTCCACTACTTTACTCACAAAGAATTAGAACCTCAGCAGATGAGGGTTTGCAGAACTTTGTGGGGTTTGGAAAAGCCTTTTAAAAAAAGCCACTTATTGGAGAAATCTGCTCTGCCAAGACGTGGAGAAAATGTACTCCTTATCCTTGGGAATCGCTTCTATATCTCATTGGTGTGCGAACAATAAACAACACTAAGGGTGATGTTTCTGACAGTCCTTCCAGCCTCATGAGCAGGATTTATGTTGGGTGCCTGTTACACATTGCTGTCACAGTCCTGTTGCTTAATGTGCAGTTAAATTCGATCTTGGGAAGGTGCACCTGGCATTTTTGCCAAACACTGCTCTGTGCAGAGGCCATATGAAGATGATGCTGTGTGAAGGGCTAGAGAACTTTTTTCATCTGCTTCCTGCCCCAGTTACAAGCGTTCCCTGGGGCAGAGGCCAGACATACTGGGGAAAAGGGCTCTAGCACTCCAGTTAGCCTAGCTGGTGGGCTGGCACACCTTGGCAAATGGAAAATAACTAACACTCAGAATTTGTTTAACCCAGCATGTTTTAACCTGTTTGGGTGTCAGCTCTGGAGTCTGACCTTGGGTGCTCCCAGCCCTCATGAGAACATCACGCTCTTCCTGCACTGGTGCCCTCAGGTGCAAGTGCCCAGGGCTGAGGTGGCCTGGGAGAGGCAGGTGGTCTTTCCTCAGCCCTTCCTTGGCCACTTCACCCCTGCACTCACAGAAGCAGGAAGGTTGTTGCCAGTCCAATCTCCAGGCACTGCAGCAGCCGGGGCTGGACTGCCTCGACCTATACTTTATGTTATTCATTTCTCCTCCACTGGGAAATGGCTCTCTGAGGCCTTCGACATCTGCTGCAGCTTGCCCAGGCTGCAATGCTGGCATGGGTGATTGGATTACTGGAGCTGGCATGGGTTCAAGAAGGGACTACAATATTTTATTATGCCCTTGCTGATTTTCTGAAACCTACCCCAGAGGCCAGGAGGATGGATGGATAGGGAAGAGGTAGGTGGACATGGTTATCCATATTTCTGTAGCATGAGGGGAGTTGCAGCCGAAGCGCCAGTCTCCAATGGGAAGGGCATTTTGCTTGCACTTGGCAAGTTGCTGTGTGAGGGGAACACATCACTGTGAAAGGAGGAGAGGATGTTTTCCTTGGCTTGGCTGGGGAGGGCTGGAGGCAGGATTGGGGAGAAATCCTCCTGACAGGCAGAAAAGTAGGCAAGGGAGGGAGATAGGAAAGCCAGGAAAGTTCAAGCAGGAAGGCAGCATCAACAGACAAGCAGCATAACAGAGGTCACCTGTTAGAAAAGCTCCAGGAAAGTTCTCACTTATTCAGGGAGGCAAGAATGTGTTGAGTCAGAGTCTATTAGGAAATTAATCTGGTGGGCTGAGTAGGAGGTGCCTGCCTCCATTTTACCCTCAAAAATACTTGGATAGTGTTTCACAGCTACTGTCCTGAAAGGCCAACAAACCCATTGTAAATTGCAGTATGATCCCCAGGACAGCAGTGCCCTCAGCCAGGAGTGATTTGTCAGCAGGTGGACAGGGAAGGGTGGTAACAGGAGTCAAGGACTCCTCCCTAATTCAACAAGGGAGATTTTTCTCAGCAGGGTCTTGACAAGCCTAGCAAATGACCCAAGAGCACACCACTGAGGCTCTCTCAGTCTGCAGCCTCCCATCCCACACTCACACACCTTGGGGACAGAGCCCTCATCTTTTGTGGGTATTTTCTCAGCTCTGACCAGGTAAAACCTGAGGGACACGTGAAATGGACCCGTACAGTCCATTGCTGGGAGGAAAGTGGCTGCATCCATGGGACAGAGAAGGAGGGCTGGGGCTATAACAGCTCATCCCATGAACACCACTGCAAACACCACACCAGAGGATCAAGGTCTCCATTAGATGGTTTCCCAAGGCTTTACAGCTCATCTGTAAAACTGTGTGCTGGGACAAAAGTTGGCAGCATGGGAACAAAGTTGTGGCATCATTTTTCCTCTACAGATTTGCCTCAGCCATTTCTCAGCCTGCACCCTGCTCAAGAACTGAGTTGGAGTGATTGCATTTGAGCACTGCATGGCCAAAAAACCCTACACGTTCAAGGAGAAGTAGAGAAGAATCCAGCGCAGGATCGGCATTACTGAGCTGTCTTGTGCCCCTGGGATTGCTTTGTGCTGAAAGAAGACAATAAATAACAATGACTGATGGCGGTAGGAGCATTCCCTGTGCAGAGGGCTCTGTGGAGGATGCCAGCAGGATCTGCAGGCAGGATGGTGGCTTGGGGTGCCCAGGTGGTGCCCAGCCCCACACTCTGTGGGCAGGCACTACTGCGTCCCACAGAAACAAATTAATGCCTCCCCTCCCTCTTTCCCTCCCTGCTTCCCACCCGCTTCTCGCACCACCTCAGTGGCCACTGGGGAGAGAGCCCGGGGGGCGCCCGGTGGCACAGGGACACAGGTGCCTGTCACCTGCTCCCAGCACCATCTGGGGTAGAGAAGGATGGAGCCAGCAGTCTGGTCTCCCTCATCCCCTTTTCCTGCCTGACTGGGGGAGGGTCAGACCCTGCAAGAGGGGAAGCCGGTTTCTAAAAACCACAGCCATTTGCAAGGTGTAGCAGGTGGAGTATTTGAAATTGCTTGAAATTGTTTTTTAAAATAAAGAAGGAAAGGAAGTAGAGCTGCAGTGTTCCAGGTGGGAAGCAACAGGACAGCAGCCCCAGGTTCAGCAAACTGTACTGGCAGGAGATGAACCAACCTGCTACGGTCACACGGTGACATCACCACTGCCTTCTCTGACATCCCCTGGGCTGCAGGGCCCCCTCCGCCCCCAAAGCTGTGTCATTTCAGACAGTGCCCCAGCACAGGGGCAAGCAGGGCTTCCTGTCCTTGTAATCCACGGTGGGCTTTGAAAACCAGCACCTCACTGGCACCTCCCCTGGCCTCCTGCTTCTCCCTGTCCAACTTCAGCTCCTTTCCCTTGAAATCGAGTTAAGGGAGGCCTGGGCTTTTCCTTTTGCACAGATGAGGTGGAGGGTGCTGCGGGGGAGGGGTTGCTATAATTGGATCACTCACTGTGTGACTAATCACAGTGCTGGTAACCACAGTGACTGTGGTTTTAACCTTACTTGGTCATTCCCAAGCCACCGGATGACCCAGCCATCTGCAGCAGGGCAGGCAGCTGTGGCGTGGGGCTGGGGCACACACCCCACACCCTCTCTGCCAGCCTGTGCGTGGGTGGGACAGGGGCCGTGGGACATCAGCGCTAGTCCTTTTACCACCTCTGTGCTGGTGGCCTTCTGGAGAGGTGTGGGTAGGTTGGGAGTGTGGCCACAGAGCAGGCAGGACCAGGAGCTTGTGGTGGGGATGGGCTTCAGCCAAAGCATCTAGCTCCAGATCTGAAATTGGGGTGTTCCCCAGAGGAAGGGCTCAGGCTTGGCCCAGGGACATACCCATAGCTCTGCACTTCTGTGTCTGGATGTGACTGGTGACATCCGTGCTTGCTGCAGAGGTGGCATCTGACTGCCCTCAATTTGCCCTGGTGCATCTATTTCTGGCAAGGGAGAAACAGCTAGATTATGGATGGTAGATCAGATTAAGTTTTGATTCTTATTCATTTGAGTAAGAACAATCCTTAAAAGCCACTATTAACCTCTTTACCTTTAATTACCCAGCCAATTGCTGGGCATCCTGGCAGTTCTGCTTTTACCAGACGACCTAGTGAACCTGAATTCGGATAGGGGCAGCACTGCGTGGGCTGGCACTGTTTGTTGGGAAGCAGAACTACAGCGAGGTGTGTCAGGGCATTCGCCTTTCTCTGTAACAAATACAGGGTAGCAAGGTGAGGCCAGGGCATCCCCACCTGCCCCGTGCAAACACAGCCATGTGGGAGAGCCAAGCGGCTGCTGCCACTGTCGCTCCTTTTGAGCCCCGTGTTCAGTTTCTCCAAAGGAGGACGGAAGGAAGCAACAAATGGGAAGGAAGCGGGCCTGCTTGTGAAATCCAAAACCGGATCGGTAAGAAAAACATCATAAATTATGGATCCCCTGGAGCCGCCGGCAGCCTGTCAATGTGCATGATCTGTCTCCATTGTACTTTTCTGTGTGGGTGAAACTGTTGTAAACTAACACAGGGCGAGCTTTTTCTGCCGAGGATCGCTGCCCACTGCTGGAAGAGCCCTCTGCCTTCCAGCACAAACAGGCCATTGCAAACCAAATGTTTCGTGTAACCGATAGCGGCCCCAGCGGATAGGCAAGCCCTTGAAGAGGGTGAAGGGGAATGAGGCTTTCAGCTGATCCTGCTCACTGGAGCTTAGCACCGGTGGACGCGCCAGCTGCAAGGACGGGGACGAGCAGCCTGGGCCAGCACAAGGCTGCCCATTGTTCCCCAGTACGCTGCTGGAAAAGACAACCGGATTAGGGGAGACGAGTGGCAGCGCTGCAGTGCAGGACACCCGTGCTGGGGAGCCAGGCTGTGTCCCGACCCTCAGCCCCGGCTCCCAGGGGCGGGGGGGGGGGCACATGGGGAGCATCCAGTGCATGGTCCTCCCAGAGCAGCAGGGGTTATGGGTTGTGGGGAGGGGGATGTTCAGCCCCCCAGCTGCACCAGCCTGTCTCGGATACCAGATGCAAGCGGGCAGGGGGAGGAGGGGAACGGGAGCAGAGAACGAACTCAAGGTCAAATAGCGAGGGGAGGGGAAGGAAGAGGAGGTGGCGAGGAGGGGAGGAAGGGTGTCCCCCACGCGGGTGGAGAATCGCTCTTTATCTACCCTCCTTCCCCCCTTTCCACACACCAACCACAGAGGCAGCCTCTCTTCAGGATATTTATGAACACATACACAAATGGGAGGCTGAGGGAAAAAAAAACCAAACCAACAACAAAACAACACCAACAACCACCCAACCCTGTTTTGCTCATTCTCTTTCTTCAAAGAGCAGATGTGCTGTGGCCTGCAAACCGAGAAGGACACTCCCTTGCTGTTAGCTAATTTAGGCTGACATGTTAGGGTTTTGTGGTTCGAAACAAGAAGTTTAGTAATCAGCCACTAACATTAACCAACACCTCTCACACAACCGCCTGCACTGAGCTCAAGCATCCTTATACGTAATGGAGAGACAAAAAAAAAAAATTAAAAAAAAAAATCTTTTTTTTTTCCTTTTGCATAAGACAGTGCCACGGTGCTGCTGGCAAGTCCCTGGCCACAGGAGCTGATCCAGCAGCCCGCTCTCATGGAAGCCCAAAGAGCAGCCGTGGCAAGGAAAAGGCTGTTGCATTGCCCTGGTGATCACCAAATACATGCCATCCCCACGGATTCAAAGAAATAAGTCTTCCTAGCAGGTTTATATCATTTTAAGGGGTCTTGTCTCTCGTTTTTAAGCCACTTTCCTGCTTATTTTCTCTATTTCTGGCCGTGGTTCAAGAGCTCATCAGAAGGTGGGCTCGTCCCTCATTGAAGATTCAAATGTGCTTCTCTGCCAAATTGACCTGCTGTTATCCCCCCTTTCAGCTACTGTAACCAACACTGCACAAACAATGAATTATGAGATTAGAGTTACAGAAAAATGGCCTCATTCTGCAGATGTTGTGTCTGGAACCGGCTGCTGCACACTCGTGTTTGTTGTGTCATCTTCCTCACTTCCCTCCCCTCCTCCTCCTCCTCACAGTCCCAACTTCACCAGGTGATGGTGCGTGCCAGGAACTCTGTTATGGAAAGGGTTAATTAGCATCTTCCCACTCTGATACATCCCCCCCAAAAAAAGAAGGAAAAAGAGGGGAAATGAGTGAGAGAGAAAAACTTCATCAATAAGAGAATAGCCATTGTACAGATAGACAAGCAAATAATTGGACTGGAATTTAAAAGGCATGGCAGAATTATTTTAAGAGGTATCGATTGGAGTTTCACGTGGGAGCTGCATGGTGGGGACAGCACAATGCGGGGAGGCTGGAGAGGGCACACAGTGTTCCTTTGTTGTGTGGGTGTGTTTTGGGAGAGGCGGGGGATGTATGTGTGTGTGTGTGTGTATGAGTGCACCCATATGTGGGTGGTGTCACACCTGTGTGTGTGGGGGTGTCACACCTGTGTCACACGCATGTGCAGGAGCTGGCACACTGCTGTCTGTGGCTTGGCATCACAGCACTCAGTGCCTGTGGACTGAAAGCCCCATGCCACAGCAGCATCAAAATATAGCCCTGCAGCCTCCAAAGTACGTTTGCTACCTGAGGAGCTTCAGGGTGCTCTGGTTGGTTGTCCTAGGGTGACTTAGTGATGCTTGTTTCCTCCCAAATTTGCCCTGAACCAGGACAAATACATTATTAAAAAAAACCATGCCATCAAAATGACTGGAGATTTTGGGAGGGGTTTTTTTTCCCCCCACAATAGATGCAAATTTTCAGGTTAAAAAGTGGTGCTTTTAAAGGACATTTGGGATCAAGAAAACATAACAAAATAAACTAAATACCTTAAACTCCGGATTATGCTGAGGGTTTTGCTGTTGACTACAGCTGGGAAAGGAATTTGCCCAGGAAGCCAGTGACTGATGTGGATTGAGCCTGGCAGATACACGTCATCGTTCTTCTTTTTCCCACTATGCAAGGATTACACAGCTCAATAATTATATCTTATGTGCAATTTTCAATGCATATTAGGGAGTGATGAATGGAAAAAAAAGCTTCCCGCATGCCGAAGGACCAAAGTTATGCTCTTGGTTAGTGGTGGGACAGCTTTGTTTCAAAGTCAGTTGGAGATATTAGCCAATTTCATCATATTTTTGGGGAATAGTCTTGACAAATAAAACAAAAAATCACCAGCATTTAATTTAGAGTTTTCAAATGAAAGTATCTACAGTTTTCAAAATGAAAAAAACCTCAATTCTGTGTTTTAAAATTATGTTTCACTTTGGAAATTATTTATGTTTAAGGACTTTACAAGGCAAAACAAAATGAAGTTATCTTCCTTGGAGTAAAATTAATCTTTACCTATTTCCTTTGTTGCTGAGCACTTTTTCCAGTTCAATGAAACCTTTTTTGTTGTTGTTGTTAAATTTATGTAAGACAGAGCAAAGGGTGTCCCAGCCACCCTGGCTCTCTCCCCAAAAGCAGAAGGAGGTGTCATTGCAGGGGAAGGTAATTGTCCACATGGTGACAATAACTCTGAGTTCACCAGGATGCAGCAATGTATCCCTGTGAAATCATAGGTCAGGCACCATGGAAGTGGGATGAGTGCAGTACTGGCCAGGAGAGGGAGGAGAGCCACCAACCCTCTCCCTCCTCCGTTACTTACCACCCAGCCTGGGTGTCCCAGCCTGCATTGAACATCCCCTCTGCCTCTCCAGAAAGAGCCTGCACGTCATCTTGCACCAGGAAGCTGGGAGTTTCTTCAGTGAAGAGCAGATGGCTCCATGCCCCAAAGTGGGGCAGTCCCTTGTCCTCCAGAGAAGACACAAGTGTCTCTCTGAATGTCCTCGGGTTGCATCCATCCTTCCGCTGCCCCCCACAGCCTCTCCGGCACGCTGTGGTGCTGTCTGTGCCTTTTTAGTAACAGGGGCTGCTGTGGCACTCCAGAGGATGAGAAAGCACAAGACAGGGACAGGAAAGCGGCTGCGAGAAGAAGCCCCATGGAGATGCTGCATCTGCTCCATCTCTTTCTTTTCTGGTGGTATTTTAATCTCTCAGCTAAAACGAACAGCAAGTTGCAGGATTTGGCTTGATCTTTTGTGTTTTCTGCAGATTTCTCAGGCTATCATCATATCCTGTTGTGCTCCAGGCAATGTGTACTTCTGGGCTTTGTTTGACACCAGGCTGCACAGGCTGGAGCTATAGGTAGGCTCCAGTACATTAAAAATATGTAGTGTTCCTTGAGGAGAAACACGCTTTTCTGAGACGCTGCAGTCCTGTTAGGCAGCAGGTTCAAAATCCTCTTCTCCCTGTGGCTCTGATCTCAACTTCTCAATAGCATCAGTTCTCTTTCCACCCAGTGCTTTTGCCCATTGTTTTTATTTCCATTTTTTTTAAGGCAAACTCATGTTGACATTCTCATCCCAGTCCTGTGCTGGTAAGACAGGTTATAAGCATCAGCCTCGCTATTAGCAAATTCAACTAATAATATGACAAAGCAACATTTGATAAATACCAGTTATTAAGACCCAACAGTGACAGAAAAGGACATTAGATTCCAGCAGCCTGAGGTCCTTATGCCCTCTTTAGTTCCTTTGTCTGTATTCACAGCAAGTGTTTTCTCCTGTGCTGTTGGGAGGTCTTATATCCATTTACCCTGGACATTTCAGTAGAGCTTAAGCTTATGTATTTCAGTGGAGTATGCTCAGAGGCAGCCCAGGAGGAAAAGATGGGGAGAAAAAAAAAATTAGAAATGTGCTCAGGAGCTGAATACGTTCACAGTTGTATGGTAGCTACTCCCCAGCCCATTAATCTGGTATTGCCATGCCTATACAGAAAGAGTTACTTCCGTTTTCTTGGAGTTTGGATTGTTCCACAGGGATTTATGAGGTTGTGCTATGGCTGAACAAAATCTGTTTGGTTTCATTTGGAATATTCAGGTCAAATGGTTGCATTTGGCTAAACCCCTCTGTAAGAATCAAAAAGGAGGCTGGATTTCTGGTTGCATTCCTGCTTTTTTCCCCTCCCCCACCTCTTCGAACAACAAGTCACTCATGAGGAAAGCTCGAGCAAGAAAACCTAGAATTAATTTGAGAAAGTTGCAGGGAACGATAAAAAGGTCTAGTAATGGAAATTGCATTAACTTGAGTGCTCAAATCCACTATTAATCGCAATCCCCATGCTAAGAAGCCACCATTTGGTGCTACAATGCTCTCAGCAATACCCACTGATAGGTCACAGGGGTCACTCCCAGCAAGGGGACCGTTGTGGTCACAAATGTTTTGGCTGGATGGTGCCAGGACTGCCGTGCCATCACCTCCACTCCATCTGCTCTGTGCTGTAGCTGTTTTCCTTCATTCAGGTAATATATGAGCATTCAGGCACCTGGCAGCATCCATTGCTTGATTTTAATCTATTTTTTTTTTTTTTAATCTGCATTTGAGTTACAGCTTTAACATTTGCGGCAGCACCTTTTTTAACCCTTTTCAGGATCACCCCATGGCTCACACGTGGCATCTCTGCTGTTTGGTATTCTCTTTGTTGCTACCCATATGCATTTTAATCTCTCACTGCTCATATTGTCCTTATATAGATGCCATACCAAACTCCTCCCCATCAACTACAGCAGTGAACACCTGTTCTCACATCATTACCTTTATGTGCTTAAATTCTTCAGGAATATCGCTCCTGTCCTGTAGCACTGCTGCGTGTTGAACCCTGGTGGATAATCTGTAAAATCTGCAAAATAGCTTTGAGGATGTAATATGAAAGATCTCCATCCAGATTCACTTGCTGCTTCCCAAACATCCCATTTTAATTTGTAATATATATGCTTGTCTGTTTGAGAATAAGTTTATTAAGCATCTGGAGTTAAAAAGAAAAATTAAAAAACCCAGTTTATCCATCCATTATTCTTACAGCTCAACTGGTGGTAAATCAACAGTTAACTTTATAATAAAGTGTTGCATTTTCCAAATGAACAAAAACCGCTTCAGGACTCCTAGAGGACAGCACAAGAGTCTTTCTAAATCTCCACACAGCCAGCATCAACTTCATCACCTTCAAGGCTCCCAATTTTTTTTTACTTGGGTGGCAATTTGCACAGGAACACCTTGATGTGCAGCCTGGTGCTTGCTGTCCCTCATCCGACATATCTGCTTCCCGTCAGCAGCAGTATCACAGATCCTGGGGCCAGCCCCCTCCCTCCCTTACTCCCTCCTCTTTCCTGAGCCTTCCCCAGGAGGTGCCGAGTGGGCTCTCTCCACGTGACGGGAGCAGCTGCACTCCTGCTCAGCCCCCCCGCGCTCCCCCTGTGTTGCAGCTGCAGCCCATCCTGCCTACAAAGGACGAGGAGCTAACTTTTTGTGGCATATGCTGTTACAGTCGGCTTTGCTGCATCTTTTGTCTGGATTTGTTGTCTTCAAAATAGCTGAAGCCCCTTTGCTTTCTCAGCATTCACTGAGCCTGAGCATTCAGCCAGCACACACGTTAGTATTTTGTCTTTGTAAGCACTCGTGGCTGCTGTGAATGCGGGCAGGAGTTGTTAGATCTGGGGCATCCTGGCACCCTCTTCCCTTCTCTCACATCACAAACTGGTGCTTCCTGCTTAGAGAACTGACCTCAGTCAGCCACCTGCTTGACATCAGACTGTCCCATCCCATCCCATCCCATCCCATCCATCCCCAGGTCATCACCAGGGGCTTGCACCTTCACCTATGCTGTGCTGGAGTCTCTGTTCAGCCCTCCAGAACTATGTGATGATTAGTGACCTGAGACCCTTCCTTTCGGAGCATCTCCCTGAGCTTTGCCTTTGCAGTGTTGCAAAGACTCCAAGGTTTGCAAGAGCAAACCTTTTTCCTCTCCTTCTGTCCTCAATGCTCCCCTAAAGGTTTAGGAAGACTCACTTAAGAATTATTTAGGAACGACAGATGTGCCTTCTTCATAGCCTGATGTGCCGGGAGGTTTGCCCATGATGTAAAGGTCACCTTTACAAAGAGGGGTGCTGCTGGAAGCCCTCTGGCACGTTGTACAATATATGTGCCTCCCAGGGTTTTGGGCATGTGGGTGTCATGGCACTCACCAGGAGCCCTGCAAGCAGCATGCCACCTGGGCTGTGCACACAGGGGGTTTTGGAAAGCTTCCACGGCCACAAAACTCACTGGGGCTTCTGGTGAGAGTATCTGCAAATGTGATCCCAAATTCTCTATGCTCTCAAGTATTTTTTAGACTACATAGAAAAATATTGTCCTTTTCTAAACTTCTGCAGTATTCCAAAATGCAACTCTTGCTTTTCTCAGATCTGTCTTTAAAGCCAGAGGGGGTGGGAAGGCTTCCTTACACCCACAGACAAATGTGGCTCATGCGTAGGAAAAGAGAGACTTTACAAAGTAGCACCAAAACACCTCATGTGGTGTTGTCACATATGAGAATACAAACACAGCTTTGGTGCAAAACTGTTTTATGCCAGGGAGTCTGGAAGTAGCTGGTGTAGATAAATGAGTTTCAGAGGCGGTTAAGTATGTGCATATTAGGTGAGAACTCTTATGCTCAGGAGAGCCTTACAGCGCTGCATTGCACACGTTAGCAGCTGCAAAAGTCACGAATGTGCATTTAAAAACAGAAATTGGAGGAAATGATGTTTGGGGTTTTTTTCTTCAGCATGTATGGAGAAAATGAAACGTTTTTCACACGAACTTTTTGTGATGCCTCGTTTATTCTGCATACTCTGTGCATAATACCAGTCTTATTAACCTCTGCCTCCTGCACTCACCCATCAAGCACAATAAAATGGCTCCTCTGATGTCCTTGGTCTGCAGGGAGTTTCCAGAAATGGCATCTGTGCTGACATTGAAATAATCTGCAGTCTGAGGCAAGTATGCAAGTTATTGACGAGGCTGCCTGGCAGTGGCGGTCAGCTCTGTGAACTGCTCTGTTCTTGTTTACTTAAAATCCTTTTCCTTCCTCTCTTTATTTGAGAACGCAGAATGGCATGCCACAATGCTATCTCATAGCAGTCCCACACAGAAGGGCTGGCCAGGGACCGTGGCCCGATGTTCACAGTGTCACAGAGGATTCATTGCTCTCTGCTCCTCCAGCAGAAGCGGTGGGCTTTCACTGCCTCTGAAAATCCGGTTTCTGCTCTTGGTCTCCTGGCATCAGTCCCACAGCAGGGTCACAGTGAGAGCAGATTATACCCACCACATGACAGGAGTCAATTCCTACTGACTCCAGGTAGCCGGCGCTGCCACCGTTTCAATCAGTGCACTGGTAATTAAAAATTGGTCAAGATCCAGCCACTTCCACCTGATACATTGGGCAAAAGCGTCTGGATGAGATGGACGAAGGGGTCCCGAGGCACAGATGGCTTTTCACAGGTCCCGCACAGCCTCCACGGGGAGCTGGAGCCCTGTGGAGCCTGTGCGCAGCTCAGCCCATCTCTTCCAGCAGCCTGCAGGGCAGGAATGAACCCAAAAAAATGCACACTGGGGACCGCACCACAGTGGGACACAGCATGGACTAGAGCAGAGGAGGACACAAGCAGACACGTAGGCAGCAGCAAAAAGTCATGGGGCTGAATTTGGCCATCCTTCAGTTGATACTGACCACAGGAAGTACAGCTCTATCTCATAGCAACTCCCTGCACTTTTCAGTGCAACAATAAACATGTATTTATACAAAGATGTCAGCATGAGACTTTTCTCTGATAGCACTTGCAGCCTGCTATGGCTGAGACATACAGAGCATAAAGTTAAACCCCCAGAAACATCATTAACAAGCCATAGTATCTGGCCTCTCAGCACACCCTTGACTGCTCCCCAGTTATCCCTTACAGAAAGAAGTACAAAACAAGAACAGGGAGCCCCTGTTGCCCAGGCCCTGTACAGCCACTTCCAGCCTGTCAAAAACCACGGCTCAGTCACAGCATATTGAGATAAACCTGGCCCTCCAGTTCTGAGCCTTTGATCTTCAGCTGGTTTGCAAAGAGAAAAAGAAGAAAAAGGTTAATCACAAACAGCTGATGGAGAAGTTGCTGGTCAGATAGAAAAATGGCAGATTCCCCTGTAACCATGTACCTCCCCAAACAGGAGCTTTCACCAGAAACCAGCTGCCTCCCCATTGCAGGAAATGGCTGCATGACAGGTATTTCCAGATAGAAGAGCAGATTAAACTGGTTTTCCATTTAACTTGAGCAATGGCTCATTAGGGATACCAAGGAAGGATATTCCTTGGTAGGAGCTCACAGCTCTAATTGGTGTTTGTAACACGTGCTGCGTGATTTTTCCAGCTAAGATGCAATTTCAGTTTCTACCCTGAGGGTTACACCCAGAGAAGATAAAAGGGATGCTGAAAGGTCTCTAAGTACCAAATGTCTGTGTTTCCCCTGATCTCTTCCCCTTTTTGCATAGGCTCATTTACCTCTGGGTAGATGCAGAAGCCTGGCCCTCAGTGTTCCTTCCATTAGCTCTTGACTTAGCCAGCCTGGCCAAACCTGCGCTGTCTTCTTTACCATGAAACCTTTCACCAGTGCCTGTGCCAGGGCCTCCTCCATTATATCCTTTTGGGGAAATGGTGACAACTGGAGCTTAGTGGCCCTACAAGAAAAGCGAGGGCTACCCTCATTCCCAACACAGCACCCAGCTGCTGGCATTGGCTGGTTCTCTGCCCCATGAGACCTCGGGCTGGTTGCACAGGACATTCACCAAGGAGGTTTTGGTACCACTGCCTCATTTCTCACCGGGCCACTCAGTCACTACTGGAGGCTGAGACTATCGCAGAGGAGAGGGGGGCAAAGCTGGTCTCTGCTCATTCTAGTGCTCACTAAAAATCCTGCAATGAGGAGAAAACCTGGACTTTGCACCAGGCTCAGGCCTTTCCCGGTTCCATCCCAGTTTGCCATTGAGACAGGCAGCACTGGGTGAAACAAAGAGGGAGCAAGAGCAGCTGCGGGAAGATTTCCAGAGAATAAATATTTCTATTATTTCCCAGCCTGACTGGAAGCATTCATGGGCTGTGAGGAGATGGTTACTCCCTCCACTGCCTCACTTATCTCAGCCGCTCTAGGTGGTGGTTGCAACAAATGGCACGCTTGCGAGATAACAGCGGCTTTAAAGGGCTGCTGCCTCGCAGGGAAAGGGAGATGCTGACTCAGCTGCTGGAAAAATCAAGCAAAACATGGAAAAGGCACAAAAGTTTGTTCACAGCCTAAAGAGGAGAAAATAAGGGAGGGATTCTGAGAATAGGAAGACGCTGAATTCAGGGTGCATCCGCTGGCGAGGGGAGGGGGGAGGCCGGGCCAGCCAACAATGGAGCAAAACAAAACAACACAAAGGCAGGAAATGCAGAAGTTCAGGTTCACACCAAAGTTCAGGTTCACACAGTGTAGCTGGGGCAGCTGCCCCATGCACGCACAAGTACAGCCCCCCCTGTGGCCACTGCACCCCGCAACATGGCTGTGCCCACCTGGGGTTTTGGGGGGTCTGTCCCCACACAATTTGGTGGTGTTGTTTCTGCTTTTGTTCTAAATAAACATGTAATACCTAGTAAGAGGGCTGTGGAGATAAGCTGGTGCTGTGAATGGCACAGCATACAAAGTACCTACACAAAGATGGTTTTATAGTACACTTGAGAAGCAGAGTATTTTATTCAAAGACAAAAATTATTAAAATGTCAAAACAGTGGATGTCCCCTGTGACTTCTGCTTTCTCAAGATTTGTTAACTCACTAGATAAGTTTTGCAGTCCAGCTACTTTAGCTTTGATGAAATAACCAGACTGGTGTAAAAAGTGAAATCTACAGTATTGTGCATATTTGATGCTCATATTTTTATAAGCTTTTAGGGAGATACATTAAGTACCAAAGCAGAGGCATATCAACAGTTAATTTTCACTAATTGTGTGTGGGGGTTTGCTATAACGTTCATAGTAAATAATATTTGCAGAAGTCTCTTAACCAGAGAGTCTTCGCAGTTTTATTTCCATTGCAGAAACCAGCATCTCTGGATACTGAACAAGGCAGCAAAGAAATGACTGCAGGCATAAGGGACAAAACCACATGGGGTTCGACTTGGTTAGCAGGTGTAGTTAGAATTAAAGATAAAATGGTTGATGCAGATTTCCAAACAAAACATATATGGGAGCTGAACTCATCTGAGTGGCTGGGAGCTGAACTGTGAACTGCCCTTGGCCTTCAACACAGTGACAGTGGTTCCCAGGGCCACGCTCTGTGAAACCTCTCCAGTCAGCAGAGAGGAAAGGATGCTGGATGCCCTCAGCCCACCGGCAACCATTCTTGCAGAGTGGCATCACCCTTTGCTGCCAGAGAGGTGCGTTACAGCTCCCAGAGATTGAGCAGGGAAGGGCTGGTTTCCATCCCGGGGCTTCTCTCTGTCCTTTTGGAGATGCTGTTGCCAGTTTTTGGGGCCGCATGCAGCTCACAGCTGAGCCCCCCCGCCCGGCTTTGCTGCTGCCAGAGCAGCTGAGCTCATTAGCATGTAAAGGAAACGAAACTGCAGCTCCCGCTCTGCTTTGGGTGTAAACCAGGGGACCACGCAGGAGACACACAGATCCCTGTGCAGCTCAGACCCCTGTAGAGAAGCAGGAAGCTGTAACCATTTCTGATGGGGCAGCACCATTTGCCGGAGAGACTCTGGCAGTGGAGAGATGCTTTGCTCCCATTTGGCGTCTGCACTGCCACTGGAAGAAGGGAGGGTAGAGCCCCATGGAGGGGCCCTGTCACTGGAGCCAAGCAGCCAAAGTCCTCTGGGCAGCCGGGGGTCTTATCCAGGGTCTGGATAAATTTATGGCACTATATAAAAGTTTAGAAAGAAGGAAGAGCTTTCTGTTCTGTAAGGAAAGGAAGTGGTGGGGAAAGGAGTAGAGGCAGGCTTAATTTGTGCAGTAGCCTGGAAAGAGTCCATAGGGAGTTTAAAAAGCAATTGTATTTTGGATCCTGAAATTAAGCAGCAAGCCACTCGCTGTTTGGCTGAGGGTGAAGTGGTCAAATGTCATGACATGTGAGGGAAAACAGCAGCTTTCCATCCCCTGTGGGAGTGCTGGAGCTAGGGGTTTGGATGGGGAGGGAGGGTTACTGCACCAGAGGAATACAAAAAAAAAAACAAAAACAAAAAACAAAACCAAACAAAAAACCCCAACAACAACAAAAAAAAGGGGACAGGAAAGCATGGACGGAAATTTCAGCAGAAGGCCCAAGCCTGCCACGGCAGCAACACACACAGAGGCTGTAGTGTGGCTGGAGAAAGGAAGAGGATGCATGGGGCAGAGGGGGAAGGGTGAGGGGGAAGGAGGGCTGGGGATTATAAACCACTGTCAGCTTAATTTCATTTCCCAGGAAAATAAAAAAACTATTTGTAGGCACACAGATGAGAACAAGGAGATGAGATTCAGCCAAGACAGGTTTGTTAAGAACATATTGCATCAAATCAAATTAATTTCATTGTGTGGTAAAGTAATAGGCTTTGTGGATATACTTGAGGTTAGCAAGGCTTTTGACAGAGTCTTCTAAACATCCTCCTAAGCAAATTGGGGAAGCACACTCTAACTCGACCTCCTGCAACATGACAGAAAATCAAATTGGAAACTGTATGAAAGGATTTAATTTCTAGCTAAAAGCAGATTCTTTGAGGTCTCTCCCAGGACCTGGTACAAAAAACATTCAGCAAGGAACAGAGATCACGTCTTCATGGAGATGTTTAAAATATTTTGAACAGCAATGTTCAAGTTTGAAAAAGGTCTTCATTCAAAATAGTGCAGTGGAGAGGCATCCACACAATCTGGTGGAAGCAGAACCAGACTGGAATCAGGCAGAAATAAGACATGGAGATGTGACCAACCAGGGGACCACTGAGAAGACAATCTGGGAAACAGGATCACAAGCTGAACACAAAATGACAGGATATCATGGCAAAAGAGGAGAGCTGGTTGATGGGAGGTGTGAATGGGAAGAGCTGAAACCCCAGATGAAGCAACCTGGCTACATGAACTGCCCTAGCCCAAACAGGGGGCCAGTGCCAGGACATGCCTTAAGACTGACTAAGGGAGCAGTCTGGAAGGGACAACCTCTAGAGAGAGACTGGGCCAACCATGGATCATTCTGAAGACAAAAGACTGAGGGGAAACACAGCTGATTTCCAAGCTAGAAAAGACCATTGCCAAGGAAAAGGGATTGTTTGGTTCTCTGTCTTCACAGAGTACAGGAGCAACACAAATAGCAAAAACCACAGCAAGGAGAGTAAGGTAAAATGCAAGGGAAGCACAGCATGGTTTGTGTGATCTCTCTCTCTCAAGGTCTTTAAGAACAGGTTAAATGAATTTGAACAGAAGAGCATGAAGAGTGGTTGGCCCTCTTTTAGGACATTGGGTTGGTTAAACCTCCAAAGGCCCCTGCCAGGCCAGTACACTTTGACACAGTAGTGAAAATAAAAATGGTTCAGCACATGCCCTTCAATAATAACTCCAGGTATGCAGTCTAATAGCTTAATAGGACTGTTTAGGTTATTTTGTTCAGGACTTGGATGCTGTAAGACCAGAATCCATAATCAGGATTAGTTTTGCTACTGCTTTTAATAGGGCCAAATTTTCACCCTGGGATTCCGTCTCCCTCCACCATCTCCTACAATTCTCAGTAACATGTTCATATCACACATTATTATTGGTTTTTTCTCTGCTTCCTGGTCAGTTGCTCTGTGAAATGCCTAAGAGAGCCTGGCCTTTGAAAGTCACACACAAACACGTACGGGCTCAAACAGATCTTCCTGTACCCATAGGCACCCCTGCCTACATCCAGGTCAACATATCCTATTATCTGCATGTTTTGCTTTGCTGACATTTATGAATGCCACTGCTTAGTTAAAGAAAATTTTATTGGGCTAAGAAAGCATGATATGGTGATGTTCATTACTGATATAACTTCTCCTTTCATTCATCATAGCCATAATTAATTTTCTAGCATGGATATAGGCTGAGATTTAAAGCCATCCTTGTGAAATGAATTAGCCCCTTTTCTCATCTTATTTGGAGTTCCCTATTGTGAATATACTCCAAGTGTAATAGAGAGGCAATTTATGAGAATGAAATCTCATCTGTGTCCTATTCCTTGCCCTCTCTCTGGTGATTTTATTATGCCGGGGTGGCTCTTGCCATTTGTTTAGAGGCTGGGCTGCATTTGTTATTGTGAGTTCAACAGGTTGTTTAGCATACATTAATGCACAGCAGGGAGCAGAGACAGACCTTGGATGCCTAACAAACAGTCAAAGCATGCAGTTGGGGTCTGTGGGTGAGGGGTGTTGCTTCACGTAACAGTCAGCACCAAGGAAAACCTCAGTGAAGGCCCACAGTGGCCCAAGACTCAAATCCTACTAAGCCACGAGTCAATCCTGGAGGAAGAGGTGGACACAGCAACTTGTGGGCATGAAGCTTGACCTGACCCTGGCACCAGCACACCCCTATCACACCCAGTTGGGTGCATTTAACACAGCTGAAAATGCAAAGATGGGATGGATCAGCTGTTTTCATCCAAAGAGAAGTCTGCTATTAGTGCATCTGGTAAGATTTAAAGACATCTCTCTGAAATGAATTAGCCCCATTCCTCATCTTATTTGGAGTTCCCTGTTGTGAATATAATCACAGCAGTGTGTGGAGAAAGCTGCCGACTTCGTGGGGATGAGCACTCGTCTTCAAGGGAGCTCAGGAAAGCTGAACGGAGGGAGCAAAGGTTTTTGCAAAGCAGTGCACTGCAGTGACAATTCTCCAAGGACCCTGCTCAGGGACTCTGGTGTTTGCAAGCAACTACAGCTCCCCAGGCCTCAGCAGAAGAGCTCATACCTTTGGCTTGTGTCGGAAAGTTCGAGTTCCCTTGGTAAACCAAGGGGTAACTATTCAGCAACTTTAAAAAGGCCCATGGCATCAAATGGTGTCTTCAAGCCTTTAAACAAAAAAACCCCATCTTGCACAGAAGAGCAGATTCTGGCAATCATAGTTACAAGGGTCCCCTTGCAGGAGGACATGTGGATGTAGCTGGATCCAGGGAGGAAACAACCATGCTCACCAGCAATGCCCCTGCCAGTGGCTGGAGCTGCTGCACAGGGTGATGTTTTGTGGCAGCCATACTGAATTGAAAATAAAAATTAGCCTTGGTAACTTTTCAAATGTTTTTTACCTTTGGAAAGTGGCTGCATTTGATTTTCCAGAAAACTGGCATGTAGCTGATTAAAACTGCACATATCATCCTAATATCATATCCTCACTACTGAACTTCTAACCTGACATAAATACATTGCATACTATAACCTGTTTCTCTTGATTATTAACCTTGAACATGGCAACCTATAAATCATCAGTGAAACAGCTGGTGCTCCGCATTGCCCCAAAGGTGTATGATTACGATCATTTTATATATATCTTGCTATGCAGACATGAAAAATTCATTGAAGAGCTTGGTATTGTAAGACTTATTGTAATGAATTTTCTTTAAAACATAGATCATACTTAAAATAGGTGTCTGCTCATTATAATGTAGCCATTTATATCTCCTTGAATTACTGGCGTGGCTTTTAGCTGATTTCTAAAATTTAAATGTAATGCCTAAACAAATTCAGAGTGGTCAGTTTGCCTGTACTTCATGATGACATTTTCATTTTTAGTTTTATGCCTTTATTTCTATCAGAGTAAGGGCTCACACTGCAGAAATATTGAGAGTATAACAGATTTTTTCCCCTGCAATACTTGGTGTTACATCCATCACTACTGGGATTGCAGTAGCTGCCGTTGGCACTTTAGCTTTGGGGATGGTAGCGGTAGATTCACCTGAGGTTTGGTGCCAGGAAGCACATGAATTGTACAATTGTAATTCAGTAATAGAACCAAAGGGAATAAACAAAACATAAAACAGGATATAAAGCCAGAACCTGAAAATAAACTTTTTAAAGCTACAAAATCTGATGGCCAGGAACTCAAGGAGCATGGGGAGAGGGTCCAGAGGTAGCAGGTCATCCAGTGACATTTTGGTTTTCAGGATGGCATCCTCACCTTTTCTATCCTCCCAACAGCCGCGTGCACAAACACAGCCTGTGTCAGCTAAAAATGTGCTCAGTGATTTAAAGCTACCCAGCACCCATCTAGTGAGCACTGAGAAGCCTGTGCCACATGTTCCCATCCTACACACATTTTACAGAGAGGCTCTAACTGTTCGTGTCTAAACTTGAGTGGTTGTTGGCAGGTGACGGGAATCATGAGGGAGGCCCTGCATTTTGCTACTGATTCATTCCATCAATTTATCATCTTGCAGATGAAACCATTCTTTTCCATGAGGTTATGAGAGGATTTTGTCACCTCTGGCTCTCCTCCCTTGTCCAGTTGCTCTGCCAGAAACCCTGCCTAGGATGGGATGGTGCGAGAGCAGCTTTGTGCCAGTCCCTCCCATGCATTTTGCTCAAGATAACAATGTCAATGAGGGAGGCTCTCCCTGCCCGTGCTGTAGCCTCCATTAATAAAATTCACCAATACCTGCAGAGCTCCACCAAGGACTACATCAGCCAAAGACCCCTTCAGTCTTCACCTTGCACCCCAGGGGCATCACTGCCACCTTGAACCTGGCAGAGAAAACACAGTATTCCCACAGAAATCTGTACGTTCCTCCCTGAACTCCTGGTTCTGATTTTTCCTGTGACAATTTTTTTTTTGTTGCAAGCAGCAGACACAAAGACATTTGCGTGCAACCTTATTGCACATTGGTCATCAAAGAGATCTGTGCAGATTTAATTTGCTTTTGCCTGCTCACAACATATTTTCCCTTACCTCTCAGAAAGAGTGAAGACAAGCATAAAAACCAGCTCCACAATTGCTCGCAGATTATTTCTGTAGTGCAAACACTAAAGGCTCAGCAAGAAAACCTGATACCACTGCACGCAAATGTTGCTTGGGTCACCAGAGGCATGAGGCCTAAGAAGAGATCTAAAAAGCCACCTCTCCATGAGGAATAAGTGAAGCACACAGCAGAGAAGCACAATTTGTTCCAATTTAGTTAAGATTCTCTTGGCACATGAACTCGATTTAGGAAGACTTCATTAAATGGTGTGCAAGGAAGCCCACTCATCCTTTAACTTGTATACAATGAAATCCACCGATAGAAACAGTTTTGGAAATCTCATTCCAAACCCAGGTTAAAAGCAGCCACCTCTGAAATGGTTGTGGTGAAACGCTGCACACATTGGAGTGCTGTTACTGCATGGCGTGATCCCTACTAGCCATCAACAGCAGAGAAGCTGATCCAAAATCATTAGAGGCTGTTACAGAGAAAGGGTGCCAAGAAGAGCTGACAAACATGAGGTATTTAGCAGCATGTACTGAAAACAGGCTGAAAGATATTTTGGAGCTTGCCTCTCATGGTTTCTAGAAAATTGCTGTTTTCTTTTGGATTAAATATAAGTATACAGTAGGCAAGAAATTATGGCAGTGCTTCACACGGCAAGGGAAACTAATAGGGCAATGAAAAGCTTGTTCAATTCAAACACTGAGTGTTAAAGCCAGCAGATACCTTTTTCTTTCCCTGAATGCTCTTTTTCAATGCAGTTGTATAGAGCCAATGACAGGTTCTCCTTGGTAGAAACTGGTACTTGGAAAGCTAGACTTCAGACCTTTTTAAAACTCCTAATTTCTGCTAGAAGACCAGTGGTCACTGGAAGCATCATTTAACCACTTCTTGCTATCTGATAGAAAGTGGACAAGGATGGAGAATCCAGGAATATTACCTTCACTCTGCCTGATGTATCCACAAGCTCCCTTACTGGGGCAACTGTAAGCAAAGCCAAAGAAGCACTAAGGGATGGCCAAGGAGAAAGAGAAGTTGTTAGCTTAGAATGTACTAATGCTTTAGCAGTCTACCTCACCAGCAGAGCATTGTGTGCAGCAGAAGCCTTTTGAGGAGAACACAAAGCTGTGATGATGCAAATCTTGCCTCTTAAAACCAGTGCCTGAACTTGCAACTTTGCTAAGTGTTTTAGTCAGAGGAAGCAGCTGCACCATCATATCCAGGGATGACTAAAGAAGTATTAAAGAAACATGAACTACCACCATCCTGAAGAAGTCAGCGTACTGATTTATGTTCCCATTTCTGTGATGTACTATGCAGTCAGAACAAAAAGCAGCCCCAAGGTCAAGTGGTAGCAAGTTGTGCAGTGAAAGCAATAGCCACAGCCCTGCCTTGACAGTGGGAACTCAATGGGACAGTGAGAAACGAGACCCACAGCTTGGCATGCAGTTTTCCGTGGAAGTGGGAGACAGAGGAGAGAAGGTGGCAGATTTGGTACCTCGCAGCAGGGTAGCAGGTTTGCCATCGTACAGTGGCAGCCATTGATTGAGGGGGGCCATACTACGACAGTCTAAGATGTAATGAAGATTGTCATGCTCAAGGATGAGCCGGAGTTCTACCCAGGCAGTCCTAATCAGGGTGGTTTTGAGTGCTGCATGATTGTTGCTAACATTAGCCTCACAACATCTCTGTGAAGAAGGCAAGTGTCATTCTCCATTCGGAAGATTGGAAACCGCAATTAAAGCAACCGCCTCAGGGAAGCAGACAGAATTAGAAATTGAATCTGGAGTCCTGGTCTGCTGATTCGCCCACGGGTTCACCTTTCAAACTTGGGAGAGGGCAAGGTAAAACAGTCAGAGGGCACCTTTTACCTGCAGCCCGAGAGACACTCCTCAGACTCCAGCGATAGCTCCAGCCTAATCAAACAGGCACAAAAGAGCAAACGCTGCTTGCAAAACAAAGCACATACCCCACTGGTCACTAGAGCGCTACAAGCTGGAATCAATGCGATGATTGTGACAGCTGAGAACAAATTCAGCTATGTTTGACAACTTCCAGAAAATATTGGCAGAGGACAGGGAGTCTGCACTGCCCAGCAGCACCTTTGTGAATTGATTAGCCATATAGCAGATGGCAAGCCTGCTGCAGACTGAGACAGCAGAAGATGGCCAGTCTGGTTGAGAAGAACTTGAAGACGACTGGGAAGAAAAAGCATGTCCTTACAGTGACAGCCCACAATGATATTTCAGAAATGTCACATGCATGGCAGATGAGGAACAGGACTGATTTTTAACATTTTCTTCAGCTATTTATTACCAGCACCTGTCTGGCTTATAAAGCAAAATTATATAGCTTCATTTAAACCTTTCACTTTCACCTCTTTCCTTCACAAAAAATCCTTAATATTAAAAAAATCTTTTTTTTTTTTTCTTTTGAAATATTCTTCTAGAATCAACTGATATGTTTGAGAGAACTTCTACGCTTTCTCTGAAAGCAGCCATGCTTTGAAAGTTTCATTTTAGGAAAATATATTCTGGACAAAGAGCAAAGACTTTGCTCCCCTCCTCCTGCCACATATTTTTGGGAGGAGTTTGGCACGTGTTTGGGGAAAATTCATATTTTCTAATGGTTTTAGGAAATGCCTTAGGCTATTCAGAGTCCGCACAGCTGCTCATCAGTAGCCAGCCATGGCTGAAAGAGCAGAAACTATGGTTCAGAAAAATATGCCATCTTTGTCTGGTGCAGAACAATGCTGCTGCAGTGAAATACAATGGCCGTCTCTTATTTTCCACTAGCCCTTAGAAGGGGGGCGGGGGGGCGGGAAGACGAGGAAAAAAA
>VXBB01015708.1:0-50708 GCA_013399915.1 Illadopsis cleaveri
TATATATAAAAAAAATATCCTTTCACATTTTCTTTTCATTAAGACACCAATAAAAAGCCATGTATAGTATAGCAAAAATACATCATTTCTGGTTGTTGGCCTATCCCTTCCGCAGCTGAAAGCATTTAAATATGTTTTTTTCTGCTTCTTAGAACACAGACAGTTTTCACTCTGAATGAAGAGACGTGTCAGTGGACATGAGAAAAAGAAGCTTCCTAAACAGAAGTAAAACTTTAAAAATTCTAGAAAAACATCATATTACATTAAAAAGTAAAGGCCAAATCTGTATCTAATATTTGCTTGCTTTCCTCCTTGACATATTCTCATGCCAGGGAAGAGATGAAACACAGTAGAGTTCATTGATTCAGACAGGCTAAAAGTGAGTCTACTACAGTTTGAGAGTCTTGTGGAAAAGAAAGATGCATATTGGGTCAATCAGTTCTGACTTGTAGCAAGGGTAATGACACCTGAATGCTCTTTTATTTACCACCTCTGAAAATCTGGTTCTGAATGTGACATTTTGGCATTCCCTGCTGAACTGTTTGATCTGATATGAGGCAGAGCATTGTGAATGTCTGCTGTCTTAGGAAGAGAGATGCTCACCAAGGAGCAGTACAATCACAGCAAACGAACCTAATTTCCTTATATATAGGAATGGAACAGTTATCCCATAACTTGCCTTTAAAAAACATTCCTCTAGTGTTGAACACAAGCTGGAAAAAATTGTCTCAAGGGTATGTGCATACAAAATTACTTGAGTAACATACACAGAAACTATCATTGGCATTTGTCAGCACTCCTTTAAAGCACTACAGATTCTTTGAGGTTAAAAAGGGATATACAAGGAGGAGTTTGATTAATTAGTAAAAGTCTAAATTTGGATATTTCCTTCACTGAAGAAGACAGCATCAAAATGAAAGAAATGTAAAGGAGAGTTCCTTCTCTTAGATAGGCATAGTGAGAACCCTTCCCTGGGCTAGCTTGTAGGAAATTGCTCGTTCTTCCTTCCCTTATAATCATAAATTGTGCATACACCATGCAAAAGTTATTAGGTGAAATGATGTGACTTCCACCAGATTCAATTTAATAAAGTTAATAAAACTGTGACACACTCCCATTTCTTCCTTCACTAAAAAATACACATAGACTGGTGGAGATGATGTCTAAAAATTATGTCACTCTGTTACAATTCCAGTTCTACTAAAGTCAAGAAAATACTAAACAAAAATATACAGAACACTATGAAAAGCAAGTTTAGATTCTGTAAGGATGCTGATTGAATGCTGTTAATATTTCAGGATATGGAATTCACAAATTTAAATTAGGTAATTCCATTCATTCAAAACTGAAGAAGAAATAAAAAGGACAAAATTAAAACTAAACAAAATTATAATTGGTAGTAAATTAATAAGGTCATAGTTTTTAATTGCTGAGGTTTTTAATCCAGCTTTGGGACTTTAAAACTGAAAAAAAGCAAGTTGGAAAAATTCTGTGATAGAGGTTAGAAGAACAATTAAGAGTTTAGAAGAATAACGTCTTAAGGAAGTTGAAGGACTTTGTTTAGTCTAGAAAAGAGAAGACTGAGGAAGGAAGCACATTGATAACAATCTTCTAATAACTAAGATGCCATTAAGAGAGAGCCAATCAATTCTTTTCCAGGTGTCTGGAAGCAGAATGAGATAGAATCAACATAATTTCTAGTAAAAATGATTTATGTTAGATAGCTTGGACATTTGTTCCCTCCCTGAAACATATCAATAGGGATTCTAGAGATGCCGTGAGATCTCCTTTTTGTGACTTTAGAAGGCTACCACATACTCTGGTACAATCTAAGTATACTTAATTCTGCCATTTGCAATAAACTGCATCACCTCTTGAGGTTTTTCCCTGGCTTATTTTTTTATCATTCTTCAAAAGGCTAGCACAGAAAACAAACAGGAACTACATACTCACCCCCCCTTTTCAAGTGGCTAGGGACGAGACTAGGTAAGTGTCACAACACACAACCATTGATTTGGCCTACAAGTAACAATATAGAATCTTCTGCTTGTAGTGAATACACTGTCAATTGGAAACAGAAACCTACCTCTTTCTGTTTCAGAAAGCACTCAGTGGAAGACCAATGTGGGATTTAAACATGTACAGGCCTTCTCGCTCTTCTACAGTAAAATAAATTTCTTCCTGTAAAATAATGACATTCCTTCTTAATTAGAAAGTATATTCAAAACAATCAAAGAAATAAAGAAATAAACAAAACAAAAAAAAAAAACAAAAAAAAACAAAACAAAAAAAAAAAAAAAAAAAAAAAAAAAAAAAAAAAAGGGAAAAAAAAAAAAAAAAAAAAAAAAAAAAAAAAAAAAAAAAAAAAAAAAAAAAAAAAAAAAAAAGAAGATGGGAACTAGAAATATTGTCACTTACCTTAACTTTAAATAAATAAATGTTTGCTGGAAAGTAATCTCTATGCTTAGATCTTCCCAGAAGCTTTTACTGGGAAGCCATTAGTACACAGTTGCCTGCAACTTCATTATTGCTTTGCTTTTGCAAGAAATTGTTTTGAGAGTGACCACAAATATGCAACAAAGCATATTGACTCTTTGTGTTTTAAATCTTTTTTGCAGTAATTACTCTGAATTTAAGAATAGAGCCAATGAACTAAGAGCAGAAAGCAACACAACTAAAAAAGAATAAAATCAAACAGATTTGCTTTCATGTTTTTTGAGAAGTATCAGACATCAAGTAAATATAACAAAGGATGTTCACTAATTAAGGCAGTAGTTAAATATTCCAACTTACTCTTACTAAAACTACTTGCTATTCATGACTGTAACAAATAATGGTTAAAATGTTGATGTGATTCTTGAACTAATATTTGACTAAAAAAAAATTCAGGTTTTGACTAAGATATTTGCATAAATACATACAGGAGCTTTTCAGGACAGAATTTGTGAATTCATCTAAGTGAAGTGCAGTATTTTGACATATGAACATCAACTAAAAAATTAACTTAAACTAAATGAGCATAAAAATTTTCAGCTGACATTAGACACAAAATTATCATCTTAAAAATGCATGTTTATCAACTCATCCAAACCAGGAAACTAAGCGAAAACCTTCACAGACCATAACCCTGTGAGTCGGTCAGTGTTGTATGGGGTCTCAACAGGTACTTGTATTTTTGCTTCTCACGAAACCACTGAATTCAAATTATGCTGTATTCCCTTTACTTTTCTTTAGCAGACTACAGAAAACCATAGAGCAAGACCTCAGTTGTCCCCTAGTCTATGTAGGTGCATAACAAAATGCATAACTGAGGACACATGAAATATCGTCACTCATAGAAGGAGGCAGGCAGGTGAGAATTCTGCTGAACTAGAGACCCTGGCATAGGAAGGTTGTGCTGGAAGATGTCTTTTAGTTTTTCTTATATGGAAAGGACTAAGGAGTAAGGACTACAATGTGTTTTAATTTGTTTTCAGTAGTTTACACTAAGCAATGCAGTAACACATTTTATTTAGAAAAAAAATCGAAGGTTTGGATTATGGTTTTTATTTTTTGTTGGGCTTGTTTTTTTTTATAAAATGCGTTCTTCTGTGCTATTTTAGTAGAGTATTTGAACATATGAGTCAAACAAGCATTATTCATCACTGAAGTTCATTATAAAAAGTGTCCAAAAGGCATCTAGATTTGGCACTTGCAGATATGATTTAGGGGTGATAATGATGGTGCTGGGTTGAGTTTTGGACTAGATGATTTTGAAGGTCTTCCAGGCTTGATGATTTTATAATTTTGTGAAATGCAAAAAGTCATGCATTGAAAAATATGTGAATAAAAGGACATGAACAACACTAAGAAAAAACAACCAGTCCTGAGTGCACAGTGACAATAAAGATATTCCCCAAGCCATGAAGAAGTACAGAGTTGGGGAACATGACTAGGAAAAATCACAAAAAATGCTCATGCTTGGACAAAACAATCAGCCCTCAAATTAAAGACTTGGACATGCTGTCCAAAGACAATTTATCTGGTGCTTTCATTTTGTGAAAGCATCAGATAAATTATCAAGACGTTAGCGAGGTGTCCTCAGCTAGCCTTCATTCTTATTAAGAACCATCTACTCCATCAAATATTATTAATTCTGTCCACTATCTAAGCCATATATAACTAATATAACTTAGTTTATCAGTGTTAATTGGAAAATAAATAGCACGTTTATTCTTTTACTGGATCAGACTACTGCAGAGCAGTACATTAATACAGCATGTTGGGTTTTTTCCTTCTTTTATCTTTTTGATTAAAAAACTTGTTCTGAGACACTTTTGAAATTGAAAACTGCAATATGAATGATATTTCTAATAATTTCTTTATATGATACCAATCTAGAAAAATAACATCTGGGAAAAGCTTGTAAATACAACAGGTATAAAAATAACAAAAAATACTTTAATAAGAAAAGTCTTTTTCTAACTTCTAACAAAAAGTATCTAGGACAAGAAGAGCAGTTGAATTAAAAAGACATGGCTTAGAATTAATTTCACAAATATAGAGTAAAATTATGGGTACTGATCAGATATAAAACCCCCAACAAATTTATTCAGGAGACTATAATAGAAAGTATTAAGGACCTAATTTTGCTGTGACTAATTCCCCAGAATTTCCTATCACTAAGCAGTAAGAATCAAGTAAATGATGAATCTCATTGCTCTTATTTGCATTTCCTAAAATATTCATGTAATATAGTAGTGACAGAATAGACCCATAAACTTAAAAATCTAACGTACCCTAGACTTTTCTAATCATCCCTATCTCATGGGATCAGGAATTTAACAGTGCAAACAGGAAAGGAAAAAAAAGATTGAGAGAACTCATGCCTGGTAACATCTCTGATAGTGGAAAAATTGAAGACTTGCCTCAGAAAAATGTTTTAGAAAATGCTACAAGGATCAATTCTATACATTTCTATAGAAATATATTTTTACAAATGCTGACTAAGAAGTTTGGATTGTTTCTACTCATTCCAAATGTTACATTTATTGAAGACAGGCTTCCAGAAGACAGATACTTTGGTCTGTCTGAACATTATCTTCTTCAAAATTCTATTTTAGTTCAAATACCCCAAAATAACCAGCTATTCACTGCAAATCTCAGCTTAGGTAGGTTATGGTCATTATAGAATATTGTGGTCATTATTTTGCTGTCCAGCCAGCTAATGAACAGATAAAATACCATGTAAATGAAATTTTTTTCCCAAAAAAAGTTTGCATTTTCTGACCTGGGGTATGACAACCAAAGGGAATACAAGAGAAGAGAAAGAGCAGTGCATAAATGTTATGTCTGACTACCTGTGTAATATATTAAAATGAGATTGGCCAACAGATTTAAAACTTATCAAGAGAAACCAAAAGCACAGAATTCATTCCCACAAGCTTTGCTTTTTTTTCTTGAGAATTCAGCTGAAAATAAAATCATACTTTTCAGTTATAGTACAATGTGATAGTTCCAGAAGGAAAAATAATATTTAGTTAGGAGATGTAATAATTTGATGCTCACTGGTACATTTTTCTTCTGATTTTAATAAACTGAGTGGCTCCATACCAGTGTGACAATCCATCCTATTTAGAAAGAAATGAAAAACGCCTTTGGTTCAAATTGCCTTTCCAAAGCATGACTTTCACTGCAGTACATTTTTTTAAAATACAGTGTTGTTGTGAAAAACAGATAGAGGCTACTTTGTCAAAATTATTTGGGTTTTTCATATCCAGTGATAAGTTTTGTGACACTAACTAATCTCCAAAAGCTAATCTCCAGGAGACTCATTAGTGTTCTTATTTCACCATGCAGAGTAGAAAAACATAATTGAGAGAAAAAGTTTCACTTCCACGCATTTAAGAAAGATTACCAAAGAGCATAATCTGAATGGAAAGAAAGATTGCAAACACCCTTTTGAAGCCTTGCTCAGAGACCAGACACAATACAAGGAAACAAGTGTAAGCACTACGCATTCTACAGTGGATTTCTCGACATGACAGAGCTGGGAAGCCTTGGAAAAGAAGTTCACTTGTTGAGCATTAACTCTTCACACAGGAATAAGATAAGTCTCTTAATAAAGAGGTAACTAATGAAGTGTTCACTCTCAATAAGAGTTAAATCTCTAATTTCTGCACCAGTGAATTGCTTTTTAATCAAACCAGAACCAGAAAAATAACAAAAGCAACTCTTACAACTTAGATGGCTGTGTTGTTAAAGAGCTAGGGTTAACGATATCATTTGAACAGGAATATACTCCAAAGATGACTAAAATAGTGTCTTTGCACATAGAGAATTTTCAAAGCTTGAAGTATATTGAAAAATAACATACTCAATAAGATAAAAACATCAAAAATCTTCTTCCAGCTTCATTGGAGCTGCAGGAGATTAAATAACCAATGAAATTTAGGAATATTGACAAAGCATATCTGAAAAACAAATCTAGTTCACCCTGCCTTGATATGGTCTTGAAATAAAGATCCCATGTCCACCATACACATACACAAATCTAACAATACACTTAAACGTGGGAAAAACAGTGCAATACAGTTGAAAAAGTAAAATTCTCAAGCATAGAAGCAGTGTCATTTAACAACAGATGTTTTGTTGGGGTTTTTTTGGGAGAGTTGTTTTTCTTTGTAGGGTGGGAATTTCCTATCCAAAGTAGAAGTAATTGTTATAATAACAATATTTGAGGGAGTGCAGATTAAAGCAAATCTCTGCCATATAGAGGCCACACCACTCCTTTAATAAAGGTCATGATGACCTAAAATGCTGTATTGCATTAGATGAAAAGAAAAAGGCAAAGTGGAAGAAATTGAAAATAGATTCATACACAGAATGAATTGCTATCCTTGATGGAGCTGAACTTGAGTTGTGTTGTCTTTGTTTTCTTCCGCTCAGGTACAGGACAAAAATGATCACCACAAGCTCCTGCTTTAATGGACTGTGCACTGAGGACTGTTTTTCTCCCACCAAAACATTTCCTTAAAATCATCCGTCCTTGTCCTTCACTGAGAATTTTTGATACAGTTGTCTAAATGACATTAAGAAATTTCCCCTCAATTTCATATAATTTTCTCAGAGAATCACACACCTACAGCCATTTCTGTCACTTCTGGTGGCAACCAGAAATGAAGGGTCAAGCAGGTGCTGCTGACTATATACAGACATAATCAAGAAATGCAAGTGAGAATAAGGCTGTGTCTGCCATACATCCAACTGGTTTATTACTCAACACACAAACAGAAACTAAAACGTGCAGAGCTTTGTCATTTTTCATCATCCCTTTTTTTCTATTTTTCTGTATGTCTTCAGCAAACAACTGCAAAATGTTTGCTTAATACTCAAAAGCCAAGCTTTTTATGTCTATGATAATTTTTGTGGCTTCTGCTAGATTCCCTGCAGCCACTCTCCCTTTCTTCAACAGCAGCACTCAAAAATGGGGACAGTATCTCAGCTTAGAAAGGTGGGATCACTCATAAGTAATTTTTCTACTTATGCTTTCTGTTCTCTAGCATCTTTCAAAATCACAATTTGCTGACTCCTGCTTACTCTATAGTCCTCTGTGTTTTTAACCACTTTCTGTAACCACCGGTAACTTTAACAGGTTACTCATACCTGTCTTATTCTGTAATTCCAGAATAGTTTATGAGAGTAATTGTTTCTGTCATCTTCCAGGCAAGCAATTAAACACCAGATAAAACACCTATTGGCCAGAAAATGATGCTCTAGTGGTTACAGATAGAAGCACTAGGCTAAGCTGCTGGAGGGTGACAGATATTCCATGGGTAAAAAAATATTAACAAAACAAAGGTTTTCATGCTACTAACGAGTGAACTAAAGGGGAAAGGAGCACTATTTATACTTGCCTCCTGTTCCCCTGGAGGGAAACAAACACAAAGTGCTGCAAACTGAGTCATCTGTGTTTGCTACTGCTGCTGACAGTACAAGCCTGAAGACATATGAACTGACCCAAAGAATGGAGCAAAAGTTTCTCAGAGCTGTGATTCCCAGAATCTTTTCTTTTTAAGTGGGAGGTTTTTCTCCAACAAGAATTCTGAAGCGAAACCAGTCCGCTCAGACTTTACCAGCTTTAACTAGCTAGAAAATGAAAAGACACAGCTTCCTGTTACTTGACCTTCCCAGATCCCCTGAACTTTGGTGTTCCATTTATTGCTCCTGTATAGGAGGCAGGAAGTTCTCTATCTGGCTTCCTGCAGAGTATACCTCTGTTGCCATTCTTGAGCAAATACACTGGAAGTTGTTTTGATGGGGCCCCAGGGATGACAAAATCTCACTGGGTTGTGCATACACACTTGCAGGCCCAGAGTTCTGCTGGGAAAATCATCTAGGAATATTGGCACTGAAAACAACCCCCATGAGTTGCCAGAAGTATGGTGATAATAAACAATCAAAACAAGAAAAAAATAATCAAATATTTCATCTCATGCTTTTGAAAACACAAAGAAGAAAGAAAGCCTGAAATCACTGACAATATGCATAAATTAATAGAGATCAAGATATTGGTGGATAAATGAAAGTCATGGATGGGGTGAATATAGATGACCTCTTGAAAAAAGGTTATTTTACAAAACTATGAAGGTTACTTTCTGGAACCTTGTTAAGGTTTTTGTGCGGGCTTTTTTTTTCTGAAAAACAAAACCAAACATGCCAGGGGCCATGTAGTCACTAAACAGAGTTTAGTGATTACACAACAGTGCCATCATATGTTCAAAGTTCATGCATTTCAAAATGTCATTTGAGAATCAAAGTGAGACAGACAAACAGAAAAAAAAATAAAATACTGTGTTTTAAGTACAAGAATGGCATAGTATGAAGAGATTTTGTGCAATCAGAAGGTATACATTTGATGATGGAAACAGTTCTGCTGGGTCATTAATAAAACTCAATTTCTATTTAGCTAAAAAAACTCATAGGAGACTCAGAACTGAAGATCTGTGTGCAGAGAAACCTGATGAGCATAGTCTCCAGAGAGAAATCCCCTATGCATACAGCCTAGAAATAACAGAAACCAACCAGCCAAAGAACAAACAATCCCTCTACACACAGTTTATATTCTTCTCTTTGTAACTTTTCTCTATGTTATTACAAGAGATGAGAAATTTGGTAGTTCTGATTCCAGGCATTCCTGAAGCAAACAACCCCACATTGGGCTCTGTTGTCACTTTCCCTAAAGAGAATCATTTACAGCCAAGCCTTTGGCCACCAAAGAGAAGCAGCCCCCAATGCAACTGAGACTTCCCAAATCTACCAACTCTGGAAAAACTTCACAGCAATCTGAGATCTGCTAAGGAAAAGAGGATTCTCTTTAAATGAGTTTGAGCACAAATAGTCAAACCAGCAGATAAATCCTAAGCTTTTATTTGGTTGGTTTTAGACTCTTCCTGGCATATTCAACTTTAGATCTTCTATAAGGTTTTTAGAATTGATAAAGTTTACTGTTCCATAAAAGCTGCCAGGGGAAATTGAAGATTTTCTCAGTAGGATATTGGGCAGCTGGAATTTTTGGCACCTGAAAAAGCAAGGAAAGCCACTTGGACTTGAGAGATAAGCATGCTAGTTGGATTCTTCTGCTCAAACATTTGGAATAGAAATTATAAGCCAGAGGGACATTTCTCTTGTCATTATGAAGTTCCAGAACAAGTACGCAATACAGCAAAGGACACCACTCACGCATTTCCTGTTTCAGGGTTGAGGTGGGTTTGTTTTTTTTCCACATTCAAGAAGTCATTACTGGTCCAGTAATGGTTCAGACTTTTGTTTTCACTTCTTGATATTTTCAAAATTATAATTCTTGGTCAGTTGTTCTGGAACATTAGCATTCTAAACTAAGGGAGTCCACTGCATATACTATGGAATACTTAAATCTTTAGGTTTCATTCAAACCTAACATATCCAACCCAAAGTCCATCGAATACTCAGTTTCCCACATTTAGTGATTCTTAAACTGAAAATGTAGAACTAGTTCCTGTAAAATATAAAGTTTGAAATAAGACATGGCAAGTAACAAATTGACAAAATTTTTCCCACAACTTGTGATAATAGACTAGAAACTTATTATGTAAAGAAAGACAAATGCATGTTGTGTTCCTGCAGTATATATTGTCTAGTAGTGTTTAAAACTATTATTTAATAGTTGTATTATTACTATTATTATTATTATTATTATTATCTGAGCACCCAGGGCCTATACCTATTTTGTACAGAACTACAAAGATAAATTAATAAGTCTTCAGCTTGATAGCAGTTCCATATTATGTGGTGGACTTACTATGACTCAGACAAAAAAAGTAACAAGCAGCATAAGTCATCTGTGTAAAAATTCTGATAAATGAAGAAGTTTACACACTACTTCATGCAGTTTGCCCAGTTAAAGATAAACTGTCAATAAGTTTATCCAACAACAGATTTGACACATGCTTTGCTATCATGACATTAGAACAGCATTGTTAATGAAAAATTTTAACTAGTTCAGTAATAAAGGGATCAAAAAATTGAAAGACTAATCTTAATCTTCAAAAGAAAGTGAAATAAAACATAGCTCAATGTAAATTTTCTAAATTTTAAAGGTTATCCAAGATTAATGTTGTGCCCATAATTTCATGAGATATCTTGTCCACCAGCATCTAACTTGCTACAATCAGAATCCTGCCTGCCAGTTCAAACATGGTGTCCCAGAAACAAAAAGGAAATAAATAAGCATTTCATGTTGTCTGTTAGGTTAAAAAAAAAAAAGAAGTGGTGATGGTGAGGAAATAATTATTCTAGATCTACTGTAAGCTGTTGCTTTTTCAATGATTCTCTTCAAAATACTTATGCTTCCCAGTGCAAAGAAAGCAAGACTTCTATCTATGGGATTGCACACATAGTTGCTTTGTTAAGTGTTTGCTAGACGGATTAGGTGTTTCCAGAAGAGTAACTGATCCACAGGAATTAAAGAGCAAGAAACACTGCTTTGATAGTGCTAATCACCAGCAACTGGATTTGCCTAGTCAAGTCAATTACTACTCTCATTTGTCCCACTATCCAAAGAGGAATACTTATTATTGTGGAATAATGGAAGGCAAAATTTTAATATTAGAGAGAAAAATGCTTTAAATTGTTGAGTTTCATAAACTTTATAAACATTTTTCTTACTCTCTGCCATATACAGAACCAACCAAATTGCACAGTAGTACTCTAATAAGAAAGATTTTTATTAAAAGGCCAGATATATAAGCCGATATAGTGCCATGATATTTTGATTTTCACTAACTGTTTAAACTGGTTTTAAGGATCAATCTATACAGAAAAATTTAATAGGCAAGGTTATCCATCATCTCAAAGCCACAGCTCCAGTAACATTACTGTAACAATATCAAGACTGTATTAAAATTTCACACAGTGGGAATCAACTAGATTTGTATGATTCATGAAAGCAATAATTATTACACTCAAAAATGTAAAATATAAGCTTTTACTTCAGCAAATAAGAAAGAGTTTTTAGGGGTAAAAGATCATGGCAAACTGAACTTGTGTTGTGGGAAAAAAGCTTTGAGTGAAACACATCCAAATAGTAGGGGCCAGAAACAGACTTTGAACAAAAGATATCTAAGCAATCAAAGTAGATTACAAAAGAAGAAAAGGACCACCTTCCATCTCATTTCAGAAATCAGCATGTAATTGTCTATTTCCAGAACTTTTTTTCTCAGACAACATGAATGCCTTCATCCTATCCCCCTCATGTGAAGCAGCATATCTCATGGCAATTGCACCTACCAAAGGCCTGGATCCTCATCTCTACTACAAAACTTAGTATGAGGGGCTAAGATTTAGTCTAACTTTGATAGAGGAAAACCACAGAATGATTTTTTTCTTTCAAATACTTTTATTTTTTCATCATACTTTTGGATTTGTGCATTGAGGGTTTACGTACTTTCATAAAGACTCGAATTACAACACTATAAGTGCTAATTCACTCAGTTATGTAAGCTTTTTTCAGCAATGCTGTTAGACAACTTTTGAAGAAGTGAAATTTGATCTAAAGGTTTTGCTGATGTGGAAAGGTTTTGCTAATACACCCAGTGGGAACAGCTGACTCCTGCCTGGGCTATGGGAACGACTGTGATTTTTGGATGGTACTCTTCAGAATGACTCCATCCTGAACATTCTGGTGTCTCAAGCTATTAAACTCATCCAGAAAAACAATTTAGAAATGTATAAAATTTTTTTTTACCTCTTCTCATATAGCAGATGACAGGTCTTCCACAAGTTTTGGTGTGATTGTTTGTTTGCTGGTTTGTTTTTGGGTTTTTTCCCAGGAGGTAAGGGCAAGAGGTTAATATCGTTTGAGATTTTTCTTTTTCTTAGAAAAAAAAGCTAAGTTTTATAACATTTGGAACCCCAGATATTTAATAGCTAAAGTGACTATACACACAGATTCACGCGTGCAAATTCTTGGGTATATTGTCATGCTGGCAGAAAGGTTTAGTCAAAAATAAAAATCCTCTAGAAAATTCCATCCATTTCCGAAAAAAAGAAGTGGGTAAAAATATCAGTGTTGATGTATTGAAGAGTAATTCTGAACACTGGGGTGCATAAGACAGGATTTTTACAGGAAGTGAAGCACCTGACAATGACTAGGAAAAGGGTTCAGGGGAAAAACAAACACTGATTAAAGAAGACAAAAGAATGAAGAAGTTATTGACCGTCGAAAAGAATTTCATTACTTCTTTTTCCTCACATTACTTAGAAACTTACTAATTTATTAGGCCACTGGCAAGGTTAAAGACAATTCTTTTTTTCCTAGACATGTTAATGATTTCAGTGTTACAAAATTTTCACTTCAGTATCACTAACTCTGGTAACCACATAAATTCCTAGTAACGTCCTTTATGTTCAACCATAATCAGATATTTAATATATTTTAGAAGTAAAGGTCAAAGACCCCACTTGGTACGTTCTTATCATGATTGGAAAAGTGAATTTAGAAGACTAGGACATCATTTCAGAATAAAATATTGAGAGACCGTTTTCAAACACAGTTCTATAAAAGGTTTTGAAATAGACAATTTTTCTAAAGCCTTCAGAAAAATTAATTCCCATATTAGTTCTGCAATTGACTGCATTATCCCCAAAATGATTGTTAGTAAAATAGGATGTTAAGGAAAGTAACATAATTTAATAGAGCCACGGAAATCAAAGACATGAATTTCAATAATTATCACATAACACTAATAAACTCAACCCATCTTTAAACAGAATAGGGGTCAAGACAAACAAAAAATGATCTTATAATTTATACTGCACTAGGTGAGGAAATATCTTTTCACAGGAACACCAAAATTATTGTATTAACCATGCAAAGAAGGTTGGGCTCAATATATGGAGAAATGGGCTGAAGTTCAACAAAGTGCAAAGTCTGACTCCTGAGGAGGAACAACTCCAAGCACCAATATGTGCTCAGGGCAATCCAGCTGGAAAGCAGCTTGGCAGAACAGGGCCTGAGGATCCTGGTGTGCACCAAGCTGAACATGCGCCAGCAACCTGCCCTTGAACCGGAGAAGGTGAGTGATGTCCACATCTGCATTAGACAAAGAACTGCCGCTAGAAAGCGAACCTACTCCTCTGCTCAGCACTGGTGAAGCCACACCTGCAGTACTGTGCTCAAATCTGGGCTTTTCAATAGGAGAGAGACATGGAGATACCAGAGGGAGTCTTACAAAGGGCTATAGAAATGATTAATGGTCTGGAGCATCTGTTCTGTGAGAAAAGGCTGAGAGAACTGAGCCTCTTTAACCTGGAGAGGAGAAGGCTCTCATCAATGGTTACAAATACTCAGGGGATGGTCTATAGAAGACTGAGACAGGCTCTGTTGAGTGCTATTTTCAGTCAGTTTAGGGAAGTTTAAATTCTGTTCTGACAGGTTTAGAAAAAAAGAAAATGGGGGGAAAAAGGGAATTCTTTCTGTCACTACGGAACTGCCCCAAACACAATATCAACGATTGAACAAATATTTTCTTTTCAGATAATAATGAGGAATATGCTTGAATATTCCATTATTTAATCCTTTACTCAATCTAGTCAACTTACAAAAATATCTAGCCTCTGTTTTGAGGTGATTTCTAAGTCTGGGATGTTTTGCAGCTTTTATATGGACCTAATTATCTGTTGTGTAATTGGTAGATTTGCAGTTGAGGAACTTGAAACTATAACGAGAAAGAGCCTTTTCAGAGAGATCAAGGAGAAGTCTTTTGACACTGCATTTCCACTAAAAGTTTTACTTGGGAGGTCAGAAACTGAGACAGTCTAGAGCCGTGGGAGTTCAGAAGAGTCTTAGTGTGGGGATGCCCACAAACATGAAAATAATTAGCTGTTTCAAGGGGATTGTTTTTTGGGGGAGAGAATGGGTTTGCATAATTCCCTTTTTACTAGTTCCACTGAAGCAATTTTTAGAAGCTCCACATATATTCATTTACCAAAGGAAGCAAGAAGAAAAAAGGATAAATATCACCAGAAATTAATACTGTAAGATCAAAGAATAATATACACAGGGAGAAATCCTGAAGTTGTTATTCATCTTTCTGTTGAGGGAAGTCAAAAACCACGTTGAGCAGAATATGCATATGACAAATTTTTTTATTTATTTTTAATGAGTAATGAGTGCAATTTTATGAAACCATTACTGTCTCAAGCTATCCTTCTGATTCCTCTGAAAGGGAGGATTTCCAGAAGCACTTAATGTAATTTGTCTCTGCTTCAGCTGAAATTAGTAAAAAAGCAGAGGCAGGTCAACAGTGAAGAACTCTGAAAGATTCCTTGCCATAACTTTGATGGATTCTATTTCACATGCTGCAGTCAAGAATACCCACCAAAGTTGGGTGAGAAAATGTCCAAGATCCCATAGAAAAATTAATATACAATTCCTTTTTGTAACTAGAAGAGCACCAAGAAGGCACTGGAGAGTTCTCATTCTTGGTTTTGTTTAGATTTTAACAAAAGAGAACAAAAGACAAAGACTTCAGCTCCCAGTAAGACAATTGTATGAATTTACAACATTAATCAGAATAATTAATTTTAGTTGCACATTATACTGATTGTAAATCAATTGTGGAACTTTATTTTTTCATTTTTTTATTTTAAAGACTGCACCTATAATCCTCCATAAAAAGAGACCTGTGGAAAGATCACTAAGGAAAGAAACTGGGGTAGAAATTACATTCCCACAAATGCCTACAGAAATATTTCTGCCGGGAACAAGGATGAAACAGGGTGGAGACCAGCCTGCTCTCCTAGAGCCACATATCTGTGCCCCAAGAATTTTCTAAAGAAAGTACTGAGTACTGAAGAAAATAATGAATTTTCTGGGTAAAAAAGGGATCTTCAGAGATCCCAAATTAATCATCAGTTTGAGTTTAATTTAGGTAACAATTTCAGTGGTGGAAAAAATTAAATACAGGTATAATGTTATTACCATCACAGTTTTCTGAGTGAGAGAAATTTTAAATTAAAAACATTTTGTTGCATGTTTTGCATCTAAGCAATAATTTTTTCTTTAAAATAGGAAATAAATTCAGAATTGAATTTTATCTTATAATCAAAAAATATATGATTTTGGAAGAATTTCAAGTGCGTTTTTTAAGTACAACTTCTTTTTTCTTTTTTTTTTCTTTTTTTTTCTTTTTTTTTTCTTTTTTCTTTTTTCTTTTTTCTTTTTTCTTTTTTCTGTTTTCTGTTTTCTTATCGTCTTTCTTCTCTGAAAATATATCCAAACTCTTTAACACCAGATTTTAAAAAATTGCCCAGGTTTACTAGTCAGAGGGCAGATGGACCAGGACATGATATGTTCTGGAGAAACTGATCCATGCCAGGGTCCCCTAGCACCATTAAAACAGCCTTGCCTTGCAGTTTCAGGGATAAATGGAATTTTCTTACATGGAGAGTTCTTTCCTATCTTTGGCTTGCATTTGAACCCGAGTCTGGTCTGCAACATTGGCTGAGCCTTCAAATGACACATTCATATGGTCCATCCTCACCAAACTAGGATGTCTGTTTCTCCCTTCTGCACAAATAGGGCAGGAAAATATCAAAAGAATCTTTGAGAGAGAGAAAGAAAGGCAATAAAATGCATCATCTTACAGACAGCAAAACAATGATCTGCTGGCTAAGGGGAAGCCTCCCTCAGTCCCCTGGGACTGTCAGCAGCATCTACAGCCACAGGCACATACACCACTAAAGACATCTTGCCATTCTCCCACCCTCTAGGAATATCTGAACCAGGGGGTCACCAACCCTCCTTTCTGCATTCATCATGACCAGAGTCTGAACTCCCAACTCTTGGTATTCCTGATGCTCATTCTTTGGAGGGGTTCCTTGAAAAAACCTTGTGTCATCACGCTACAGGAAGATAATGATCTTCAGATCTGTCCTCCTCATACAGAAAGTCTTCAGCTAGTGGGAGTAAAAGGGAAATTTCTTTTCTTATTTTCCTTCAAAGGGTCTGAAACTTCCTGGCATATTGAAAAGGCAGGAGAGTTTATAACCTTATGGTAGGCGGAAAGTTCAAACTGAATATTTTCACAAACAATTTATGAATTCATATCCCCTCCAAAATGAGTTACAGAAATTTACCCAGAAATAATTGAGACAATTAAGAAAAACAAAGCCTCTTTTTTTAATAGAAAAATAGCTTTTCACACCCACAAATATTATGGAGCCATGCTTTTGATCATTATCAGGAAAATCAGTTCTTTACACTGTGTTTGGCTGCACAAAGAAATTATACCAGAAAAATTATTTCTTCCACTAATGTAGACTCTGGTCACTGATTTCTTCCACTGTGTTAAGACTTGGGATTAATATTGTGCTAGGCAGATTAATATTGTGCCAGGCAGATTAATATTGTGCCAGTTTTATAATCACCTATTTTCAATGCAGGGCTAGAATTCCAGGTGTCATAAAAGAGAGACACTGAATAGCAAAGAATTAGTCAAATTGGTTTTTCTCTCCAAAATAAAAATACTAAAAACATGTGGCTGATTGCACTTGGGACACGAGGGAAGCTCCAGACCAGTGTTTTTTCTTACTTGCATCAACCCACAGTAAATACATTTAAGGATGAAATTCACTGGCTGCCTGAACAGATTTAAAATCAGGACTACCACAAGCAGTGTTTCTACTCTTTCCCTTGTTAGTCACCTGATAAAGTGATGATGTGATTTGAGAAGTCATATGGTGAAAAATCCATTTTTAAAATAGATATTTGTTTTAAACAAATTACTTCTCTGAACTTGGTTGCCATCATCATCTCACAGGAATACGGGCCCAGGTGTAAGTGAAGATGAAGCATGAGTGCTGATGTAGTGTTTTAGATTAGATTAAGATGCCTTACAGTTATATCCTAAATCCAGAGCTTTGCATGGACTTTAAGCAGACAACCCTGTTATGAAGGGCAGCCTCACTTTAGTCTTGGCCTTTAAGCCCTGCTCTGCACTATTCATTCCCTTACAGTAAGGCATGAGTTTGCATCACTGTTTGGTAAACTTGATCCAGGCTAGAAATACCACGGGTCAGCTCTTTAGCTCCACATCATTGCCACACAGATGTTCATGCTGACAGGAAGGGAGGGAAGTGGGCTGAGGGTGAGATTGCATCTTCCAGAACATGACAGCATGTTTGGAGAAACTGTGAGCTGTCGCTGAGCAGGGTGGTCTCTTCCCCAGCCGCAGCTGCTGTTTCATTTCCGTGCATGAGATGTAACTAATCCACAGCTGCAGGATGAGTCACTTCAGCAACATAATCTAATGGAAAACTAATTTTTGTTTGCTTTGGATTTATTCTTTTAGTGGTGGGCTAAATTTCTGTCATTGGATCTGGCTCAAGGGAAATACTGGACACATGCAGCCGAAAGCAGGAGCAGAGAAGAGAAAGAGTTTCTTTTAACACAGCTCACATCTAAACTGCATTAGGGATAAAGTACTATCTGATACTGCAAGGCAGAAAGTATCTGTGGACTACTCCATGTTGTCCAGTCAACTTCAGGCAAATGGAACTCAGTTATAATTTGCTACTGAACTTGTTATAAATACGGAATTCTGGTGTTCCTGAGCACTGTCATCATCTCCAATAATTTCCATGTTCCCTTTTTTGGAATGTCTGCTTATATAAAAGATATAAGATATTTCAAAAATATATCAAAGATATTTCTCAGCAACAGAGAGGTTTATATCATTATCACCTGTCACCCATTGTCAGCTGTTTGCTCCCACACTTCTCTCCTGCCACTCATGTAGACACAACTGTTTAACCCTTCCCTAAGGCAGATCTGTGAAATTAACTAGGTTAAGGAAAACAAACATTGCTTTAAAGCATCTCAATACTAAATAAATACTTGTTTCCTTCTAGACAGATTATGTGTATATTCATTCAAATAAGCAGTTCAGTATGTACTTACGTCAGCAAAAGTGTGGGGATAGAAGTCTCCAGCAGAGTTACAGAAATATTGTGGAGAAGAAGGCAAAGGATATCTTTGATCCCATTTGGTTTTGGTTCCAACAAAATCATTCATATGTCCTGAATGTGACTTTTATTACTAAAGCTGTACAAATACAAACCACCCTTGTAACCACTTATAAACAGACTGAGGGGTTAAAACACTTATTTTTTAGTGACAAAGTTGAGAAGTTCGACTTCTGAAGTTAGGCAATCCTATCTAACCCACAGGATGCTGACAGCTGTGTTGAAGTTATAAGAAAGCAAAAAATACTATTTGCTTTGCATTTTGCTCTCCTCATCAACTGACAAGTCGAATCTACAAATATTAAATCAGTCAGATATTACAAATTCCAAGTTCCATTCACTGTGTCACTAATACAATTTCCCCCACAACTCCCACCTCCTTGCAAAATCACACACACACAAAGCTCAGCACAGACACAGACTGGTAAACAACAGTGGCAGCAGCACTGTCCGACATCTCTGGAGGATAGATTAATTATCATCTTGGAATAAACAGTACATCATGAATGACTATGAGCATGACAGCATAATAATTTAGCTATTTAAATGGAAAATATTTTGAAAGTAAAAATTGCTACTTACAGTGGTTGAACCGTCAGTTAAATCAAATATTTGGCTCATATTGTGTAGGATAGTATAATAGAATTTCTTAGGACTCCATAGACTGCAAAAAATTGGGCCAAGCAGAATGGGGAAAGTAAACAGCCAAATTAAGGCTCACTAAGTTTCTAGTAAAAGAACAATATGGTCAAAATGTTAAAATTCATTTGAGTCAGTAGAATCACTGTTATAAGAAGTAGACAATGTCCTTACAATAGTAGTTAATGGATCAATTTTTCAGCACAAATTCAATTATGTTAAGTCTTAAAAAAATCCATATTAAACATTCAGTTTCTCCAGTAGTGTAAGTGTTTTTTCTAAAAGTAGAAATCACTTAGTAGAAATAATAAAATATGCACTTTTAGTGCAATCTGAGTATCAGATTTTCCCTTTTTTTTTATTGGTGACACTAAGAAAGTATGTACTGTACTGTACTATTGTACTGTACTGTACAATAGGTGTGAATCCAAGATACTTCTTTCCAAATAATTTGCAGCCTAAAGACATAATCAGAGCAACAGGAGGAACTGCTAAAGAAAGGAAAGCATTGTGGCCAGTTGCTGAAGATTACAATCATATTCTACATGTTACTAACTTTTCTTAGATCCATTAAAAAATCTTTGTCTATCTTCAAAATCAATGGCAAAAGTTAATTTTGATCCTAATACTCGTAGTTTCTCAAATATTCTTATTAAGATGTCTATATGGCCCTTTTTCTAAAAGGATTCATACTCAGCTTTTAAAAATCTCCAGTCTTCTTAAGGTAAGGATCTGTATCATAAATGTACATCTACACATTGACCAGGCAATTTTGGTGCACTAAAACATAAAAGGTAGCTTTAGAAATCAGTCTGCTGCACCTAAGAAAACACAGCTGTACACAGTTTAGGCCACTAAAGGGCTTCTGTTTTAAAGTTCTATTTTTTTAACTCTTTAAACTCTTTTTTAAAACTTTAATTTAAAGTGCATAAGTAACTCTAATACTCTATAAAAAAGAAAGGAAAATATCATTAGTGCAAGAAAGAGATGTATATTTAGAAAGGGTTGTCTGCATTTTGGTAAGATTTCTTTACCTAGCCACAATTTGAAATACAAGAAAAGGTTGTCTCTTCAGTGAGTACAACAGTGGAACAAAACTGTCCATCTTTTGCCCAAAGTTACTTTCATCTTACAGAAGTATCTCACAGGTAAGCTTTGTCCCTTAGAATGTCGTGGAGCTCATCTTTAGGCTTAAAAATTAGGTTCAACAATCTGAATTTAAAGTATTAATGGTTTGTTAACTACATTCTTTTGCAAATTAAATCAACTATCTTATAAAAAAGGATTTTACTATTGATTCTTATTCAGAGCTTGCCTCATTGGTATTCTCCTCCAGCCACTGCAACAAAATGATACATCTGTTTTAATTTTGATATGGCTACAATTATTTTCATTGTGGGTTGTTTTTTGGGTTTTTTTTTCCTGTTGACACTATGTGGCAAAAGAAAAGATTTGGCTCTAAGCTATATTTGGATCACATGGCTTGCTTCCCAGTGGACCTCACAGATCCTCAGCTATTCAGGGCTCCATCATCCCTTCAGGCATCCTGCATAAAAAGACATCAATCATTTTTCATACCAGAACAACCCACCACTCAGGCAGCCTGAAAGAAGTTCTTGGTGGAGAACAGTATATCACTTTTATGGTTTTGGACACTAAAATGCTTCTTTGTTGAAGTCTATGCTTAGATCACTTATAGCAACTTTTTTATTCCTTCTATGTGCTCCTTCAAGACGAGTCTTGGAGAGCTTATAAAAAATTTTACTCACCTATTGTGTGCTGGGAAGAAATTTTCAGAGCTTCTTAAACTTGTAATTTAGGCAAATTTCACAGCCTAAGGGTTAATTACAGCAAAGCCAACTAGTAAAAGTGACCAGTTCACAAGATTGGTGAAGAGATGGGATTACTGGACACTGAGAACCTCGTGATATATGAATTATAGGTAACAGTAAGTGTAAAATCCAGGTCTGAATTTAAGTTTCACTTACAATTTTAGAGGTGTGAGTACACGCATCTAATTCAGCCTGTTACTGAAAGCAGAAAAATGATGCAATTTTGCACAGTAAATGCCAAGATTTAGGTGCTGCTCACCAATGTACGCAGGTCTGAAGCTACATTGAATCTACATCACCCTGGGTCCTGAGCTGAAATAACCCAGTGCAATGTGCCCCAAGTCATCAAGTGGCATCCAGGTTGCACTGTGTAATGATGACAGAGGCCTTGAGGAAACAATCTTAGCACCTACTCACATATTTTGTACAAATTGACTTCGAACCAAGTCCTTTCCTTGTGATTATAACTTTCATCTTTCTGTATGTCAGTGGCTACTCAATAAACCCCCCTCACAGGTACTTCTCAAGCACATCAGATTCTTCAGGCAACAAAGTTTGATTCTTCAGGTATTTTATTCTTTTTCTATTTGCATGCAAATATTGAGAATAACTCCCTGAAAATCAAAGTGAACTCCATCAATTTCATATTTTAGCACTGCAAATTAAGACCCATCATTAGTCGAGGCCTAAGGGTCTCATCCCGGATCCATCTGCCATGTGCTATCAAAGCACATTGCAAATGTTACTGTTACCTAAAGAGCTGATCCCAGGACATTTGCCAGAACTGTGAAGAGTTTGCACCATACACAGAAACTTTTTACTTGGAATGGAGTGAGTTTTCTTCATAATAGCTAGCATGGTGCTTTGTTTTGGGTTTGCAGCCAAAACAGTGTTCAGAGTGCAGGGAAGTTTTGGTTACTGGTGAGCAGTGTTTACACAGCACTGGGGTGAGGAGGCTGGGGGTGCACAGAGGTGGGCAGGGGACACAGCCCTGACAGCTGACCCCAACTGACCAGAGGGATGTTTCATACCATATAACATCATACTTCATAATAAAAGCCACAGGAAAGAAGGGGCAACATAAGGAATTCTGGTGTTTGTCTTCCCAATTAAAAGCTACACATTTTGAAGACCTGCTTTCCTGGAAATGTCTATGACCTACTTGCCAATGGAAAGTAGTGAATAAATTCCATTTTTCACTTGGCTTGTGCACACAGTTTTCTTTCCCTATTAAACTGGGGTTTTTCAGCCTGCAAATTTTCACACTTTTACTCTGTACCAATTCACCCCTGAGGAGGTCTGAGTGAGAAGCTGGGCGAGGCCTGACTCCTCACCAGGGGTAACCCACGAGGGTATTTTCTGTTGTCATTGAAATCTATTAGGTGACAGACATAATGACTGGTGTATCTAATGCTTTTCATGTGCTACCACCACATTTTACCATTCTCCCATATATGAAATGTATAATTCTGAAATGTTTCCTTTCTATTTAAAACAAACATTCATTTCATCTTTTTAGGTCACTGTATAACCTTTAAAATACATAAAAATAAATACTTTGCTATAAAAAGGTAAATAAAATGAGCATTACTTTATGAGCTAAACATCATCACTTATAGTTTGCAGTATTGATAATATGTGCTTCATTAAGTCCTAAATTTAACAAAGGGAAGTTAAAACTATGTGTTTCATCACTTGCCCTTTGGAAGCAGCAAATTAGAGCAACAGACAGAAGGAAGTTGTTAAAAAAGGTAGACTCCTGATTAAATTTTTAAAAAGTAAAAAAGGCAGTCTAAAATTATCAAATGGAGTTTTACAGGGAAGTTCCTTTCCGTAAGAGTTTGTAGTAGATTTAAATTATTCATTTCTGGCTTGCAGAATGCCAAACAAGTAAGACGCTATGACACTAAAATGATGGATTTTAATTCAAGTCCTAAAGCAAACATGATGCAAGTTTATCTATTGTTTTTCTCCTTACTGTTTCCTACAGGCTTCTAAGACAATAGGCCACTGGAAAAGAGACCTTAAGTTTCTCTTTAGTAAATTTAACCTCCACAGATTTTCTTAAAGTTTCACTCCATTCTGCTTTTTTCTACTGGCATTGTTTAACTGTCACTTCTGTATCTTGTACAACCTGAAAATGAATAAAAAAGAGGCACTGACTAGACAGAAGTAAAGAAATTTAATTAGGTAATTATATACTCAGCCTGGTTCTTCTATTATACCCTCTATCCCTCATTTTTATTTCGGCCATGACCATTACTTTGCCAGGTTTTACAAACTACAGAGCAAACTAACTCCTCCCTTAGAGAGACAGTCTGTTTTCTCTCACTCGGGAAACAAATCTGTTCCCACATTATTTATTTCTTATATTACTGCTCTTCATCATCTTTAAAAGAGAGAAAAAAGAAGATTAATTAAGCCCAGTGGTGCCAATACAATTTGTGTTTCACTTGATATAGATACATCAGAAGAAGCTATTTGCACATACACGAAAACTGAAATAACTACACAGGAAGAAAAGGTTGCAGCATGTTGAACAGAAGTTATAGACATCTCAGGAAGAGGCAACAGTGTTTTTAAGATATCAGTTAAATTAAATAATGATACAAAGTCATTGATGGTAGGGAGATTATCATCTATTGACACTATAGGCATGTCAGGATTTAATTTAGCCTTCAATACAACGTCTTCATCAGAATTTTGTAATTCTTAATAATAAAATATATGCTAATAGTTCTGATATAAGTGTAGTGGAGTCTGGTATAGTAGAGTCCCATCTCAATGTTTATTTTGGTTTTAAAATATTTGTTCCTTGTGTCCAGTTTGAATTTTCCTTCTATTAATTTAAAACCATTACCACTTGCCTTACAACAATAGGCCGTGTTAAAAAGTTTGTCTCCATCTTTCTTACAGCCCCCTTTAAAAACTCAAAGACCACCCAGACCATTGTCTTCTCCAGGCTGAACCACTCCAAATCTCAGCCTTTTCTCATAGGAGAGGTGGTCCATCCTTCTGATCATCTTTCTGGCCCTCCTCTGGTCATGCTAAAACAGATCCGTATCTTTCCCATGCTGAGGACCCCAGAGGTGGATGTAGTATTCCAGATGGGATCTATGAAAAACACAGTGGAGGGGCAGAATGACTTCCCTTGAACTGCTGCTCACACTCCATTTGATGCAGCCCAGGATACTGCCGGCTTTTCAGGACGTGGGTGCACATTGCCGCCTTAGACACAGATTGTCATTTACAAAAATTAGACGAAAATAAGCTTTGGAATTCCCTCTCCTCACCCTCATACAAGGATCCCAGATTTCAAAAATGGCCTTGTGTTTCTACCTCAGTAGTCAGATTTTGGCAGCATGGTTTTCAATTCTCTTTCCAAAACACCTCAGGTTAAACATAACAGTCAGTCACAGTGTGCTTTGAAAGTTGTGAACTACCACCAACTGCAAATGGTTGAAACCAGTTTTACATGGCTAGCCAAGAGACAGTCTATTATGGTAATCTTGTCTGTCAAAACAGTGCACTATCAACTCCTGAGTGTCCAGAGTCATATTACACCTCTTTTCTTCTCACAGCTGTTTTCTGCAAGTGGCATGGAGAAATAATCATGAATTTGAGAAAACTGGAGGACATGGCTACTAATAACAGGGACAAAAATCAGACCAGAAGATTAACAAGGAAGAAATCAGAGGATTAATAGTGAGCCTTGACACAATAACTACGCATTCCATTCACAAAATAAATACATAAAGTGCTTGGCAACGATCTTATCTCTGTATTGCAATAGTTTCTTGTCCTTTTCACTAGAAAGTGAAATATTTGGTATGTGAAAGATGAGAAAGGTGGGAAAGTGGGTAAACAGGGATAGATCATTCAATACAAACATCAACATTTGGAAGTTGTCACTAACACGCAAACAAGAAAAGGTACTAGCAGCAGTTAAGAGTCTGGATGTCAGAAATGTTTGGTTTTCACTCTTGTAAAGGGCTCTGTCTGTGAAATTTAATTACACAATTAAAGTCATAAGTGTTTTCTGCACATGTAAGAGCCACAATCTGCTGGGCAGAGCAGCTCTGTTTCGCAACTTTATACTCAACAAACTCTGCTGTAGAAATTGTCTCAAGTTAAGCCAGATGAAATGCTTATATCTGACTGGGGCCTCTAATGGCTAGTAAATAAAGAGCCTTCTTTTACAAATGCCACAGCATAAATGGTGCATACTGGGAAATACACACACATTCCCTGATACATCCAAACAGGGCCCTGTGAATGGACAGCAAATGTACTAATTTTGCATAACAAAATCACATTAACACCTCTGCTAAGGCAAGATTCACTTGGAAGAAAAGCAAGCTGTGGCACTTGCATATGAGAGGAGGAGAACTCTCCAAATGCTATCAGAAAGAACAAGAATTTAATTTATAAACCTATTTATGTCATTCTCCTGCCAGGAGTTTTCCTGCACAGTTGCATCAAGTGTGATTATGTGTACATGAGAAATGGAGCAGTAATAACATGAGTAAAGATCTGCAATTCAATATATAGAACTGAAGATTTTTTCTGCCTATCATATTACATCATCATAGCACACATGCAAGTACAAACATCAGCTGCATTTAAAAAAAATATATTAAAGACAGGGGTCACAGTAGGAAAATGGCTCAAAGGGCTGCACATGCAAGGAGTATGGGAACAAAAGTGAAATGACAAATAAGTTTCTATGTAGTTTTCAAAAGTGGCAACAGTTTAACATAAATTCCTGTACAGATTAACATTTAAATTTACAATTTCTTATGTCTCTTAAACTTGGACTTACATTCAAGTCCACTTAAACCAGGTCAGGATAACATTCTTCCACTCTGTAGTAAGCATTATTTTTTAAAGTTTCAAGAAAAAGCTTCTAACAGCACAGATTTTATGTTATGGTAGGCATATATTTTTCTGAAAGTTTAATTTAACTTTCTAGCATTTGGGAAACGTTGTAGACTAGGAGGTCATTTGACTATATCTATTTCATTTTGATTAAACAGATAGCAATATAGATATTTGTTTAAAGGAAGCAATTTCTACAGCTATGCACAGACTTAGTGCAAAACCATGATTTTCTAGCCAACAAAAAAGAATTAAGCCAGTTCAAAAACCTTTATCTGAACGAAAGTTGATGTTGACATAGCACTCAACTAGTGTCCGTAAATTGCAGTGATGAATATTAACCAGCTGTTGCTGTCCTACTCTGGGGAATGTTGTTTTATAAAGCTGTGCTCCTTATGAGGCTGTTTTACTGGTACCTTTGACACTGCTTTTGAGAAAATGTGTCAAGAGTTTAAAAACTGGCAAAACACAAGAGGCAACTTTAAAAAAAAAGTATAAAGTCAGTTTCCCAAACCCATTCTTTCTAGTCATTCAGATTGATTATATTTCCTATATCTCTAATTCCTAAAATTCTAGTGGCATTAATTGAATTGTTATTTGTCCTATTCAGGTTTTTTTTTTAATGTAGGGCATTTGAAAACAACCAAACTTGTTTTTTTAATGAAAAAAGGCTGTGTCAACATTTTCCCTGTAATGTGGAAACTTCTCTTACACGCTTGCAAAATATGAGGCTGGTTTCTGCTTTCACTTCCAATAAGTTGCTCTCCCTTTCTCAGTTTGAGAAACTTTATTAAAGCATTGTCTTTATGTTATGTTTATTCTTTAGAGTGTAAAAACTTTGAATTTGGTTTGATTAAGAAGACTGCTGTGGATTTTTTTCAATGTTTGAGCATTTTCATTAGGATCATTTATATTCCTCAGAGAAAATTAGAAGAAAAGCATTTCTACTTCCCTAATTACCTTTTGTCTGGATTCCCCTATTTTTTGGTGGACAGGATAGTCCACCAAACAATAAACAAATCATGTGTATCTTTATTTATTCATTATACTCTGTATTTAACATGCCCATAAATTTATTAGCTTATTCATCTTCTGTTCATTCGTAAACTGAACCACACTGAATGTACAGTGATTTAATATTATTCAAATTATTCTTTCAGATTATTCAGAATATATTTCAAAGAAATCTTTCAGTGCATCAGGAAGAGTCANTGTAAACTGAACCACACTGCATGTACAGTGATTTAATATATTCAAATTATTCTTTCAGATTTTTCAGAATGTATTTCAAAAAATCTTTCAGTGCATCAGGAAGAGTCAAGGCTTCTGCTTCAAAATACATGTGTATATATTTCTTCTGTCTGAATCTTGGACAAAACCATCATTGCTGATACTCTTTTTCTCTTGTAAGGAAATAAGTAACTGTGCCTGGAGTGCTGTCATTTATTGCATATCTTCCTGAAAAGAATTGACTATGACTGTTACAAGATCCCATAACTGTAAATACTAGAATAGATTATATTCCAAATAATAAATATCCATAAAGGAATTAATTCTGTGCAACCGTCATCTCCCTCCAAGACATGCTAGCTCAAGGCTATTGACTGGCCTGATTACTGCTAAATACATAATACATACTGAATGCTCTTTAAGAATAAAAATTGAGAATAGTTTTGATGCAGTATTCTCTGTATCTGCCAATATATCTTAGCATATTAAAAGTGCCAAAGTAATGCCAGATTTTAAAACTTTCCTTGTATGGGGCAGAATTTGCAAGTTTGAAGCAACTTCTCTACCCTTACATTCCTACCTTAGGTTGCAATAATCAGCTCCACACAATTGCAAAAAATGAGTAAATTCATAGCGGTAAGCTTGGGTTTTTTCTTGCTCAAGCTGTAAGACATGAGCTTGACTGGGACATTAGAGGGTGTATAAATGAAGATGTTTTCACTTGATGAAAAATATTGTGGCCAGCAGTACTGGGGCAGAGATCTCCCCCTCTAATCAGCACAGGTACAGGCTGCACCTCAAATCCTGTGTTCAGTTTTGGGCCCATCACTACAAGATGGACATTGGGGTGTTGGACTGTGTCCAGAGAAGGGCAGAAAAGCTAGTGAATGATCTGGAGCACGTCTTATGAGGACCAGCTGAGGGGAAAGCTAGTGAAGGATCTGGAGCACGTCCTATGAGGACCAACTGAGGGAAGTGGTCATGTTTAGTCTGAAGAAAAGGAGACTCAGAGGTGAACTTACTGCCTTCTACAACTCTCTGAAAGGAAGGTGTAACCAAGTGGTAGTCAGCATCCTCCCAAGCAACAAGTGACAGGACAAGAGGAAATCACCTCCAGTTGTCACAGGGAAGGTTTAGATTGGGTATTAGGAAAAATTTCTTCAGTTTTCAAGCATTGGAACAGACTTCCCTGGAAAGCAGTTGGATCACTAACTCTGGAGGTATTTAAAAGACATGTAGATGTGACACTAAAGGACATGGTTTATGCATTAGTTGTTAAAATCAATGATCTTTTAGGTCTATTTCAGTCTTAATAATGCTTTGATTCTGGTTCTTTGTTGTCTCCTGCATTTGGACTACTTAAGCATCCTCAGATATACATTTATGTCATCAGATTTGAAAATACTCTGATGTAATTTGGAATGTTATTGAAGATGACAGAATTCCAGAAGGCCTGGGAGAAGAATAGTCACACCTTCTTTTTATTTATTTATTTATTTATTTATTTTAAACTTGTAAACCATAGCAATCATAGCTCAAATGTCCATTCCTCAACATTCAAAGCTTCTTTCCTACTTCAGGCTGGAGACCAAGTCATTAAGCCATTGACCCAGGTTGAGCCATCGAGCCATTGAACTGCTGGCCAGGTTGTACTGTTGGCTGTGGCTCACACTTAGCAGAAGTCATAATGATAAAAATTCCCAGCTCTATCTTCATTACATGTTTCAGTACTACTTAAGAAGCCTCAGGGCAACAAATCTTTTTACTGTTCTCACATGGCATATTTGTATGAGAATCTGTATGACTCAACCCAGAGAAACATGGCTAATTATTAGTAGCAGAAAAAACATGAACAAGAAAATATGCTGTGCCATCCAGTGTGCATTCCAGACTGCAAGCATAGGGAGCATTAAGAATTTAGCCATGATAACTGTGCACAGTTCCATGATGAATGGTTGAGACTGCCAAGCCATTCTCCACCCTACAAGCTAATGGCTGAGTCTGCCTTCCAAGTCTTCTTTCTGTAGACTTGAAACACACTTATCCACTGGGCTGATGTGGCAGTATCAGTGAGACACCAAGGACATTAATCTGAAATTAGCTAGAAAGCCCAGGTGAAAGGAGGAGGTGAGGAAGAGAAAACTCAGAAGAATGGCAGCACTCAAGACACTGAACTCCTGGTGTTGGCCCAGGGTCAGATGAACAGAATTGGGTTAAAAAACTTCATTTGCTGCAGTCAAATGACTTAGATGCTGTGAAACAGCAGCTCCAAAAACAAATCAAGAGTACTGCATCCCAAAACACCATGTAAACTACAGGATGGAAAAAAGAAAATTATTTCAGAAATCCCTCTTTGCAAATGCAGGCCATAATCACAAGAAGACTATATAAGAGAAATCACTTCTTTTTTTTTTTCTACCTTTAACTGGTCTCCAGAAAGGAAGGACTGATGGACGCATGTCTAAGAGAAGTCTTCAGATTCACAGCCTTGAAGCTTTTTCTGCAATTAAGTGCCTGAATATCTGCTAGAGCAAAAACCTCCTAACCCTTNACCCTTTGAGAGTGTAAAATGACACTTGCAACTCTTCAGGACTTCTGGTGGACAATGTGCTTGACATATTAAATGTAACTTCTCATTTTCACATTTAATCTGGGTTTTCAAATTAGTGATGGCAGCATTTCTTGCCTTCATCTAAGTACCTTAGTGGTGTTTTGTTCCCTTTCCCCATACTGCTGTAGGCTGTTGCAGCATTCCCCACCAGGCTGTGTGATCTAGTTCACTGGTTTTCCTTTAATCTTGACCTGTCTTGTGACAGAGTTTTTCACAACATGGGGACCAAAAAAGACCTTTAACAAGGCTATTGTAGAGAACTAACTGAATTATGTATAAAAAAATAACAGTATCATGTTGGCCACTGACATTCAAACTGTTTTTTGTTATATTTTGAGCACAGCTTTTTAGAATGTCCTTCTTAGGATTCTAGGGTTGAGCTCCATCTTTTCTTATCTGTCATCTACTGATTTATTGAGTGAGATACTATGCTGGCCATACTTTTATTGCAGTGAGTCTATATGCTGCACATACACATTTTAGAAATCAAAGGCAGAATACAGCTTTAAAAAAAATGTTCATACAATCATACAGAAATTTTATAGGGGGAGGAAATGTTTGGGGCAGGAAATCTTCTGGATGTTTGGCTTCCATAAGACAAGGAAGAGATCAAAATAAGCAGTAGTAAATTATTCTGTCTTGGGTGGAGTTTGCACATAATTAAGACCTTGCATTCTAACTTCAACAGCCCCAGAAGAAAACAATCACACATTGCCTCAAAGCTTGAATCCAGTAGCAGGAAAATCTAAATATGCAAAGCTCAAGACTGCTTTGTTCAGTGCTGTTGCTGCAGGGCTCTTGTCTATAATCTAGCAATTACAATATTTGCCTATTACTATGAACAATTCCCTATATAGCACTCTGCAGCTCAGCCTGATGCAAACAAGTTCAAGACTCCATGCCAGACTTTGTCTTCAGATGCACATGCAATAATCCCTCTGATACACGTAAGACAAATTCTTCCAAAGGAAAAATTGAGAATTTTTTCACAGGCTTGAATCTCAGTCTCTGTCAGCATTAACAAGAGTAAGTAGAGAAAGAGACAGAGAAANTACCAACTAACAAATAATTATTAAAAGTAAATCTTGATGGTAAGTGGTTACAGAATATTTTCAGAATTCATCTTCGCACATCTTTACAGCAGGCACACTTGCATACTAAATGCTGAAGATAACATATTCCTGAGGCATCTTTTCTTCACTGATATTTTAATATCAATTTAAATATCCTTTTTATTCCAGACTCACTACTGAATTTCAGAAATGCACTCCCAAGTATCCATGGGAGGTTTTTTCTGTATATGAAGAGCACAAGAAGATTCACTTTTATCATTTGGTTTAAAAATTGTTTTTCTTTGAAGAATCTGACTTTAATTTAAGGGAAAAATACTAATCGTTCTTATGCACAAGACAGTAGTGCACTGTGTAGGAAAGAAGGGAAAAAATCAAACCAGATGTAGAAGTTAACCCCACTTGGCAGACCACATGCAAAGTAATGCTTGTCAAGGGTTACAACACGGGTGTGAAATACGATGTGACTAGAGTGATATATGTGTACTTTCTCATCCTCTATGTTCTTTCTATGCAGGTCATATATTTGCAAACAAAATTCAATACAAGCAGCCACACTTTAATCTTTCCCTGGAAAACAGAAATTCAGCTTCATGCTGAGAAGTGGGCATGTAGAGCCAAAAGTTTTTGGAAGTTTGGAAAAAAAGAAGTTCTCAGCAATGAACAGATGTTTCTGCTCATGCAGAAAATGAATCTACCACTAGCTACTAATCTTTGTCTTCTCCAGCTGCTCCATTGTACTCAGTAGTAAAGCTTGACCTGACAATATCTTATGCTCTTCCTTTGTAATATCCCCCAAGAACATCAAGAAAAGACAGAAGAACATCCCACTAAAAAGAAAAAGGAACAAAAACCAAAAGATCAAAAGGATTTTTATTGTCTTTTGACATGTACTTCAGTAATTCTTGGCAAGACTTTATTTTCTTGGTGGAACACTTTAGGATAAAGTTGAGTAAACTTTTGCTTAGCTCCTTCACATATTCTTTGAAAAACAGTTTGTTTCTTCTGAGGAAACAAAACTACTATCTTAAGACTAGAGTTCCCATAAGAATATTAAATAGCTGTCAAAAATCTTTTAAAAATAGCCTTTACAGGACACCAAAGAGTTCAGGGCAAACAGTATTCATCTTTCATTCAAGTGTGTACAGAAAGTATCAGTCTCATCTGTGGACATCTATAAACCACGAAAAAATTGTGGTGTCCTGGTGTACACACACACAGAAGACTGTCAGCTGTCAGCAGTACAATTCCAAGTTGTCCTATGCCATGCACTCCCAGCAGGTGTGCAGCGAAATAACCTTGAGAAAGTAATGAAAAAAATATTGAAAAGCAGTGATGGGTTACGAAGGAATTACTAGATGGCAGTTCTAAGCCTAAAAGGGAGAGAAGATTCTGCTATTATTGTTGATTCTGAAAGAAATTTTTGAGTTTCCCAGAAACATTGTCTTTTTCCTCATTTCTCCAGTCAGTCTAATAAAAGACAATGAAATATTTCCTCTGTTATGTTTCACAGATATCTTTTTTGTAATTCTCTCTCAGAAGAGGTAGCATTTTATAATATAACAAACAGACAAGCACAATGTCTATACATTATTAAGATAATAAGTAAATTTATTCAACTACTAAAATAAATTTAAAAAGTTATGCTCATAATAAAAGATTTCATAACACAGTATCAAATTCTGTGAAAATCAAAAAAGTGTTGCCAATTAGTTGTTAAGCTCATTCTGGTATAGTTGTAGGACATTTATCCTTTCTTTACTTGCTAAGACGATCTTTCAAACATGTTAGATATAGAAATAGTCCACAAAAAAGCATATTTTATTGAAAGATAAAAGGGAAATGAAAATCTATACCTTCCACTTCACGAAAAAAAACCCAAAACAAAACCATAAAAAACAAATTAACTAACAAACAAACAAAAAGTTTCATATACTTCCAACAACCTCCAAAAACATCTTAATATACCAATAACTCAATTATTTCATCTAGATCCTATCTTGAATAAACTTTTATTTGAATTATTAAAAAGAAGTGTCCTAAGATGTTCCAAATTAAAAGGTTATTGCTATCAATAAATTATACAGATACAGTTTAAAATTCATACTGTTTCTGATTTAATTTTGGATACATGTGGTACTACATATTTTCTCAGTTTGTGGTAGAAAATCAGAGCCTGTGTGGTTAACAACTGACACTGGTTTTTTTCACTTTATAAAATGAAAACTCATTCATTTTAAGTACCAATCCACTCTCCAATACAGTTACATTCTTAGTAATACAAAAGAAAGTAGTCTTAAGGTACCAGGCACAGTTGAGGATTTTAGTTTTCTTTGCTCTACAAATATTTGAAAATATACATTCTGCAATAACTATCATAAATGCAACAACAAATTATACCTTTTTTTCTATCTGAGAAGCACATTAACAAAGAAAATTCAAAATTTTGTAGTCAAGACCAAGCAATTACTCTCATAAAAATCACCAATTTGATGTTTCCCCTGGCAAACCATCAAATATCCTTTTTTCTTTCAGAAAAAAGTAGAAGCAAATAGGAAAGCTCTGCATGAAATATGTGAATCTGAATTAGTTTATGAACTAACTCAGTCTAGACTGCAGATTTCATAAATATACTGTACAATTCTCCTCATTCTGTCTGACTTTTATACTGACAGACCTATCACATCCTGTACAATGATCAGTAAATATCTGTAGTTGCTCTGTCTGCCTATATGAGGGACTCCTCAAATACAGTGAAAAGAACAAGTGTGGTGAACCAAAATAAAGATGTCTGTGCCATAAGAGGCATACATTAATGAGTAAAAATAATTTTGTGCTTGCAGTTTTTGTTGGGAAGGTTTTTTTGATTGGCTGGTTAGTTGGTTTGATGGTTGGTTAGTTGATTTTATTAGTGGATTTTTAATTTTTTTCATTTTTTTCTTTTTATTTAAGGAAAAGAAAACAACTAATCACCATGCAAATGGTAAAAAAAATAAAACTGGTGAAGATGTACATTTGTTGTGTAGCTGTTTGTCACTTCTCATCCCCCAATTCCCCCCACTAATTATCTGAAAGACCATGGGACTACTTTATGAAAAGTAAGTTGCTTGGAGAGCTGTTGGCATGCCTCTAAACATGACATTAATTAATGCATGGAGTGGTTTTTATTTCCTCAGATGAACCAAAAAAAATTATTTTGCATTCCAGAGATTTTTGCTAGCATCAGGCTAAATTGCAGAGCTACTTTCATACCATCTTTTGTGCCATGTACTCTGTGGTAATTGTAACCTTGGGTCACATTAGGCAGACTGCATTCTGCGTCTTCTAAGCTGAAAAACAATGAATAGAAAGTGTCATAGATGGCTATATTACAAATTTTCCAACAGTGTAAGTCCCACAGACTTTTGTGGGCATATCAGTCATGTTAGAGTTCACATTAAAATTTTTAAAAAATCAAACAGGAATGCCACTGCAGCAGAGAGAATACTTGCTTTTCTTCTGGATGACATACTTGTATATTGCAGTTATATCTAAACATTGACAGCACTGGGGAGGCCATTTCCTAGTAAAATTCACTTTCCCCATTCCCAGTCTTTTGTTACCTAGATTTCCTGGTGCCAGGAGAACTAACAAATTTTAGCAGAAAGAGTAATTCACACATATCTTCAGTACAAGGGTTCAGGGCAACAATAACTGAAGCATGATCCATAGGAGAGGTACCCATGTCATGGTGGAACTGCGGTATCGGTGAACATGGATAGAACATGGATTTGTATTTTTATGGTGTCCTGGTTCCGGTAAGGACATGGTTAATTTTTGCAGAAGCCAGGTAGGGGTACAGGTAGGACCTGGAGGTTGTTCTGTGTCACCTCACACCGTTGCCAGGAGCAGAAGGGATGGGTAATATCTGCAGAGAAAGGGCTCCTTCCAATCAAGTAAGGGTGGCGGAGGGAGAGGTGGGGTAACGCCAGTTCTGAGCAGTCATTGAACCCTTTTCCTCTCTTGTACACTTTGTTATTGATATTGTAGCTGTTACTGTTCATTTTCTTATCTCATTGCTGTTGCCAGTAAACTCTTCTTATCTCTCTCTTCTTATCTCAATTGCGTCTCCAATTCTCCTGTCCAGTCCACCACAGGGAGGGGAGCAGGAGGCCAAGGGAGCAGCACATGGTTCCAGTGGTAACATTAATTTGGGGAATAATATTCCTGAATCACAGCATATGGACACCCAAAAAAAAGAAAATAAAGTTGGGAATAAAGTTGCATTACTTAGTAGAAGACATCCTTCACAGCAAACTGCTCACACTTTTTCCAAAGTGTCCTAACAAATGACCAGAAAGAGGATTGATACTAGCAATCAGTTTAGCCTGCATGTGCCTGGACAGCTGTTCTAACATGTTTTTAACCTATTTACGTATAGGAAAATTCTCTAAGCTATGATAATCAAAATTAGTCTCATTTACAAAGAATTTCCAGAGTGTGAACAGGATGAATGCATATGTGTATCTAATTCCCTTGCTGCTGCTGTTTTAATCTGCATTTTGCTATTTATGGGAGTCCAGGAAGAAGCTCATTTAATTCCTGAGACTCAGAAACTGACAATCCCTATTTGGCTTTGTGTGCTGACAGTATGTCAGATGAATGTTTAGATGTCCCTTCTTCTATTAAATCAGTCTTTACTCTTCCTGCTGATCATGACCTGCTTATCATGGAGCAATATGATTATGATACCTGCAGTATCCTAATCAGTCACAGCAATGTGCGACTTATTTCACACTTTTTGCATAATACAATCTTTCTGCTTAATATGCCTTAAATCCTATTTTTAATTAGAAAATCAAAATCTTCAACTTAAAATTTTTGGATACCTTCATATTTATAGGAAAAAAAGGTATTGGCATGATATTTATCTCATCCAGAAATCAGAAAAGCAACTCACTGCACATGCAAACAATCGAGCTTTGCCATAATAAATGAAATCACTGCATTAATGACGGGCTATGCCTGAGATTCTTCATGTTTACAAATCTTGACAATCTAAGACTTCTGTTTGTCTTTCAAGGACAAAATTCCGTGTAGTTGTGCTGTTTTGCAAGACCACATAACATTAAAGCATTTCATACAAAACTCATCTATATGTGTGCAGGACTTAAGACACATGATGTCTTAACGTTATTAATACAGCCAGCTTTATTTTTGTTAACACTAGATTCATTAGTAGCACATATTTTATCATCCTGAGAGTTTATTTCTCAATAAAATATTGTCAAATAATTGAATCCGTAAAAATATTTATTGATGTGACACACCCTGACCTGCACATTCTATTTTTATCATGGTTGCCATTCGAGGCAGTGTTAAACCTACTTGCAGTGTGTATTGGAAGAGATTATCTTCTCCTAAATAGCATTGAAGGCTTTTATGAGTGTTAGAGAAGTGAAGAAATATATTTGCCTGCTAGAATATATCAGTTTTGAAAAGCTGTCCTAGTTCTTTAGTGCTTCTTGTATAAATATTCCCAGCCTCGAAGTGAAAATTTTGTACAGTAACACAGGTGGATTAAGAAACTGAAAGAAAATTTGTCCAAATAGGTGCTCCAAAATCAAGCAAATCTCCTGGAAGCTCAGGAGTGGGTTGATGTCCAGACCTGAAATGGCACCTGCAAAGCATGTCCTGGCTTGTTTGGTGGCTTTGCATATCTGATTTCCCTGTGACTTTCCCTGTGCTTTCCCTGTGACCTAGAACAGATTAGACTGTAACCACACAGACTCAACATGCTGCTGTTGGCAAAGAAAAATATCAAAAATTCACATCTTTCTTGATCTCATCCCTGTTTCTGCCCATATGTTGCATTCTGTGCTTTTTTTCAGAAGGTTAACTTTTAGCTTAGATCAGTCTAGTGATTCAGTTTTTACTGAAGACAGAAAAAACCTGTCAGCACAGCCAAGTAGATTGTGAAATCTTTCAGAGGGGTGAGAAGAAGTAGGAGAAACCATTTCATAAATTACTTCATAGAGGACCTTTGCTGCAAAATCCAGAAAATCCTGAAGTACTGTCCAAGTAGAGAACACAAGAGAAGCAACACAGCAGCTAAGGCAAACTATCCAGGTCATCAATCAACAGTATTCATAGTTCTGCTAAGGTATATTGCATTTGGCTGCAAAAAATAAGGAGGAACGACATTCGGGCATCCCAGGAACTGAGTGAACAGACTAGGGACATAATAGCTTTCATTTACTTATGGCTGAAGGCTTTTCAAGGCTACAGCCAAACAAGAAAATGCAGGTTAAAAAACAAAAAATCCTCGTACAAATGAAGCCAAACTCAAGTTTTTATAGAACACAGCAGGAGCATCAGAGGTATTTAAATCTTTTGCAATTTAGATGATACTATTGCTCCTCACAGTCTGATACCATAAAACTCTTCTCTTCCTACCATTAGAAGAGCTTTTCATGGACTGCTGAGCTGAAAGTGTAAGAGTGCAGTGAAAGGCTTTAAAAAAAAAAAGGCTGTTATTTTCTAAGCCCAAAAAGAGCTGTTTGTCTCCTTCCACCCAGTGCTGCTCACAGAGTATGGTACAGACCCCGCTGGAATGTTCTCAATTCCAAAATGATAAAGTGACAAAGCTAATACCCCCAAAATGTTTCCACTTTTTATTTTGTATTTTTAGATAATGATAATTTTGCCTTGGTACACATTAAATCTCAATGGGAAGATAGAGTTGTCTACAAATTAATCAGCAATGACAGATGCCACAGTGTAATTATAGCACTGAAATGTGCAAAGAACTGTAATGAAAACTGATTACTATCCACATAATTTCTATAATTTTAATTATAATAAATACTTTAAATTACTAATTATGTAAGTAAGTCACACTTGCCTACTCCATTTCTCATTATAAAATTTCTACAGCAATGGAGTTGCTATGCTATATATTTTGGTTCCATTAGTTTACTTATTCCATTATGACCTATTTCAAATATCTTTTTCTGAATCAGAAAATTTAATTTGCATGTTATTTCTGCAAGAAGATGCTTGAAGAAGTAACGCACAATATTTACTTAGCATTTAAGCCACAAATAATACAGCAAAAAATGTATCTATGACATAACACTGACTGGACTAGAGGAAATAGCTTCAAGTTGCAGATTTAAATAAGGTAGTAGGACAAACTTCTTCACCGAAGGAAGTAAAGCACTGACATAGGCTGTCAAGAAAAGTAGTCGTGGTCTCTAGAAATGTTCTAAAAAAGTAAAGATGTGGCACTTGGGGGCATGGTGCAGTCATGAACACAGTGGTGTTAACATTTGGGCTTGATGATCTTAAAGGCCTTGCCCAATCACAGTCTATGATTCTATATTCTCACTTTACATGTAGGAAAAGTCAATAAACTACCTAAGATAAACACCCTGCAAAAACTTCCCTCTTTTTAGAAGCTTAAGAATATCTGGCAAGTCCTGATATATATCTACCATGAAGGGCTGATTTCAGGCCACGTGTGAGAAAATACAGGGAATTGCATAACTCAGGAATTGTTCATGGAAAGAGGTAAGAAGCATCTTCTATGCTATCTTCACTTAAAACATATAAGGATGCTGATAGATAAAGGAAATGAGGCTAAGAAGGCCTGGAAGAGCTCTGAAATGAGCAAAATGTGTACCAAACAGGGAAAATCCTCCAAAAGAATAGAATTTCCCTCCAAAAGAGGAATGTTATCTCCTGTGAAGATAAGAGTTGAAAGAACCATACTCACATGGGCACTGAAGTTCAAATTTCAGTTCAAAACTCCCATTACCAACTTGAAGTAGGGCACTCGAGCGAACAAACCAATTTCTGGTGAAGAGGGTGGTATATAAAACTCTTTTCTGCATTTTAGGGCCTTTGTATAGTGTCTTAAGAGCTAGAGCTATATGGTAAATGTGGAGAAAATGGCTGGATAGAATCCCAAGAGGGCACTGAGTCCCTTATTAGATACCAAATCAGTTTTAACCATACGGAATATAAATGTAAGAAGAACTCCTAATACACGAAGGGTAAGGCATGCAAGCAATACCTGTGCAAGGACACACACATACACATAGAGATCATTTTTGTCAAATGAAACATTTCCCCTGCATTCTTTTGGACATGTCATGTAGGAATATCAATCCTCCTCTGTTGCTCGCCTCTAAGTGCAGTTGCACCATCACTCTGCGTATACACACCCTCACATGAAAGAAATTTATGTGCACGTACTAACTCAAGCCTATCCAAAAATAGCATTGTAGTGGTGCTGCCTCTACCTTTCAGAGGCTGGCCCACAAATCTTTATTGCTTGAAAAAACATGCACTTCACCAAGACAGGCTTTGCACATAGTTGAATATGTGTCTCCTTTGAAAACAACCCTGTATATCCTCCAGTGTTCAAGTCACTCTTTTAAAATCCATTCACACGGAACTATATGCTGCATATGCTAACACCTGTTCTGGGACTGAAAGAAAGAAGAGTGTTCTGATGAGACAGGCAGAAGGGTGGAAAGAGATGCAAAATATTTAAAGCAAAAGCTCTGAAAACACAAAAGTCTAAATTGGCCCAGATGCTTAACTGCTTTGAGCATCCCTGGGCATCCAGCTTGTGCCTAATGAAGTAGCATTAGTTTAGCCTTTGGATGTAAGTAACACATTCAGTCGCCCCTGACACATCACTGAAAATAATTGGACCACACTAAAGGATATCAGATGAGTGCCAGAGATATATGTCATTCAACATATAAATGTCATCATTATTTCAACTAGGAGAAGAAATGCCCAAAATAAAACCCTTATAAAGGCTGGCAAAATAAAATGTTTTCTCATTTTGAATATAAATGAATTTAAAAATAAAACTGTTTATTTTCTTCTTAGATTTGCAGTGCCCCCTGTTTTTATCCATAATTTACTGTCATTCATTACTTAATTTAGTTTAATTCTAGTAAATTAGTCTCATTTTCTAAGCCTTCCTAGCAAGTCAGATAAACAGACAGAAAACTATCCATATGAGAAATATTCTTCACTGCTTGGGGATTTTTATGTGTCTTCCAAACAAGAATGGATGAAAAAATTGTCCTTTTTTGTACAAGATGACGCTTGACCCAGAAAGAAGCAGTAGGCATTTGACAGCACTAGAAATGAAGAGTTGGGGATAAAATCTCATCTCTCCTGTTGCTGGTGAACTAGATGTAAGTTTTGTCACAAACACAAATGTAATGGTTTGAAAGCAAACCGAGTGAGAGGCTCTAAGTCAGAAATACAATTTAATAAGAAGAAAGAAAAGAAGTAAATAAAATAAGATAAATGCAATAATACAAAATCAAAACCCCCACCNAAAGAAGTCTTAATCTGATTATTTCAAAGTAACCATGGAACTTCAGCTCATAAAAATTCTTCTTCCTCAGCAGTCTTCACTGCAGTCAGGTCTACTCTGCCTGCTTCTCCAACTAAGGACAGCAAGGAGCCTACAACAGCCTTGAAACATGTAGGTGCAACACCTTAGCAGTAGTACTAGCTGTTGATTTTTCTAGGTGTAAACTTTCCTCATATGATCCTCTAAGTCAGTGAGATGCTTGTGAAAGCATTTTACTTCATTGGAATGCATGGATGGAGCATGAGAGACAAAAGGCATAACTTGAAACAAGGAGGATCAGGCTGGAGATAAGCAGTTACTTTTTCCCCCTGACACTGCTTGGAGTAGGAGGTTGGATAGATTAGAGAATTCTTGACGTCCCTTCCAACCTGAACCATGGTTCTGCATATACCAAAGAAATAGAAATATGGTTATTACTCGGACTTGCTTTGTGCATTTGAATGAATCGATACAGCTGTAGCTACTTCTTCTCCATCTGAAACCAGTGACCACATCCCTTTTTGCTACATGTTTTGATAAAAGCTGATATTCTGGCACACATGGATTTTTTAAAAAATTTATAGGAATTTTTAGACTTTATGAAAATGAACATGCATCACAGAGCAAGCGTACACCTTGCACAAACCTGAATTGCTACTATTTCTTCAGTAGCTATAAAAGTATTTCAGTCTATTTGAAGGAACACTACATCAGAGAAATCAGACTTTGAAATATCTTTGGTTTTAAAGGAAATTAATTAAATTGGAGACAAACATCATTTTAGTTACTGTATATTGTTTCAGTCTCAAGCCAAGACATTGTTAAGGTGGGTTTTTTGTGGTTTGGTTTGGTTTGGCTTGGTTTTCATTTGAATGTAGAAGTTCCTCTCTCTTTCCCATTTCTGTCTCAATGATTTGAACAAATATTGAGAAAAAGCTAGCTATGAAGAACCAGTCAGTGTCCCACAAATATATAATGAATTTGGAATAGGTAAAAGATAATTATTTTCTTGCTCTCTTGATTACTATTAAAAAAAACATGCTGTTATTTTTTTTAAAAAACAAGGAACAATAGAGGAAGGAATGTGATTTTAAAGTTAACAAATAAATCACCCAAATGGTTTGATAGCATCACTACTTGTGTGTTGTTACAAATAATTTGATAAGACACAGATAATTTTCTCAAAAGGAACTGTTGACTCAGATTCCTAGAAGTATTTCTTTTGGAGTGAGTGTGTATCTTCAATCCTATCTAACATCTAGCAGTCAGTTTGGCTAGGATATTAAATGCTTACTCTGAACACATAGATTTTCAGCTTGTGTTAGAAAAGAATAAATCTAGTGTTTTATGCTGCAGTCCTCAATGCTGGACTGGGCTGTAAGAGGCCACAATATCAGTATTGGGGCCTTTATCTCATACCCATTGCTCAATGTGACAGCAATGGATGTGCAGTGAGGGGAATGAGCAAGAAGAAGATCCAGGCTCTGACCACAGCCTGGATGTCAGAACCTGCAGCAAAAAGCATACAACAGGTCACAAGACTTCAGTCTGGGGGAAGTGCAGGGTGATGAAGTGTTGAAATGTCTTTTCTTAGCCTAGAAGGCACTGGCTGTTTTGTTGCATAGTGACACACTTCCAAAGAATAACGTGCTCCAGGGTATTCTTCAAGTACAGGCAAATATGGCTAGAAAATATAACAAGCAGAAGCAAGTTTCAGACTCGGTCTGTCACATATAAATCAGATTTTAACATCCTGGTGATTCATGATGACACTGCCAAATCACCAGAACTAAACCCTAGACAGGGTCATCAGAAGGTTGCGAGATAGGGTAGAACATCGCCTCCAAAGTAGTCAAAAGCCTCAAAATAAAGATTTAGAGACTAAAGACTAACAGTGGTTTTGGGACAAAATACTTTTGAAAGGATGCATTATAAAGCTGAAAAAAAAAAATCCAGGCAGGCATTTTGCCGCCATACAAGATTTCAAATCTTCACGTGATGAGCTGTTCATGCGTAAAAATAAACAAGTTGTGACAGCCATTGCCTGTTTAAATCTTCAAAAGGATCAAAGACCTCTTTGTCTTTTGCTTCATGCTCCTGGAATTGGTTTCAGACATTGTCAACTCAAATGAAAATGATGAATTTATTGTTTCCAATCCATATTAGTGATCAAAACATTTCTATTCTTGACAAAGATTTCTCAAGAAACAAGATTAAACCACTTACATATTCTAGCAGAGGAAGACAGTCTAAGAGAAGGCCAAGGTCTCAGCTGAGTATTCCAAGGACGGAGATGAATGAAAGCACATGCTTCCAATTACAAATGCAGAAACAAGTAAATGAAATCCTTGAAGTTTTATTAACTGGTGTTATTCTAAAGCATTTTCTTTTGACAGATTGAACATATCATAGTTACAAACTGGTGGCTAATGGGAATCAGTGTCTTGACATACAGTTTCTGCTTTGGAACTGCAATAGGCAGGGCCCCCTGAGGTTCCCCCTAAAACTACAGGAGTGGAGGGGAGGGATTGTTATTCAGAGCAACCTATTCCCAGTTTTACCATCTGCTATCTCATGTTTAATATTTACATAAAGCTTAGAGAAAAAAAGTAATTATGCATCCAGAAAGAAAACCATGCATAAACATTTCTCATAAAATTATTTTACCAGTTTCTTCTCAGAAGTCAGTAACAGAAGAAGCCTGAAGCCAGGAATATGCAAATTGAGGTGCACAGATATTAATCAAGAGACTTAAGAAGAAGAAAGAAAGGAAAGGATTTGGTTTCCTGCACTGGAAGATGATATCCTGGTGCTAATTCACAGGAAATTACAGGAAATAAACAAGAAAGAGAAAGGCAGATAATATCATCTGGGACTGAAGAGGAAAAGACTTGCCCTAACCTTAACACGAATGACTTCAATAAATGTCTTCCAAAACAGAAGTCAGGCAACTGCAGTTTCAAGAGCTCCCAAAAATATACCAATCCCTAAATTATTTTTTGGCCTCTTAGTTAGGTTTGAAGGCTGGCATAGATACAGAAACTGCTTGGGAGAATCTTATTGTTAAATACATTTAAAGAATTTATTTATAAACTTTTTTATGAATTTCATTAATTTTCCGCATTTAAATCTTTCATTTTAAATCCTGTTGCATGCAATATGACTGAATAAACAAGGTATTCCTTCATATTGAGTAGATAATTTTGGAAAATATCCTGCATCATCTTCTTCTCTTTTCCCCACATACCAAGCTGTAACCAAGATTTCCTATCTCCCAGCTGCACTGTCCGGCTCGTGCAGGTCCAACCACTTCAAGGGGTGAAGGATCAGCAAAGAAAGCTGTTGTTTGTAACAAAGCATGACAGGGAAAATGGAGACTTCCTAGATTTCATTTTGCAAAAGTTCAATGTAGAAAGCGGTACCTCTGGGAAAAACTGAGAGGAGTGTCTCTTCACTACCCCATAAAAGCACCTAATATATAAATACTCAAAGAATAAGCGTTTAACAATAAAAAGGCTGCAGATCTGCTGTCCTTTGCTAGAGACAGCTGTAGGAGCTACATTACAACTGACACTGAGCAGCACCAAGATTTCCAGTTTTTCCAGCAAAACTTCCTCAACTGCCTAAACTTCCAGGTGCAACTCAGCTAATAAAATGTTTGTCTGGTCTTGTAATCTTTACACATCATTAATCCCTACTCCCACAAGGGGATCTCTCTTGTTTCTGAACAATGAGTAGTTCTGGAAAAGTAAACAAATAGAGCAGAGAAAGTGAGATCATAGTTGGGCCAATTAATGTGAAGCTTTCATAATCTCCATCAAAGTGCCAATTACATGTTGCTAATGACTGGAGCCTCATTCTCCTATTTATATATTTTTCTTCCCTCTCTCCCACCTTAGTCTTTATTATGTGCAATCCTCAAAACTTCCCCCAAATTTCTTAACCATAATGCATTTCTTAATCGGACTTCATCCTAAAAAATTATATTCTTCCATGATATCTAGGAATACAATGCTAAAATGTTTGTGATGAAGCCAAATACTTTACTCACATTGTTGCAGGATGGATTCAGGGTCTGAACATTTCACTTGAAAGGGCTTACAGAGTCTCATTGTTACTATGGAACACCATCTTCCAGTCCACAGCCCAGAATCCTTCACTGGATATCTCCTAGGGTATCAGGAGCAGAAAAGATTTTACTTTTAAAACCTAAAGAAAATAGTTCTTCTTTTTGGCCACAGACTTAATAACAGTGTTTTTACACATAGACTTAGTAAAGTGTACCTTTTTTCATAGCATTTTTCAGGTAAATTATATAAATGACTAAACAAGCATTGAAGAATGTACTTGAATTTTGTTTACACAACTAAAAAAAAATTTTTTTTTTCAGCAGGAAGATGGCACTTTCATTTAGTCTTTTTATCTTAGCAATCCTTTCTTTTCTTTATTCTATTATGGAATAGGAGACACATATTTCTCATCCCATAACCTAAACTCACAGGAGATTTGAGTTTGAAAATCCTGACCAGGAAGAGTTGAAGACCGAACTTCTTTGTCCTGACTGCGTGCTTTACTGTCTGATCCCCTGTATATGAGGGGTGGCCTCCTTAGTGACATACCTCAAGATCTTGTCCAATTGATGCATTTGCACACACTGAAAACATGTAATAGACCTTGGTCATGAAAGACACGTATCTAAGCCTTAGGAATGTAAGCTCTGGATCTCAACCAGAGATTAAATGAAAGTGAGGTTTATTGAAAAAAATGGTATTTGTGTGCATTTTCAGTCTTTATTAGTTCTCAATGCACATTGGAAGTTTAAGTATCAGAATCTTAGTAAAAAAATCAACAAGAATTTTTCAGTCTTAACATTTTGAATTCAAATTTAAGCCGCAGGAATTTCAGTTTATGGGAAGGATGGGATGTTGGTTGAAGAATGGCACAATTAAATCTAATTAGTTTCACAAAGGAGGCTGCTATGGATGAACAAAAGAGACTCCTTGATGTCAGGGACAATAAAATACAGATTAGTTTGGAAAGTTTAGGCTTTTTCTTTAGCTACTTTGAATTATAAGATATCCTAAATATGAAAGATAAACATTAATTTGTAGAAAACAGTTTCAGCAGAGGGTGAATAACAGTGCTATTATGAAGCTGCAGAAATCTAAATTCTCTTTATCTATTGCTCTAGAAGGTACGTACTATAAAATTTTACCAGTTATATTTAATAGAAGCCCAAAGCTATTGCTATCAGAGGGCAGCTTAGTCTTTTCCAAAGCAAACTATTATAAGTGAAATTAGTAGAAGAGTGGAAAAAAATGATAGGCTTGCTTTGTGGGGGAGAGGGTTATGGTCTGTGTGTGTCTTTTGGGGGTTTGGAGAGGAGTGTTGCATGAAAGTCAGGATAATTAAATTGATCCAATAAAAGGTGAAGTTTTTGGACAGATTGTGATTCATTAGGAATGTTTTCATTCTGTGTTTGTTCATAAGTCTGGGATTCACACTCATCAGAGTAGCCTCAAGCCAGAAATGTTCACTTTTTCATTTTCTGTAGAATCTCATGATCAGGAGGCAGAGCTCCTGCATGGGTAAAGATGATAATGCTGGAGATATTATCCTGTGAAGTAGAAATATATAGGAGGTATATGCTGCCTAAAAAGAAGCTATAAATCTCATAAATTAATGCAAGAGGAATAGAGGAGAAATCTGGAGAAAATAGAATTAGGTACTGTCTTTTCAGCTCATGCGCCTTCAGGCTTCCAGCACCTTTTTCACTGTGTCAGCCACAAAAAAGTATTATCCTGGACATTTGCTAAAGTTTCAGAAGATTAAACTGAAGAATGATCACAAATACCTTATCAATGAATACCAAAACACTCTGGTATAATCTAAAAGCACCTACTAAAATATACTAATATATCTCAAAAAATTACCAATAACTCTGTGAGTCGTGTTGCATTTTGACACAGTAAGTATTCTACAGACACTTTTAATAATAGTTATTAAAATTTTAAAAGCAAGTGCACTTAAGCAAACATGATACTATGATAATTATCTTAGTAAAGTACCTCAGTCAAAGATAGCCTACAATTTCAAGGTAAGGTCACAAAGAAGACTATATTCAGAGGTCCATAAATAAATTTAGCAGATAATCAAGTTAAATGCTGAGTTTCATGATACAAGACAAGGGATTCTGCATTCTCCTTTGCCTCTTCAGTGTTCACTTTTCCATCTACTCTGCCTCAGGAACAACTTTTTTACCTTTGGATTAATCAAGCAAATGTAAATGTTTGGAAAAAAAAAACAACCAAACAAGCAGAAATACAGCACAAGAAACCCAAAAAAAACCTACTGCAAATCCAAATTCTCTTATGGTGTAACATTTGTTCCAGTGATTAATTATAAGTTTCATTTCTTGAAAAAAAACAAAAAAACAATTAAGCCACCGTAGACTATGGAAGATTTAGAGACTATAAAATTTGAAACATAGCTAAGATATATTCTTAGAAAACACACCTTCACCTTCTAGTTGACTTTAGCAATCAAGTCAGTAGCACCAGTTTGATTAAAAAAAAAACAAAAAAAAAACCAAAAAAAAACCAAAAAAACCCCTTTAATTAATGCATTTTCTCTGTAAGTTTTGGGCATGTCTTTTAATATGTTTCCAGAATATCCCAATGTGATCTGGACTTCTGACTGGTAAATTAAGGGAAATAACAGCAACAAATTCATTACTTCTCAGGGTGGCATATGTTCTGAAAATAGAAATTGTCTTTTATATTTTATCAAAGCAAAGCCTATACAAAAATAATTAAAGTTCTCCCAGGTTTAGATCATATTGGATTCAAATCTCACAAGGGTATACATTAGCACTAGAGTGACATATGTACTATCAGCAACTGGAAATTTTCAGAGGGAGAAAAACTGCGGAAAACTATCCCTTGGATAATGGAAAAGAAAGATGACATTCTTATTATAAGCAGAAACAAGCTGAACAGCTGCCCACCCCAGAGAACTAACTTTGAGAAATAGAGAAACCAGGACATGGTTTAAAGAACATGCATTCTGTAAGCCCAAAAAATGATATGTCAGTGATAGAGAAATAGAAAATTCATCAAAAGCAAAATCACAACAGAAGAAAAACCCTCAACACTGCAAAAAACACCCAAGTTATGACTTTATTTATTTATCATACATTTTTTTTTCTTTTAAGTGTTTCAGGTTATGTTGTAGTGTGGATTTTTGGTTTTCTCTGTTTAATGCTTCATTTATTTATAAGTTTTTTATGTAATGGTTTGTCCCATGTCCCCCGTCCCTGTTCACTCCCCTTTTTCTTTATCCCAAGCTGTTTGCCCTGCACCTGCTGCTCCCAATCCCTTTGTTTCGTCTCAACACCTGCCATGTGTCCCTCTTATTTTGAGTAACCCCCTGACCCTGCTGGTCACTCTAAAGCCTCTTCCAGAGTCTGGAAAATTCTGGGGAAGGCATGAAGAGATTGGACAAGGACTCAGGCTTCCCCCTCCCATTTTTCCCTGATTTGATATAACAAATGTCTATTATGTTATGAGCCACCCCCGAGTTCTTTTTAATGGTCTGTAACTTGACCNTCTTTTTATTGGTCTGTAACTAGACCCAACCCTGTGTTCCTCCCTCCTATAAAACCTGTGGTTTCTTCACGTGCTCCTTGTCTTCATCAGGCTGGAGCCGTGGGGTGAATAAAGTCTGCTGACCTCCCCCTCTTGAAGTCCCGCCTTTCTTCTCCCTGCCTTCGCCGTGCCTAACTCCTGGTTGGCAAAAAAACTCAGTGTTGCGGTGGTGCCCAGGGCTGCCCGCAGCCGTGCGACACGGGGCGACCCCGCAACAAGGTTATTTACAATCCTTTTATTACCTCCTGAGAAGAATATCCTTAAAATATGAAAATCGAGGGAGCTTAAAAAGTTTGGGGTTTTTTGGCAAAGGCAAAAAATTAAACCTTGAATGCAATTCTTTGTATGTCAGATAAAGACTTATCCCATAACACAGAAGTTATTACAGATTTGCCTACTTACTTTGCTTTCAGACCAGAGAGTAAGAATGAACAAAATTACTCTTGCTGTGATGAATAAAAGTTTTGTAAGAATTATAATTTTTATATATTTATATTTTCATATATATATAGATATATATATGAGATTTTATGTGACACTTTAGACAAATGACATGACTTTGGTATTATTATTTCATAAGAAGACACGGGCAACCAAGGAAGCTGTCCAGATACACACTGGAGTTTAATATTATCAGCACATTAATTAAATAGTCTAAATAGCATTAATTTATCCCTCTTCTACCGCACAGACTCTTCGTGAAAAACAGGTATCAGAATGATTCCTTTAAGGAGCTTCCAAGAGAAGCTGTTGTTTATATAGTAATGAACTCTGAAAGTGTACAAGCAAGAACCTGAGTTAGGGAAAGTGTGATGCTATCTCTGTATATCCTACAGGGATGGCTGGAAGACCGTGGTGGATAAGAAGATTCAGACTTTTTTTTCAAATGGTTTAAAAAACACATTATGCTAAACAAGATGACATTTTCTGAGACACCTAAAAATGCTGAAAAGCTGTCCTACTTTTCCTGCACTAGAAACATGTTCTTTTTTCATATATCACCTGCCAGATCCCAGAGATGCAACTAACTGAGAGATGGCAGATACATTTGAAATTAAATTCATGCTTACTAACTTTGGAATATATGGCATTTTTATACAGGCTAATTATATTCACCCTTTAAAAGCAGTTGAGAGAAACAGGTACCTACAAGCATAATTAACTGGACTCATCTAAGATGTTCATATTAACAATGGTTAATGTATGCATTAGAGGCTAATGTGGTCAGTTAGTTCCTTTAGGAATATCTCAGGTTGGTTGAGATGAATCTTGCGTCACTATCAAAACCACTGTGTGCACCTCATATTGTCTAAAGGTATTCAAGGAAGTATCAAAAAATAGGTGATGAGTAATATCAACAACTTTCTGAGGAGTAGATACTTCTGATATTATTCTTTCTGTCAATTAATGGTAATTAGACTCTTGGCAGATTAAAGATAGGAAGCAATCATATAGTTTGAAAAGTCCCAGCAGGAACAAGAGAACCAAGAATAGCCAGCATTTTTTAACCAGTCTGTCTTAAAAAGCATATTAATTTCCATGTGTACCCACTAGGTCATGAGATGAGGAATATGTGTTTTCTATTCCACATCTTTACTGAGCAACAAGAAATTGGGCAAAAAAGGCAAAGGATTGGCAAGATTCAAACATGCTGGTCAAACTAAAGGGAAAAAAGCAATTGCACAAGAATCAGAAACTAGGACAAGGTGAAGCTGGAACTGAACCTGGCAAGAGATGCAAAGAATAATAGAAAGGGCTTCTAGGTATGTTCACCAGAAAAGAAAGGTCAAAGAAATTATACTCCCACCTAATAATGCTGGAAAACTGGTAACAGAGGATAAGGAGAAGGCTGAGGTACTCAAAATATCTTTGACTCGATCTTCAACCTCTCTTCCCACAACTCAGGTTGATGGAGAGAAGGAAGGGGACTGGGGGATCAAAATGTGACAGCAGGATGCAGACTGGAGAAAGAAAGTGTTTCCTACTGTAAGTAAAGATCAAATTCATGACCACCTGAGGAACCTGAATGTACCTAAGTCTATGGGATCTGAATGAAATACATCCCATAATCCTGAGGGAATTGGCTGTTCTAGCTGCCAAGCCACCCTCCATGATATTTGAAAAATCATGGCATTCCCAGTGAAATCCCAGGTGACCAAAAAAGGGGAAACATTTTACCCATCTTTACAAAGGATAGAAAAGAGGACCTTGGGAACAATCAACCTGTCAGCCTCACCTCTGTGTCTGGGAAGATGATGGAACAGATCCCTGTAGAAGTTATGCTCAGTCACATGGAGGACAGGGAGGTGATTTGAGACAGCTAGCACAGCTTCACTAAAAGTAAGTCCTTCTATGATGGAGTGACTGCATCAGTGGACAAGGGAAGGGTTACAGATGTCACTTATTTGGACTTCTGTAAGGACTTTGACATGGTCACCACAACAACCTTCTCTGTAAATAGGAGGCAGATGGATTTGATGAGTGGACTACTAGGTGGATAAGGAAATGGTTGGAGAGTTACATCCAGAGGATAGTGGTCAACAGCTCAAAGCTCAATGGACATCTGCGGTGTTCCTCAGGTGTCCATATTGGGACCAGTGCCATTTAATACTCTCAAGTACACCCTCATCAAATTTGCTGATGACAACAAGCTGAATGATACAATTGAGACATCTGAAGGATACAATGCCATCCAGAGGGACCTGAGCAAGCTCATGAAGTGGGCTTATGAGAATCTCCTGAGTTTAACAGGAGCAAGTGTGAGATGCTGGATCTGGGTCAGGGCAACTCCCAGTATCAACACAGGCTGGGGATGAGCAGATTGAGAGCAGCCTGGCCAAGAAGGACTTGGAGGTGCTGCTGGATGAGAGGCTGGACATGACCCGGCCAAGGGCA
>VXBB01015708.1:52590-98803 GCA_013399915.1 Illadopsis cleaveri
TTTTTTCTTGTGGGCAATTTGCTTGTTGAATAAACAGTTTTTTCCACTTTTCTCTAAGGAAATTTTTTCCCAGCCCAGCTGAGGAAGGGGCCTGCTTGAGTTTTTTTTTCTAGAGGTTTCCTCCCAAATTTGTTTTAAACCAGGACAATACTCCCTTGCTGAAGATGGGTAACTAAGACTAACCTAGAAGAGAAAATTGAGATTTACATGGTTAGATACAACTAGTAAGAGCCTGATAGACTCTATAGCTCTAAAATCTATCTTAGACTCCAGTTCATACTTGCATTATAAACTTATCATGTAATGTCTTGTAAACTGTGTATTTCAATCAGATACTTCAAAGTATAATCTTATCTCTTTATGAGAAGAAAAAGTATTATGAAACAACAGAGTTTTTAATGTAGGTCTTATCTGCAGGAATTAACAGAGAAGTTCACTTCAAAACATAATTATGCACATTTTTAACATCCTGATCATACAAAACCGTCAAACTCCTATGCAGCTGTGAGCACTCTCCTATCTATAAACACTGAATTTTTTCTTTAAAAGAAAGCAAACATAACTGGAATGAAGACGTGTCACAAGTTTTAGGCCAGAAATGAAGAAAAGGTTCTTCACCCAGAGGGTTGTTGGGCAGTAGAACAGGCTCCTTAGGGAAGTGGTCACAGCACCAGCCTGACAGATTTGAAGTGTATATGTCTCAGGCCTATCGTGAGATTCTTGGGGACGGTGTTGTGCAGGGCCAGGAGTTTGACTTTGATGATCACTATGGGTCCCTTCTAACTCCAGATGTTCTATGATTCTATGATGTTTAATCCATATCTACCTTCACTTTAATTGTCTATGGACATAAAATGATTACTGCTTAAATACATTACAATTTTGCTCATAATTTTTTTTAAAGAGTAATTTCTTAGGATTTTATGTTCCAAGTTTTTATTGGAATAGTTGGATCCAATTTGAAAGAGTTCCTTTCTCATAATGATACTCTGATCCCGTGAAAAAAATGAAAAGCAAAATTTGAGCTTGAGAAGATAGAAAGACCTGACAGACATGTTTTTGTACAAAAATTGAATTCATCTTTTAAAATTGGTTGCCACTCTGTTGTGCATGGCAGTAGAGATCAAGAGGGCATTTACAAATTATGGAAAACAGAATGCCAGTAGATAGAGAATTTTTATAGAAGTGCTTGACTAGAAATAAAGATGAATTTATAATCAAGGATCCTTTTCCTGGACTTATTCTTCAAAGATAGCTGTGAGGTATAACATACAGGAATAGTTTTCAGTGAAGGGATGAAGCAGTCTAAGCATCATTTTAAAGGAAAATTGAAATGTTTCATGGCAAAGGACTTTAAATGTTTTATGCTCCCTGAGAAGCTTTTCCAACATTACAAAAACAATGCACGAATATTTTTCTATCAAAAAAGTATTAAGGCATGAAGTATCATTCAAAAGATTTCTGAAGGTGCTACATTTAAAGTCTAGTAGTTTAGCCTAAATAGAGAAGCTATTTAAAAAACTGGGGAAAAAATCTGAGTTACAGTTCAGTCTTACTACTTTGTAATAGAATGAACAGTCAAATGTCATCTTGTAGATGAAAGACATGTCAAAAAATACATTTCTTCGTGAAAAAGTACTTTAATGAATATCATGTTTTTCTGCATATGGTAATTCTGTAGTTTATGCATAGTGACAAATTCTTGGGGCACAAAATTTTATTTCACATTTAAAATTTTTAGTTATTTCAGCTTATAAATTATTCATCATGAATATTTTACTGCTTTGTTGAGCTGGTGAATTTGGAAAGAATATTTTTTTCTTTATAAAACTTTCTATCACATACTCAGCACCACTTTAAGTACCTATATGTTAGATTCCATTATTTTTTAAGGTTTGGCCAGACCTTGCCTCAGTGTCTCCAAACTGATAATGAGACTACTCTCCATTGCTTTTATGTTATTGTGATTTTTAAGTCAGAGTATGGAGTGATAATGTGGGTAAAATAATCAAAACATGTAGGGGTAAAAAAGGTAGAGAATTTAAATTATCTAAAGATGTGAAAAGTGAGTAGACATAAGAAATAATATGTCCTTGCTTGCATTGCATTCTATGAAATGTTATTATCCAGCCATGGCACTCTCAGAAAATCTTAGAAATTTTCACAGGAGCTGAGCCTGCGTGAGTTATATTCACATAAACCGGGGCCAGATTTCCATTAAAGGTGGTTTTATTCATTATTTCTAACCTGGTGAAGAGCTGTGGAGGTGACGATTTTAAACACACTCACACACACACCACACACACACCTCCCTCTTTTTGTTTTTCTCAAATTTATAATATCTCACTTATAAAATGCAATGAGTCTTGACAACAAAAAATATCGATATAAAAGACTTACAACAAGCAGGGAAGCAGCATTAATTTTGAAATTTAAGGATACAGGATTTTGCTAGATTCTCTACATTCAGATCCTGTATCCAACGGGAAGTTCATTTCAATATTTCCAGGACAGAATTTTTAAAATAGTTTTAATCATAAGTAATTTCCTTCAGAAGCACAATAAAAATGAAACAAATATACCCTGAGTACCAAAGATCACTATTTGTCTATCTCTAACCTTGTGCATAGACAAATTTCCTTGAAAATTGGAGTGTTACAAGGAGAATTCAAACATCCATCAAAGGGCATTTGGGATAGATTGTCTGCTTTTACTGAATAATATACCCCATTGCTTTATATGAGAACCTCCCATTAAATTTCAGTTGTTACCAGCCAAAAAAAAAAAAAAAAAAATTATGTGGGGCTTGTGTGATTACCTTGATTCAACAGATTTCTATGCTTGGACATTTTTATGGTCTTAGAGAATTCCTATTCACTTATTGGTTTCCATCTGAAGGAAAGAAATAACAATGAGGGCACGGTTGTGGGGTTTTTTTTCTTCTTTTATGTGCAACAAATACATATCCACAAGTAAATATCTCAAAAGCGCCATTCACAATTGGTTTTCAGAATGAAATAGCACAACACACAAAACATGTTGGAACATTAATCTGGTTTCATACAGTGCTTTTCAAATGCTGAGATAAGAGGTCTTTTCAAAACCAAAGACTGACCGATGGAAGCATATTTACTTGAAGGAAAGATCTGCCTTTTTTGTTATTCCATGTCTCATTACAAGCTTTAGACATTAGAACAAGTTCTATATAAATGATGCACTCTGCAAGAACTGACTTTACTCTAAGAAAAATATCAGAAGCTAGACAAGATAGCTAGGCAAAAAGCAGTCTAATTTAAAATCTGTCAGAAATAAAGAGCCCTCAGGGTGAGATACTCTGTGACAAGGTCTTAGATATGCAGTCACATCCAAACCACAACTTTTGTATGCAAGTAACAGCTTCAACTGAATTGCTTTTATAGTCCCTTATTTACACCAGAATTGAATAATATCTACTAAAGAGCAAACTTTATCACTGTCTGTGGCTGAAGAAGCAAGTGCTGCTGAGTTGTACAGAGACTTAACCAAGACAGTAACCAGGGCAATTCACCTTTAAAGTTTTCACCTGGCAAAGGCAGCAGAATACTGTAATAAAAGTCAATAGGATTACATCAGGAACTAGGACTAGAGAGTTAGATTCTCTGCTGTACTATACCCAGCAGATTTTTACATCTGCAAAATGTCTTCATGGGGAATTTTAAACAAGATCTGAATGGTGGCATTTTATTTTGTGGTGTAACACACCATAAGAAGCATATCACTTGTAGAAGTGGCATTCCATTTTTTACAGCCTTCCTGGTTGATAAATCTGGTCCTTTCATTGAACATTTCGCATCACAGAGTCCAGTTCCCTGTTAACACAGGCACCTATCACTCGTGTGTAGCACTATCTGCCAAGTAGCTCGTTTCTTTGCTCCAGTGCTGTGATCAGGGACAATTTCAGAACATCACTTCCATTGCAAATACAAGCTTTTTCATGGCCAGTCTACACCTAACATGAAGTAAGATAGCACAAAAAAGCAAAGACGTTCATTATTATTATTATTATATTTAACAAATATTTATTATAAACAAAAATCATTTTTTAAATGATCACAAAAAAGTCCAGGTTTTATTCATTACATAACCTCCAAAACATTTGAGGTTCAATAATGGCTGTTGTGGGTCCTTCTGCTCTTTCATGCTGGTATCTTTTCAAGTGGATACCAGAGCCCAGAAGCTTCCTCTTCTATTCTGTTCCTGAACAGAAATACTTTCCCTGTGTCATGGAGAAAGCAAATTATTTCAATGATAGACTAGAGAACACATGCTGAGTCAGCAGCAAAGATAAGATGAGCTCTGTAGCATTCCCAGCCATTCCTGTTTGATTGTAAGCTCTGGAAATCCCCACCAGAGTGCAAATTCCTCATAAACACTAACCCATGGTGATTACTAGGGTGCTGAAGAACAACATCTTGTTCTTTCAAGATCACCACAATTCTCTCACAAAATCTAAGTGTACCCTTAATAATAAAACCTGTCCTACCTCAGATTTCTCATTCATCCTCAGATTTCTCATTTTCTGCTGAACTCAGAAGTGGCATGAAAATTATTTGTATAGCTGCCCAGTTAGAACAGTTTTAGAACAGTTGCCTGAGACCTTATCCTTACACAAAGAGCAATCCCTCAAAATATAACCCTGTATTTTAAAACTGAACAAAATCTATAAGTACAGGAAATTCAAATCTTCTTCACTTGTGAAGACAGAAGTCTTAATGACTTTCCATGCTGATTTCTTTTGGAGGAAGATAAGTTTTTATATATAAATGAAAGTGATGACAAGATTCATGACAATTTAATTCATACACTTAGGCTGGTATGCATTCAAAGTCACCTGACCTGTTTTAGGAGTTGAAATGGCCTGTAAATATACTATTTTCTTTATTTTGATTTCCATCAGAAGGAGCTGATATAGTGATCTAAGACTTAGACATTTAGGTTTTAAATGTCTAAGCTCTAAGATGTGACTCATGGTCAAGGTGCTGTCACTCAGAGGAAAAGCCTGCAATGATAGAATTCAGCTTATCCTTATCCATTTACCTTCTTCCCAAGTGCCTCTATAAGGCCAACAGTAAAAGTGCCTCAAATGTTACACATTTGAAGCCAACTATTAAAAGGCACATCAGTGAATTGAAGGCTTGTGAAAACAAACACCAAATCCAGTATTAAACCAGATTTATTACATTTCTCAGTTGATTCTCTTCATACTTCGGTTGGTCTGCAGACTTCTTGATTTTGCTGTCCCCAAGAATTTTCACAGGTCTGAAGATTTTACTCCAGATGTTTCTCCCAAGTTTCACCAGTATTCAAGTGATAAAAATCCATGTTAATCCTGGGCCTGAAATTCAAGTATCTGGAAACCACAGAATTCTGTGCTAAGTTTTGCAGCAATCCCACATTGTCATCACTGTCAATATCAGACAGAGGGGAAAACAAGACCTTACTGTCTTCAATATTGTGATTCCATCCTCAAACCTAACAGCAATCGTACCGTCATTCAGTTATTTTAAGACACAGAATAAGCCATAAACCAGGATCATGGCACTGCAAAGTGGACTCAAAGGAGACCACAGATCTTAAGCAAGATCTCCCTTTTTCCTGTTCTGGACAAGAATGTGTTATGTCCCTGTATTCTCCCCATATCAATTACTGAATTTATTCCAGGAGAGGAAAGGAAAACAAGGAAGGAGAAGTCTAACCCCACTGTAATCAGACAACACCTTTTTACCGTCTTGTTACCAAATTTCTAAGACAATCCAGATCTCAGCATCCAAACCCAAGAAACTCCGTAGATGTTAAGAAGGATCAAGCAAAATGCATAGCCATGTAATAGTCCCAGTGCACTTTGAATTAATTATAAACCCAGCAGGAACTCATAAAGCAATGCACAGAACAGCAACAACAATTTTTCTTAACTGTAGGCCCAGCTGGCTCCCAATCTTAAACCAGCACGAGTTTTGCTAATAACCATGGCAATACGAGAAAAATAAATACCTTTGCTTAACACAATCATTATTTACTTGCATCCGCCCCACTGATGTAATTTAACTTGGACTCTTTATTTTATCTGCTCTCCTCATGTCTCCCACCCAGGGTATCCAGGACATATGACATTAAAGTATATGCTGAACAACTGCATTGCTCCCACACTGCAGAAAATCCACTAGCTAGAGCTGGGAGCACTGAATTGAAAACAAACAGGGGGAAATCTGTATGGTTCTCTCTTATTCAATTAGTTTACCTCATAGATTGAATATAAACTTGTGTATAATGTAAGGTATGTCAGTGATGACAGCACTGGGGACTATGATTTGTGTCAGGAAAGATGATGTCATAGCAGGTATCTAGAATTTAATTTTTGTAAAATGAATAAAAAATACAGTTTGCCACTCATAACAGTAAAGTTTTCAAGGAATGGGAGAAAAAAAGAATACCAAAATCTAAGTGCAAGTGACTCAGAATATTAAATTTTCATATATCCAGGCTGTTAATTCAAGAGAAGGTGTAGACTGGCAATTTCTAGAAATCAAATGGAAAGTAAGCTGTGACATTCTGTCAAATTTCACCTGGAAGTGCAAAATACTGATAAAAATAAACTCAGCTCAACTCTTTTGTTTCCACAATGCATCAAAAATAGAAGACAGAAGAGGTTATTTTCTCAGTGTAATAAAAAGGAATCTCTTTAATAAATTCAAACTGAAAAACAGGTTTTTCAGTTCCAACTAGAGTATTAATCACACTTCCTATAGTCAGGAATGCAGAGTAACATTTTCAAAGGCATCCAAGATTTTTCACTGGCCAGTGTCCTGGTTTAGGACAAATTAGGGGAAACTCTCCAAAANCTTTAAGTTATCTTTAAAAGTTTGGGTTTAGATCAAATGAAATGTGCAGAACAACAGTTCCCAGCCATTGCTGGTCCTTAAGTAACAATTTTGTGAACGCAACATTTTTGTAGCAGTCCTGCATTGTGCCCATCCAACTGTGTTCAGTTTTAAGCTTTCAGTTGCCTCTGAATGCGAGCAATATCACAGGATCATACACAGCATTTCCCCTCAATGTACAAACTGGCTTTGAAACAACTTCAAGAGAAAAAAATGAAGTTAGATATGTCAGTTTTACTAAAGGTATCTTAGAATATCAGAGCTTTAGTTTTTAGTGTGTGTTCATTGTTCAAACCCAGTCATCCAAGGTGAAGATGGGTTCTAATTCTTGCATGGAACTCCAATTTCTGTGAAGCTTTTTTCAAGCATCTAGTCATATGAATAACACAGACTTACAGCTCTTTGGACTTCATTCTTTCTGAAACAAAAACTGATAAGAAAGTACCATTTTTCCCTATTTTTTGTCTATGATTTTCTCTATTATAGCAACATTACACTTAAGATTCACTGTACTACCTTCTGTTTGTTTACATGCAAAAAATATATGCAATAGAATGAAATTCTCTAAGATAAACACCAACATGCTTCTCTTCATATAACACTTCTTTTACTCACTCTCGATCATCCTTTGTGCTTTTTTCTTTAAAGTTTTGCAATGACATATTTAATTTTTTTTCTATAATTATTTGGCAGACTGCCATTGTAGTGACTTCTGCAATCTGTGCAAGATTTGGAAAACAGACCTTTTGTGACCCAGGGAAGTGAGGATCTCTTGCTTCTTTAAAAGTAATTTTTTTTTTTTTTTTTTTTGAGGAAAAAATTATTGCACTTTGTTTCCCACTCAGACAAAGGGGGAGAGGGGTAAAGAGAAAGGAGATTTTTGAAGTTTCCATTAGATGACATACACTTTCCAGACATTTCTGGTGAGATGCTAGTAAACAAATCAATTCTTCTCAGGTAAGCTGTGACTCTCCCCTCTCTACCTGAGATTTATGCTGCAATCTTTCTGTTGTAAGTATAATGTTTTACTGGACAGAGTATGAGCCCATGTCATTGCATGTATCTCACATTTTATTATATGTTTATAGTGGGGAAGAGGAGATGAGGAAGTGGATTAGTTTACTTACTGCACCAACTTTTAAATCAGTATAGATTCCCGATGTGCCAACACCTTACCTGGCTTCAGCAATCACACTGCAGTGGGTAGGAGCTTTTCACATAGGAGTAAGAGCCAGACTACTCTAAACTCCTGCAAGTTCTGAGAAGGCATTGGGAAAACTGGGGCTGAGAAAACACAACAATGAGCAACACTTGAGCTTTGTGGGCAACCTGCAACTCCTGAGTTCAGAACACCAGCTAGTGGAAGTAGACTACCCAGCTAAAAAGCCTAGAAGGGCTTTGGCTTTGTGTGTAAGAAGAGTAAAATCCATTTTCATATACTTAAAAAAAAATAAAGTAAATGCATTAAAGTGGCTTTTATCCAAAACCAGAGAGATCTGCTTTTCCTTTACAACACAAGATCAGTGCTGCAGCTGACCTATATTCCTAAAGGATGATTACATCAAATGTCAAATTTAAGTGACCTAAATCTCCACAGATGATACAGACAGTCAATATGCACCACTGAACAAGGAACATATCCTGATTGTGCTAAATTGATGTGAAATTAGGCTGGCAAACATTCACTGCTATTCCATTTCTTTCAGATAGTCCATTAAATTGCTTGTAAATAGCAAATGACCTACCATCAGAAGGAAAATTGAGAATTAAAAAGTACATTAAAACACTCTAAAATAAGGAAATTATAGAATTAAGATTGCCCATCAAATTTTGATAGGCTTCCCTGTGTATGGTGATAAGGCCTCTTGGTCCTCAGGACATCTGTCTCATTGATTCCTAAAAGGAGACTACTAATTAATTGAAAGAGCATATATACCATGCCTTGTTTTGCCATAACTGCAAATTTTTTTCTAATAATTTTTAATTCAATAACTGTAAGGACTTAAAAATCACAGTTGCCTGTCTCATACACTGTTAAAACTACAGAATAATTTTGCAGAATGGAGCAGCAGGGTGGCACTGGTTCCAGACAAGGGTTCCCTCTATGGCAAACTGGGTGAAACAGCCGCTGCTTGTACTCCTATCACTGGTATCATCCCAAGTTATGGGACTAATGGCATCTGTGATCATCAAAGTCCCCTCCTCACACACACTCACTCCTGCTCCCAAATATGCCTCTGTGGATTCCTGGAACCTGGACGATAAATTAAGCCACTTGACAGGAATGAGACAAGATCAAGGTGGTACTGTTGACCAAACATGTTGTGGTTTAACCCCATCCAGCAGCCAAGCCCCAGGCAGCAATTTGTGGGGAACTGTTGCCTGTGGGATGGACTCACACTGGCCAACTTCATGGAGAACTATCTCCTGTGGAAGGGAGCCCCCACTGGAGAAAGGCAAAGACTCTTCTCCCTGAGTAGCAGCAGAAAAACATGTGATGAACTGACCATAGCACCCATTCCCTGTGTCCCTGCACTGCTATTGGGGAGCAGGTAGAGTTGAGAAGGAAGGAGAAGTGAGGGAGAGGTGGGGTTCTAAAGTTCTTTTATTGACAAATAGAATAATACCTTTTTAAGGTCTTATTTTATTTGTCATTATCTTGTTCTGATTTTATTAGTGGAAGTCTCAATTAATATCTCTAATTCTTACCCGTGCTGGTATTTGGTGAGTGATGTCTCCCAGTCCTTATCTAAACTCATGAACTCTTTGTTATATTTTCTCTCCCATTTTCAGCTGTGGAGGGCAGTGAGAGAGAGGCTTTGTTGGATGCCAGGCAGCAAGCCAGGATGAACTCACTACATGACTTTGGTACATGGTCTCATTTGCACCTAAATTCAGGTAGAGCCATCTCTCAATAACTGGATCAAAACACTAACCTTAAAACTGTTCTCTGAAGGGGATGATTAAATTCTACTCATCCCATGGTACTCTTCTTTCTAATAAGTGTCTGAGAACTGATACCTTGTTCCTTAAACTTTCCCTGTCTGACAATGACCGAGGATAATCCCCATTTTACAAATAGAGAAGGCAATGAGATGTCCCAGCCAAATCTCACCAATTTTGTACACATGCTCTGAGGTCCTGAATACTTGATTCCTCTCCCTAGGGCTTTCACTGAGCACTTCCCCACACAATGCACAAGTCTCAGAGGGTGACAAGCATCTGCAAACTACAATTCAAGGCCTGTAGTCAGGCCCCAGGAGAAAAAATATGAGATATTTGAGGATGAAAATAAGACTGGCTTTAGTGGCTTGCCTACTAGCAAAAGCAGCTCTGTGAACCAAGCAGAATCAGCAGTCATTTATTCAAGGTGAATATATATAATTTGGAAGAAAGCTTGGCTTGCAATGTCATCTTATTCCATACTTTGCTTATAACTGAGCTGGGAAAACCACAAACTGCAGGGTCCTTCACAGACACTACAAACCTGAATCATGATTACACTGGTCACAACCTAACACTACATACTGAATAATTAAAAAGCAACCTTAATCCTAACCTATTCTGATTTACAAGAGTGTAGCATTATAATTTCCAAATTCAAGAGTTAAAGTGTGAATTAAAAAAACAGAAAAAGCCAGAACAGACAAATTTCACTGTGTGACACCACACACAGCCTTTTGGCAGCCTTTTGTTTTGGAGAGGCATTGGGACGTTCACAAAGTTCTGCATTAAAACATGGCTTGTTTCCAATCAGCCTAGTATATAATTCAGGATCTTCACTGCACAGCAATCACTTTTCTAAAATATATGTAGAGATGCTGTATATAAGTTTTTAAATTGATATAGAATTGCCTAGTTGAGGAAATGTGAGCATTTTTAGTTGCTCTAAGAAGGCTTGGATTTAAGATTTTAAGGATTCAAGAAACATGTTTCCCAAAAGTTTCTGGTTATTTCTGAGATCTATTTTGAGACAAGTCACAGAGAGAATCACTTGAAACTGTCTCACCACAACCTCAAGTTACTTTCCTGAAATATCCTTCAAGTATTTTTTCCAAAACTGGCCTCTAAGCCTCTGACCATAAGAATGCCTTTGAAGCTCAATAGCAGGATCTGTGGAGTCTCTTGCTGGTGTTACTCAGAAATCCAGTAATTTGAGGAGCAGATCTTGAAAGCAACTCAGTAAAACTCCAGACAGTTCCTTTGTTTTCTCACAGTGCAGCTTTAACAGGTTTGTTTATTGCTCATGGATTTTTCAGGTTCCATCATGGTTTTAGGATTAGATGAAAGACCTTGGGACAGCTAATGATTTCAGGTGGTCCACAGAGATGCAGGAATACTTTCTTTCATACAATAGAGCAGTTGTCATTATAAACATTTCCCAGATTTCCTGGACAATACTGGATGACAGATAAGTTGCACCCACACAGCTTCTGCCTAAAGATGCCAACACACCATAGAGATGGTTAAATTTCTTTTCAGAATCTTCTTCATCAACCTTTCAAGATATGATCTCCTGAAAGCAGCGGTAGAAAGCTATATAGACATGCAAAAGAGCAGATATCTTGTTCAAAAGTCAAATTAATATGAGTCACTGAGTCAAGAGTAACTCCGTACCAATAAATGGAATTCATTTGCTTTATGTATTGGTACATGGTGTTGGTCTGGTACTATGCAGGATCATGTATATTGTATAGTTTATAAATGTCTGTCTTGTTCATCATGTCACCCCTTTACAAAAAACCTGCCCCACACCAGGCTGACAATTATCTGAAGAAGTGGCAATAGAAAATGAATTGATAAAATGTTATTCCTGATTGTTTTTGGGGAATCAAATCTGCCTCAAATCATGTTAATGTAAATTACAGTGGCAAATGTGACGTCTCTGTCTGAGAGCATGTTAATGCAATTTACTACAGTGAATATCATATCTCCATCTGCTAAAGCAATCTGTTAAAATTTACGAAGATTATTATCTTCAAGAGGAAGAGGTTTTTAGTCTTTCAGGTTGTTGTTTTTAAGTTTCTTCTGGTGGAAATATTACCTTACATGTGATGATGACTGAGAGCATTTGATTAAATTAAAAATGAAATATATAAATTCTTAGGTCTTATCAGATCACTGTAAAACAGCAGCCAGTAGAGAGTTAAGGCCAGAATTTCAATAGCCCAAAACATTTAATTTCAGACAGGATTTCTTCATGAGTAGTAGATAGACACCAGTGCAATGAGAGTAATATGATAAATTTTACATTTGTCTGAATTGCATCAACTTTTGACAAGTCTTTCCTTGCTATCAGAGACCAGAAAAACTCCAGAGAAAAATGCTCTACCTCAATAGGCTGCACAAAAAACAAACAAACAAGCAAACAAAAATTAGTGAAGTAATGTAATGGATATGAGAATATGACTATTTCATTATTAGAGTTATGCAGTATTTAAAACATAAGACTAAATCTTGCGGGCACTACCACTGTGGAAACCAGGGAAAAAAATCTGAAATACTTCAAGGAATCACATATCTTTCCTAAGAGCTACTGAATATGTGCTCATTATGCCTAATCTATAACAATATGGAACAAAAGATATTTTTACTGCTAAATGAAGAGATTTCACAGCCGAATCTAGGAGGACATAATGTAACTACACAAAATATTACATGATTCTATCTCACAAAGGCCTAAAATGGGTAAAAAAAAAAGGAATACTTACTTAAATGCTGACATTTTTGTTGAAAATAAATTTCATTTCAGATTTTTTTTTTTTTATTTTAGCAACTAACAGATATCACAGATAACATCCAACAGTATGGATTAGAATAGCATTTTTAGGAGAAAAATATGTAGGGTGCTATAGCAGATCAACAGGTTTGGTTAAAGTCCATTGATCAAAATAGCCAAGTATCCCACTTTTAGATGCTTTTCCACTGTTTGGCTCGGGATTTGGCCAGAATGGATAGTGAGCACAGACAGACTCAAAGACCAAAGTCAGAGACCACACAGCTTTGCAGTTCTGGGGATGGAGAATAAAAATGCTAGGATCAGTAGGAAAAGAAACTAAGAGGTACCTATTCTGATAATAGAGGATTTGCTTAATATCCCTCTCCTCTTTCCCCTCAGAAGATGGCTTCCTTTCTGGTGGTGACAAAGCACTCCACAAAGTCAATTTTCAAAGTGAGACATCAAAAATACTTACACTCCCTGTTCCAGCCTCTTTCTAACTGGATCTGGCTGCTGGGCAGCTTCTTCACTTTGGGGTATTGACACCTGCTGGCCGACACAAAAATAGCAAACTGTTTTCTCAGGAACACAGTCCCAGCGCTGGGTGCATATGGTTTCGTGTTCTCTCTCTGCCATATGTTAGAAACTTTCTGATTCAAACTGGTTGCAAGTAAAAATCATAATTTCAAAACTATCTTTTAAAAATATCCGGCTTGGATTTTGTTTTACTACAAATGCCAAGACACCCTGAACAATGGAAACATTACCAAGTCTCTCCAAATTCTCCAGTATGACATAAACAACAAAATTGTTCCTTAGTTTCTGATTTTCGCAGATTCCAATAAATCCAAGGAATTACATACTCCAGATTTTGCTGGAAGATAATCTGAAATTAAAGAAAAATCCATATACTGACTTTCATATTTCTGCTCTTCCTAAGTTTATACAGCTCTTCAACTCTTTTATATTTATTTAGTTTTAGAATCTGAATGAAGGACAGAATCCTTTTAAACACTTAAACAAGTTAAATGTTTTCAGTGAAAGACTGGGGAGATTCATGCGGGAAAAACCACCAAGGGTCAGTAATTGCCCAGGAATTACATTTGGTTAAATTTTAAAAAGTTTAGAATCTGAGATATCATCAGAGGAAAAATCAATGTTATTTCTGCTTTCACTCTTCGTACAAGTTTTCCCGGGCGTCCTCTTCTGGTTATTCTCAATGGCAAGATATTGGGTTAAATTACCTTTTGGTGTGGTCCCATATGAACATTCTTAACTACTGAAAAATGTCTATTAATGAATGCATGACAAATGCCGTGATCAGTGGCCTACATCTTGCAAGTTTGGGCTTAAGGACAAATTAATTTGTATTCCTCTATAATCGAACTGAAATATGAAGCTCACAAGAATTTTCTCCTTAACTCTATGTCAAATAATCTCCCAGTAAGTGTTATTCCAAATTCTAAAAATAAAGATTTACACTAGATATCCTACTATTGGTAGTCACTTGCTTCTGTTACATTCTGACTGAATGTTAAATATTCAAATATTAAATCAAGAGAATAAATTCTGTTCTCATCTTTAATGTACATTAAATCCCTATACAAACATCTTCACTTAAGAGATTGAAGAGTAAAATTGTTTTAATGAAATGCAGAATAATCCTTAGAGCATTGACATTGCCTTCATGATTTTCATAAATTTTTGTCAACATTTCAAAATGTTGCTTTTTAACAAAAAAAACAAAAAGGAAACCTAAGAAGTGTTACATTTGATTCTCTCAATTTTTATTTTGGATAAACTATTGCATTCCAAGAATATAAAAAATAATTAGCCATGTTGCTGAGGAAGACTGTGAGATGATTTTCATCATATTTTCACTGCAGGCAAGATGGAACTACTCATTTTCACCATTTCAGCTCACTTTATCTCATCCAAACATTCTGAGCTGCTGCAAACTGAAATGTCATGATGCATGACTGAAGGGACGGTGCGGTGCAGTACATTTTTAATGCTAGCTTTTTTTAATTGCAATTTATACAGAATTTTCTCCACCTTCTCTAGCATTAGCAGACCAATTTTGTACTTTCATGAGAAGGAAGACGAGGAATTAGAGCCATTGCTAGACATTTAGAAGCAGGAATTGAAATATTAATCAGAGTGAGGTAAAAGAGGAGATGAAAGTCAATGAAAATTTCTTCACAACCTTCATAAGTGATAACAAAACCTTTAAATAATCCAAAAATGTAAATCCAGACTGTGAACAAATAGAAGTGGCATGTTTCTCATTGTTGAAAACTCATAGTCTAAAACAGGACAGGACAAGTAAAAATCAATAGTGTCTATGGAATATTAATGAGGTGAGGGACAGAAGAATCCTAAGAAGGAAGAGTAGAGTAGTCAGGAGTGGTACACTGGCCATCAGCAACCTGAACAATCAAAACCACTGCATATTTTGGCAGACTTTTGTAGATGGATCCTTTTAATACTCCACAGGGATTGAATAAGTTTCTTCATTATCATCAAGAAGATCTGCCCATAAAAATCTTCTTTAAAATAAATGAATAACTAAAGCCTAGAAACTAACAGATTCCTTGCAATACAAAACACTGGTAAGTAGCTTAGCAAAAATACAAACATGAAACTTTGAAAAATGAGCACAAAGATGGCATATGATAAAAATTACTGCAAACCACTGTGACTGGAAAGATAAGTGGTAACTGATTTGAATGATTCTGATGTTCATGATGCTCTTCTCACTTGTCTTACTTTAATTTGCAATTCTTTTACTACATGGTTCAGAATATAGCACTGTTTCACCCGCATCAATGGTGTCAGGTTCCAGGTCTTGTTGAAACCGACCAGAATTGTCAGAAGGGAGCTAAGTGGAAGTAAATGCATAACCATGGCATCTGGGGAGTTAGCTGAATTTTCAGTCTGGTGTCAGAAACTCTCTGAACAGCCAAATGCTCTTGAGTAACTTTCCCTGCTTCTTAGCGGAACTGTTCTTGCAATAAATGGAAAGGAATATCATTTGGTTGTGTGTCATAGCTGGAATGAGCCCAGACATTAAAATATTCATTGCTTAGAAGAAAAGACTTCTGGTAACACTGTTGATTTGCTAATATTTTTATCATCCCTGTTACCCTACCAAGACAAGGAAACAAGGAGTGAGAAGACATAAATTTAATACACTTATCGAGTTCAAACTTGACATACCACTTGAAAGATGGTAGTTTTCCACCTCAGTTTGCAGCATGTATTTCCACAACACTCTTTCCCAACTAGACAATAGTATTCCTTACATTATTCTTCATGTTCCTAAGGATGAAAGAAAGCAGCTGCATTGTTTGTAACTAAAAAATCCTCAGCATATTAAGTACTGAGTGAAAATTCATTGGTATGGAATCAGCTACATGAAAAATACAAACTATTAACATCATACCTTAGGAAAATTCTGAATACATCAAGTTTTGCTAATGTTTATGGTCCACACCTTTGGTTTGCTATCAGCTGACAGATGTGCTCCCTCTTTCACATGTAGTCTTTCTTGGTGTTCAAAGGCTGGGTATCCCAGCCCTACAGAAATGCTAAGTTTCAGCTGTCCCAATTAAATACATGGATGTAAAAGAAAAAGTGCTGCCAGCATGATATCCTAGCCCAGAACTTTCCTCTAGAGAGCTGGACACCTGAGCTTTACAGATGTCAGAGACTTGTCACCAGACAAGTAAGGCTAGGTTACTCCCACCGCCCCTAAAAGAATGATGTGGTTACCAAACTCTGTTCTAACAAGTACAAGGGGACTTTGTTCAGTAACTACTTGGTTTAAAATGCATAAAATATCCTTAGGAGCAAGGAATTTGGAGTGGCTACAGCCCTTTTCCCATTAAGCATCATAACATTAATGCAAAGGCATGCTCCCTCATGCATGTCTTCTTATACTGCCCCTTGAATCTTGCGTTCCCAACTGCATAATGGTTCAGATTTTCCAAAAGACGGGAAAAGTACCATTTCTGCCTACCCTGTCTGTACTGGAGCTCTTCCATAACACAGTAGATGTGCCTAGAATAAACAGTACCAAGGAGTGCCCAGACCTTTAAATTACTGCTTTGCTGGGTTCCAGTGAGTCTCTTACATGCCAAGAATAATATCAATTTGGTTTACATTAAAGGAACCCAGGGTGATACAGACAGTCCTGCCCAAATGCATCTCCTCAGAAAAGAAACTCAAGTAAGGCAGAATTTCAGCAAGTTCCTACTGTGTGACACAAGGTGTTGGCCGATTTAGGCACCTGGCCCTTGGCATGTGCTTGTGAGTCTCAGCTCAGGTCCTGCGAAGGCATGTGCATCACAGTACTTAAATGTCCTTTTGTATCCAGAACTTCTGAAACATTAACCAACATCTACTCAGCTGTATCATCAAGCTGATTTAAAAACATTAATTTTAACTCTTCTGTCCCATAATAGACTCTAAAATATCTTGTTTCAGCAATTCAGCATTTTACAACTTGGTTTTAATTACCCTTGGATTATAATTTTCATGTCTTTTCAAACGTTAATAATTTGAAGAGATACAAGACTGCCAGAGGGGAGAAAAGAAAATAATGTATTTACAAATGCAGTAATAGGACATCTATCAAGAAGGGTTGATCCTGTGTTATTGTTGTGTTTGATTGCTTATTTGTCTGCATGCAGGCTTTGCTTTTTACCTTTCTGAATTTTCAGGAGGATTTTGTTAATATACACATTGATCTTTTGCAAATAATGTAGGGAGAAAGGAGGAAACATTTGTTCAGTCCAATATAATCAATCACTTCAAAGGTTTCATGAGACACACAAAATGTATATCTTAAAATGAAGGTTGCTGCTCTATATTGGTGAAGTGAGGTGTAACATAGCAGCCATTTATAAACCTAATTTGCAGCATGTGGGTTTATAAGCACTATTTCTTTTCCCTAATAAACTACCACTTTGTGAAAGAAAAGATTTTCCTATTCATTTGGAATTTCTGCTTTTTGAAGCATTTTGCATGTAGTAAGGGAGTGAAGAGGAACCTGGAGTTTACTGCTGAGGTTTTGGTGGGTGAAGACAAGTGACCTATTTTGCAAAACGGTATGAAGGGATTCCTGATGGCCTTTGCCATGGAGCTCTTGGCTTTGAGAGTGTCACAGGAGGTAAAGTTCAGTATTCACAATATGGCTACATGTACCTCTAGCTATAAGTCACTTAAAAAGTGCACAAAATCTGTGTGTGAAGATTTGGGATAATTTTAAATTTTTCTATTACAAAGAAGCTTTACTCAGAGTAAAACCTTACCTTTATTGTGTTCTGACATCACAAAAAACCTTATACCTCTAGCTATGATATTTTAGTATTTTTGAAATCTGGTTAAATTAAATGGTTTAACCAGTATATTTGATCTTTCTTTGCAAATGAAGTAGGTCAGAAGTATGATTATGTAAGTTTCTTGGATAAGTATTTCATACTTTTACACAGCTGGATCTAAATTCGTTCTTCCCTCTGAACTCCCTGGATAAACAACATTTGGCTTCCTAGCAACCTCATTTGTCCTCAGCCGTTCAGACAAATTACTGCACCTCAGTTTTAAAAGAGTTTGATTTGAAATTATGAAAAATATCTGTGTTGCCAATGTATAATTTCTGTTACTGCAAAATTCTTGCACTATGCAGTAGAAACAGGAAGGAAGATATGTTTTATGTACCCTCCTCTGTTAATTTCTCTCCTGCTCCTTACCTTCAGTAAGAAGAAGCTGCAAGCATACCCAGGGAAAAAAAAAAAAAAAAGCAACATCCTTTGCCCTTTGTGCATAACACAAACTTTAGGAGGGATACAGAGATGTGACAGTGAAATGAGCGCAGCAGAGGCCAGACAGATGGACAGTGGGCTGAAGTTCATGGCATACAGAGTGAAGCTGAGAGCCAGGTTTATTCAGTTTTCAGGAGAAGGCAAATGGTGACCTAGCTGGAGATGTTGCCTAACGAGACAGCAGGACAACGGAGTCAGACAGTCCGTGGTGGTGCACAGCAATATGGTGATGAGTGATAGGCACAGGTATTAAGACAAAATCACAGTGTGGGTGATCAGCCACAAGAACAGCTTACCCAGCTGATTAATGTTCCTCCTTGAAGGTATTCAAACCTAGACTGGACCAGGTCATGAGCAAATGCCTTAGGCCATCCCAGGATTGGATGAGATAACCTAAAGAAGCCCCTTAGTTATTCTATAATTCCAGCTTTTGAACATGCTACTCTATCTGAAACAGCTGTTTTAACTATATGGATATGCTGGATGACTCCTACTGTACAGCACAGGTTTCTCACCCTGAACATTAGTCAGTTTGGGTTTCTGTAAGTGACTTCAGCAGAAGCAGACCCTAGTTTCTCCTTCAAATATTTGCATTTATTCATTGATACAAGTTTACAACTTCTGATGCTCATAAAGAAATGTTTGAAGTTGTTTACCAACTGTTCTACTTGATTTAAGGCATATGCAAGAGCAAAGTAAACCAAATTCAAATGACTTGAAACTGCTGTTAATCTCTCTCCATGATGAAATAGTTCGTTTCATTTCAAAACTCATTTAATAGCTTTGCTTTCCTGTCCTGCATTTGCTTCCATCCCTACACTTCATTTTTTCCATGTTTTTTCTCTACTCTTTCAAAAAGGCAAATAGAGCATGCAGTATAAATCAGAATAAGTTTTGCCTTGGTACCATCAAAAATGAACTAATACAGAATTTCATAGTTTCCATGGCTGCTACTATCCTACTGAGGTCAATACCTCAAGTGGTCTCTTATAGAAACTCTTATAGAAATAGTCAAACACAGAAGTCTGTGTACTTCTAACTCTGGGTTTATAACATTTCCTTTTGCAATACTTGGGTTATGTGTTGCCGTTGTTTTACGCAGATATGCCTCAAACCTCACTCAGACTTAAAATGACCTTTGGGAAGACGCACAGAATTTAGAATCTCAAGTTTTTATGTCATTCTTTTACATCTTTTTAAAGTCCTTCACTCCACTGAGCTATAAAATGAGCAAATAATTTAGATTGTAATGACACAAAAAGACCAGAATTTCTCCCAACAAATATACACCAGGCAGAGAAAGAGAAGAACAAAAATATGTGCACAACCAGCACAGAAGGATTCCCCAGGCATGTTGTCTGATGATCAGAAACAGTATCAGTTTAGATGGAGTCAGTTGTTGTTGAAGCACCTATACGTCAATGAAAATATGACCAATTGCTTTAGGAAGAAGAAAAAGTAGCATGGTTACACTGGTGGCATTGCACTCCCACATAAGGAGTATTCTAATTTGTTTCAATAGGTTTCCAAAGTAACGTGTGCAAAAAGGTCATCCCTCTCCAGCATAGGCTGCCACTCTGAGAGACTGAAGAAAATATGTACTCCCCCTGTTTCTCGGTGTAAAATATAGTTGTATTAAGTCTGCTAGAATTTATAAAATCAAGCGGTATTCTATGCATGTATTTGGACAGTGTAATTCAAAGTCAGCTTTTGTTTCAGCTTAGTACTATTTTCTATCTGAAGATGTTAGCCAATAAGGCATTACTGAGTGTCTTAATGACATTTTTAAGTGGCAGCTAATTTGTTTCTGGTTCACTGAATCATATTTGTTTGAAATTTGCATTTCACAATTTCACATTAGTTCCCTAAAAATGATACTTTAAGAATATCTTTGTAAACATTTTCTCAGTACTGCTAAACATCATAATTTCTCAGCATTTATATGCAAACATCACAGTGTAACCATGAGTAGAGTTCTGACTCTTAGGCAATTACTATACTGCTACCAAGGACAAGGATGTAGTGGAAACCAGGAGAGATGGAGCTCTTTGACACCGGGTGAACAAGTGTGCCTTATGGGCACATCCAGATGAACATCCAAGGCAGAAGATTGCAATTGTCTACATATCCATGTTTCCTGCAGCAAAACCTGCTAAATTTTACTGCTTTCAGTAACTTACCTAGCCTGATTCCACCAGATATTCTGAATATTTCTACATTGCTGTGGACAGACCCCATCTAACTAGGTTTTCTGCAGCTGGACCACATGCTACTGGGGTAGGAACTAGACAATTCAGTTGTAAGGATGAAAGGTTTACTACTGTTTCTACTCACCCAAACCTATTCCTGCACTGCACAGAGCTTAGGTAGAAAAGAGAATCTGACAGAAAACAGAATATCAAATACTTTTCTAGTGATAACTGAATTTTTAATGGTGACAAATCAGAAATATACAGATTTTTTCAGATGAGGAAGAAAAGCAATTACCCTATTCACATAACACAAGAAATATTGAGGAACCCATCTGAAACCCCAAATGCTAAGGTACACAGTTTAAATGCAGGACTACTACTCTTCTCATATTAAAAAATGGTGATAATCGTCTTTCAAAGAGAGTTACTGGAGAGACCAAGGGAAAGCTATCTCCAGTCTTAGGAGGACTGGGTTTTTTCCTGATCGTACATTCTCTTTCTTTCACGAAAATAAATGAGAAAAATTTTTTATGTCTACTTGCCATCCTTTGAATCTCAGTATGCAGGGCTGACCATTCACCTTTAAATGCTCCAAACACTAGAAACTCAAACCACTAATAACTGCCTTTTGTAAGTGTCATTTTCAAAAAGTGACCAAGATATTTATTCTATTGACTGCACTCTTTGAAGTGCATAGGGAGATATCCTGCAGAGACTAAAGCAACTATATATACTTCCCATGGGTAAAACTGCTGTCATCTTTCTCGTATTGTCACTACCTGGCCTGATTACCCTCACAATGGAGCCAATTTTGCACTGGAACTATTCCATTATCTTCAAAAAAGTTGTCTTATTTAAATTTAATCTGAGGAGTGTCAGGCTCCAAACATGATTTAATCCACAGAAAATCATAAGAAAGTTGAATTGAGTCTTTTTAAATCTCAAGCTATTTGATTCTATCTCTTTTTAAAGAAAAAGAATCTTCTAGCACTGAAGAAGCAAAGTCAAGAGATTTACCCATCATAATCATTTGAGTCACATAAACTGTTTTCCATGCCCTATACTCCAATGTTACTGAGTTCCTCCAGTTGTCTGGAGGAAATGAAGTTAGCACTGAACAAAAATTGTATTTTTCAGGCTTGAGGTCTCAAACACAAAGAATTTTGAACACTCAGCAGAAATTCTCTAGAGTTATAACAGTTTTACAAAAGTTCATCACGGCAGAACTGAAAAACAACTGATGAGGATCACTCAAATTAATGAAACATGAACTATAGTACTGGGATGTACCTTATATTAGATGTATTTATTAGTCTTTCAGGCCTTCCTTTTCTCTTTCCAAAATGTTGTGACTTTGTAAGTAGAATCAGTCAAAGCCCAAATTACTACAGAAAGATATTAGACACATGATAAAAGTCCTAAAGATCGTTCTAAATAGAATGGCAGGTGGGGTTGGTAAAGAAGTGTGTGGCCATCACTTGCATCCTGAGTTATTTTCTAAAGGAGAAATAGCAAACCTCAGGGATCACTGTGTGTAGCACAGCACCTCTCCCAAGGAACAAAAAATCACATTTTGCTTTCAACCTCTAGATTCGAGACCTGTCGTGCCTCCTGCCCCATCACTTTGACAAAGCACAATCCACCATGAAGTTGGTTGACTCAGAGCTATGGACATAATAACTATCCATAGTTTTCTTCACTGGCTGATTTCCTTTTGATCAGCTCACAGCTAACATCTACCTGCAGCATCAGCAGGAAACAAATTCAGACCTCTCTCTAATATCCTGAGAGGTTTATACCTTTTAAGTTTTTGTCAGATTTGTCTACACAGGCCAACATTAAAAAATTGTTGTGGTGAATTAAAGACAGGCAACATGTCCGTGTAAGCCTGATATTATTAAAAAGTTAGGCTGAAAGCATTATCACTTTGTAATTGCAATCAGTGTTGGTCTGTTACACTTTGTCTCATTTGTATTGGGTAGCTGAAAAACTGCAAAATTACAGAAATTCTGAATGAGTATATCCTGTAAATCCCAACAAAACACTGTTTATCATCTCCTTGAAGTACTTTCCTCTTCTGATTCTGGGAAAACTTTTCGTGATGTTCTAACAGCTTAATGCAATGGTCCATGTAACTTAAGCCTTAAATTGAAGCAGAACAATGGAAATGCTATGTTTACAGTATTATTTATTTGACCTGAGGTTGCCTTGGGGTTTTATTGTAAGTTTGGAGACTGCAGAGCTCTGAAAGAAGCTTTTAGCAATTAGCTAATTTACTGTCTTTGGACATATCCTGAAAGGTAGAGATACACAATTCATTTTTACTTCTTAGCTCAGACTTGGACTCTTTTATGCTTACATTGGCAAACACAAAGCCATTTATAAGCAGAATAAATAACAACTTTCAAAGAAAGTAGTGAGGCTCAAAAATGAAAGGACTACAGCAGTTAGCTAGAAAAGATTGCATGAAGGACTATTATTACTTAATTTCACAGTGAGAGAGACCTTCAGAAAAAAACCCAAAACTGTTTTTGTTCAGTATTAGAAAACAGAATAGAACACATCAAGAATTTTTACACCTGTGGAGAGAGGAGCACTAAGAAAAAGCTACTCTTACATTAAGTACTATCCACCTTATCCATGAGCATGTCTAATGGTCACGTGGCACATATTTCCCACAGAAATAGCTTCCATCATCTCTCAATCAAGTCAAGTTTTATGGTTGAAGCTAATTTTCTTAAAATTCCATGTGATGACTCAAGGAGATTAACCCATTTGAAAGAAAATATGAAGTTGATCCTGACATAACTTCTTTGCCATTCAACTCTCCCTCATATTCTTTTTTTGATTAAGAAAAGATATCCCTTGATTAACTAATATTTCTTAAACAGATAAATAAACAGATTCTGCATGTGCTTTTTCAGGAAAAGTCCAGTTTTGTTGAAGCAACACATCCTCATGTAAAAAGCCTTTCCTGTGGGAAATTCCACACTAACTGTAATCCAATTCTCTTCCTTGAAGTCCCAGCAAGATTCATTCCTGCTATGATTTCACCATAATTTCAAATTGGCTATGCTGCTGTCCTAGAAGTCTTGAGTCCCTTAAATGGCTGCCCCAGAGATATTTTGCCCATCAAAAAGGCAGCTAAAGCTGAAGCTTTTGCCCTCTCTGTATTAAAATGCCTGTTCTTGAAGATGATGTGAGCAGCAGCCACATGGACAGAAGTTTTAAAGCACTCAGAATTCTCAGATGTCTTTCATGTCCCCTCCTGCCCTTCAGCACACGTACAACTGGGTCTCCCAGCAGCTCCCCCTGCTCTCCCCAGCCCTGAGACTGCAGAGCAGCACCAACGGGGCTGATCAGACAAGGAACAGCCTTTTGCCATCTGTCCTCAGCTGTGGTGCCTCTTCCAATCTAGCTCAGCAATCCCATGGGTTTGGGAGAAGTCACAGCAATGAATTCCTCCTCACCACTACTTGCAAGGCAGGCATTCTTAGAGCAGAAGTTGCTGCAAGGCAATTCTTTTAAAAGGCACAGGGTTTTTTCTTCAGAGCCTTTTTTCCCACCTACACTGCTTCATTACATCTTAATTCTGATTTTGTGCCATTGCAGGTTCCAACAGATTTGTGCTGCCCATATAAACTAGGAAGTCTACTAGACCCTAGAGGTGCACCAAAAATGGAGGATGACTAGGCTTGTTTCTTCAAATTTGTGGCTTAGTAATAAGGAAGGGTTCTACAAAATATTTGTTCAAATTAATATCTTTTCATTGTTTCTTATTGAAAAAAATAATCAAAAAATTCTACTGTGAAACTGAATTGAGACATACCACCATCCAAGCTCAATTAAAAAGAAAAGAAATTCAGCACTCAATGAGTAGCATTCTAACCGTTTGCTTTGTTTGGAGATATAAACCACTGAAAATATAGTATTCAATATATATGGCATATGCAATACAATGCCATGTGAAAGCTTATTTATCTGACAGTGGCCTTAACAATAAATAAAATGGACTTGACAAGGACAGACTTTATGATGCAGCACTTCATTCTTCTGTCTCAGAACAATGGATGAGAATTCATCCATTCCTAAATGGGTCTTTCTACTAAGAACTCCTATTAACCTCTTGTGAACCTTTTTTAAACTGAAGAGTATTGAAAATGTTCTAAACCTGTAAATGGTGAAAATGTGAAATAAATGTTGCAGAAACACAAATCCACTGGCATTTGTTCTTTGAAATGTTTCACTTTGCACGGTTTTGAAGGCAAGGACTTTGTTCCCTTCACAATAGATATAATTTGAGTGATTTGTCACGTGGTTGAAAATTGAATTTAGTATTTTTGAAATATGCTTTGTTTAAGACCCTAATATATTTGAGCCTACTTCTGTTTATAGCTCAGTAACTGCTCCACTATCTTGCTTTCAAAAATGCAGCAATTTTTTCACACTGCTTATTGTCAGTTTCTCTAGAAAACTATGTACCTTTTTTAATGATTTTCTTCTCGGAATATCTTTCAAGTAATTTAAAACTTTTTCTCTTGAATAAAAAAAGTATATGAAGAAATGCTATAAAAGTTCTTATCCCAAGGGATTGCAAGAGTTATGTTCCTATCCAAATACAAATTCTTATCAAGGACACAGTACAGTCCTTGATTCACAAATCCTATGGGATTATTGGAAAGCATTAAAAATGTATACACAGGGTACTTACTGTGTATATATAATATATACTTCTAGTCAGTAAAAACACCGAGAGAAAAATTATGTAAAACAGAGAAAGGACACAACTCCTGAGTTTATGGCTTCCTTGAATGAAACATAATCCACAGAGAAATAAAGTGTTGTATTTGTTTAATTTGTTTTTATTTCCAGGAAGATATTTACTGAACAATTAAACAAACTCCAAAACAGTGTGAGAGCCCACTCACCATGGGTCTAAAACACAGAAGGAATGGAGGGACAACCTTTAAATTTAAGATGTATTCCAGGATTAAGATGCCACTGTAAGCAAGTGAAAAGATGAAGAAATTTAATCCTCTTTTTCTTACCAGCAGACTTTATAGTATCTGGATCCATCATAGCTCTGAAATCAAGTCACATTTTACCTGTTTGTCCTAAAGTGCAGCCATGCAAAATAATCACGTTCTCTATAGAACTTGCACTATAGAAAATTCTCCCTTCATGATACATGAAAGTCTCCTTATTTTTACCTTCAAAATTCTGTGGAAATTGCTCTCTTGTCTTGCATTTTTTCATACTGAACGTCCAAATATACCTCTTGGCTCTTCCAGTCTTTGCAGTCTCATTTTCAATAGCTTATTTAATTGCTACTTCTATTCTGCTTTTAATCATACTATGTTCAACTCAGGCATGGAACATAACATATTCTCTTCAACTAAGTCTCTGTTAAATTCAAGTGAGAACACTTCATTAATTGGTCCACATATGTGCATATTTCTTGAATTCATAAAAATACCCTGTCTCTTTGACTACTTTTTATACCATTAACTCTTTTTAGCAGAGATCATGTTTAATTTGTCTATTCAGAAGCTGAATAAATATTTATACACCCTGTAAAATCACAATTTACATTATACATGTTGGATCATAAACTGAGCTCTGCATTTTCTGATCACAAAGATTTCAGGTGGTTTTGGGTTTCCAGTACGTATTTGGCACATTGATGTTAGGAAGAGTGGGTCTGCTAAGAGATAGGGTGGCTTTGGAGTAGTTGGTCAAATGAGAAGATAAATGACATAATATTCAAAGCCTGAATATTATGGGGATGTTTTTAGTTCATGTCACAGATGATCATATTTTGGGAGTCTAAGGCAGGCAGCCAACTGAGAGCCACATAAATCATCTAAGATGGCATGGCACTGTCAGGTTCCCTTCCCACATTAAGCTGTCCTGACTTCTGCAAGTGACGAAGAAGTAAGGATGTATGTCAGTTCCTAATAGGACCAAGGAGAGAGAATGTCCCAGAAATAACCTCAACCCTTCCATTTGGCCACAGTGCAAGACGAGCAAACTCAGTCTAATGTGCTCTCAATCCTAACCCATAGCTTTGCCATGATAACATGGAATAGATCCACTTCCTTGAAGTACTAAAATTCAATTTTAAAAATTTTCTGATAGATCATAATCAAACATTTTCCCCCCATTTGTATTGCACATATCTAGTAACCAAGCTGGGTATCCAGAGTATAGTAATTCTTTAGATTAACCTAACATCCAAAGCTAGCAGACATCTTTGGATATTTTTCTGCCTACATTAGAAAAGGAAGACCTAGGGAACTACAGGCTGGTCAGTCTCACCTCCATATCCAGCAAGTTTATGGAGCAGACTGTCCTTGAAACTGTGCTAAGGCAGATGGGAAATAAGGAGGTGACTGGTAACAGCACTTCTAAGGGTAAATTGTTACTGACAAATTTAGTGGCATTCTGTGATGGGGTTGTAGATTTGGTCGATAAGGTAAAACCAATGAATGTCATCCACCTGGACTTGTATAAAGAATTTGACAGTGTCCCACAGTTTCAAATTTTCTTTTCTCTAAACTGGAAAAACATTAATTTACATTTAATGGATTGACCAGCTGGTGGATAAGGAGCTGACTGGATGGTCACTTCCAAACAGTTGTGATCAACAGCTCAATGTCCCAGCAGAGATTGGTGATGAATGGCTGTGTGAGTTGACAAGCAGAGAGCCACAACAACCACAGCTGAAATGTAAAGAGTACATTTATTTCCTTACCTCACTAACCAGAGGATCTTTAAGCAACATCCAGGCAGAGACACAAGAGGCCCCACCAGGCTTAGTCCATCCTAGCAGAAGGCAGGGCTGCACTTTGCCCCAGTTTATCAAGGGCCCATGCACATTTAATTTGCCAACATGCTGTGACTTCCCCTGTGCCTCTCTGAGCTTTGGTCTTCTTTATCCCAGAATAGGGAGCTCATGCATGTCCATGAGAGTGCCTCCAAGTCTCTCAGAACACCTACATTATCTCTACACAGAAATTCTACTTTTCAAAACAGACAGAGGAGAAACAGCAATAGGCATAAAATATGGGCTTTCCCACACCCTTATTCTCCATGCCTTAGCATTCCCAGCTGAAAGGCCACTTAAGTAAATCTAGCATCCTCCTTGCCATTCTTCCACTTTTAACCCTTTCCTCCCAAAAGTGGAATTCCTCAAGGGTTGGCGTCGGGACCTACAATATCTTTGTAGCGAACAGGGTCAGTAGGATTGAGTGTACCCTCAGTAGTTTGCCAAAAACACCAAGTTGAGGTCAACACCCCGGAAGGAAGGGGTGCACACAGAGGACTTTGACAGGCTTGAGACGTGGGTCTGTGAGAATCCAATGAAGTTCAACAAGGCCAAATGCAAGTTCTTGCACCTGGGTTGGGGCAATCCAATCACAAATACAGGCTGGGTGTGGAATGGATTGAGATCAGATCTGGGCAAAAGGACTGGGAGATGTTGATTGAATAGAAGCTTGACATGCCTTGGCATCACATGCTTGAACCCAGAAAGCCAGATGTACCCTGCACCCAAAGAAAAGTGACCAGCAGAAAGTGGACAGGCTGCAGCAAGTCCAGATGAGGGCCATGAAGATGGTCAGAGGAATAGAAACCTGGAACAAGTTGACCAGAGATGTTATGGTTGTCCCATTCCTGTCTTTAAGAACAAGTTGGAGGGGGCTTTGAGCGAGCTGGCCTAGTGGAAGATGTCCCTGTCCATGACAAGGGATTGGAATTGTATGATCATTACATTTCCTTCACACCCAGGCCATTCTGTGATTCTGCGATTACCAGTCCATCTTTTCCCAAAGGAAACTACAGGAAAAACACAGACATCTCATCCAACCATCCCTCCAAGCTATTATTTGAATTACCTTTGCAAAGATATCAAAATACTGAAGAGCAACTGTGGTCTTTCATTTTACAGGAAGGAAAAGACATAAAAAGATGGTGCAGGAGAATCTACACTGCAAATTATGCTAAGAACAGGACCTGGTGACTTAGTCCAGAACACAGAAAAGCTGTCCCTCTTCCAAGATGAGAAGGAAATAGAGGAGGACACTCTCATCACCAAGTGCTACTGCAGTATCATGCCTTCTGTGCTATGACATTATGGAAGTAACATGCATCACTGAACAAAATTTGTCCATCTGTTAGAGAACAAATCCCTGTATTTAAATTCTTGTGGCTTTGCTACAAGACCTCTAAGAGACCATGTCAGACACTCATCTGCATTGCCCAACTCAAGAATTCATTTGTCCTGATGCCTTTCATAGTGTTGTGAGAAGAAAGGCATAAAGGAGCCTAATGTCCCTTCAGGAGGCCTACTGCTCCCCCTTCAGATAGTTGGGATGAATCTCAGCCTCTGCACTGCTTTAAGACAAAGCAAAGACATGAGAATAAACATGCTATATTTAGATGACCATATAGATGTTTTTAATACAGTGTTTATTGCCAAATAAAATTATTTTTCACTTTTTCATTTCTAAATTCATTGGACAGGTGTGTGACAAATAGTAAATCAACATAAATGGAGCAAATAAAATATAAAACAAGATTAAGAAACAATTAATAAAACAAAAAGAGCTGGCAAGAAAGCAACATTATTTGGAGCCTGATATTTATCAAAGGCTAAAGCATAGTAGGTGGCTGAGGTTATTGTATTTTTCTATTAAGTAAGAACAGTTTCCTGTCAGATTCTGTAGGCAGTAAGCATCTTAGAGCCATTTTTAAATTTGCTTGCAATCAGGCTGCTGAATCTAATGGGAATGCATAAACTCCCCTGTGTAGCTCATCTTGCAGGATGTATTTATCTCAAGTTTTTGTGTTACATAGCAGTGCAGCAAAACCTGCTTGCTCTTATTAAAAAAAAACTTAAGAAACATCTATATTGAAATGTTTGCATATTCTGTATGAAATACTCATTTCAATTAGAAATCGCAAAATGTAATTAGCAGTCTATGTTGAAAGAAACTGTAAAGACATTACAAACAGGCTGTTTCTCCCATGAGTCCAGGATCATACATGCACACTTAGAAAATATTTGGGGTTTTTTTACCTCTTTTTATCTATCAAAATACAGACATCTGAGAGTATATGAAAAAAGTATGTTCTTGTCCAGTGGACAGTGGTACAATTATCTGACAATTTTCCCATCACTTGTGCTTGAGGGCACCACTAAACAGGAACAGTTCTGGAAGTAGAGATTAGCTATTTGCAAAAAATAGCAGGACAAATCAGTAATTTAACTACAGGCTACACAGCTTTTCAGAAAAACTTTGAAATGGGAGAATATAAACCTAAACTTTTACTAATGCTTAAGATGAAGTTTGATTAATTTCCAGAAGACTGTCATACATACCCACAAACTTTAATAAGGAAGCGATACCTTGATGATGCAAGAGGTCCCTTCTCATACAACATTATCTACTAGAATAAACTAATTCATGAAGAGCTTTAAGTAGTATTTAGCAGGAGAGTAGAGGCTGCAGTAGGAAGCTCTAAATCTATAGCATTTGGTTGTAAATTCACCAGATCTGGCCCCTAAGCATTCAGGATTACAATCATGAAAGGTATTTCTGTGTGCCTTATACTGTAACAGCCATTCAGCATTTATTGACTTAAAAGGGAGGGAAGCAATGAAACCTCTTTGCAGATCTAACACTTAGCTTTTATCAAAGAATAGAGCACTCCAAATTACTGGCATGGAAAGGGTGCACTCAGTCTTTTGCTGAGGCTTGCAGTACTACGTTCAAAACTGCTCAATGTCTGTATTGTTAAATAGCAAGACTTTTCAACTCGTAGTCTGCAAACCAGCTTTGCTCAATTATCAGAAAAAACATATCTGTCCACAAGACCATTGTCATTCCTTGCATGGTCTAAATAAACTTCTTATCCAAAAACCTAGCTGAAGAGCTGTGACTGTGATTTGCTTTGTGCATTAGCGGTGCGAGAACTCCACTAACTATTAGAATTCGCTGCTGCTCTTGCTAATAGAGCACCAGTAGATACACAAAAAAAGCACAAAAGCTTCTACATCAGCTTGTACAGGCTGCTTTCTCTCTGACAGATTTGACAAACCAAAAGTAAAAAGATTATAGAAGATTAACAGAAAATAAATTAGAGTGAAGAAGTTGGTGAAGGAGACCTGCTGTAACATCTGGTATGTTTTTTTAACAGGACACAGCATTGTAGTTCTGACAGGAGAAGCAGGTCCAGTGGTCTCAGAACAAAGTGATCCTGGATCTCAGGATTCTCTGGCATTGGCATGGTAGGAATCAACATGAAATACCCAAGGTAGAATATAATGTTTTAAGCAAGCTGAAGAGGGAAATCAGAAGATTTAGAAGACATTTTGCAAAATGGCATAGAGAAAGAAAAAGATTTCAGGTCATGATGCAAGCAAAAATTAATAACTATATGGCTGATAGCAAGACTCATGCATTCTCTGGGTTGACACTAAGTTGGGGGTGAAAAGGGGGTAAGCTTTGGTAATCTAGTGAAGAAACATGTTTCTCACAATACAAAGGGGTTGAGGATGCAAAAGACATGAGTAACTGGAGGTTTGAGTAGATGCCATTCTCCATGTTCTTCTTATACATGCACATAGATGGAAGCAGAAGAATGGGATTACCCTGGAGCTCACAATTTCTAGTCCCTCTCTGTTGCCCTTGCTTTTCTTGCTCGTGAATGTTTGGACCTTGCAGTCCAGGTTTTCTCACGCAGCTCAACATAAACTATGTATATTTTTAGAGATGTTTTCATATTTCTCCTCTGAGAGGAGAATTGATTGATGGTGGTATCCACCATCCAGGTTAAAGAGGTGGTGACCTAAATGACCAATCTCTTGCCTTTGTAAAAACTGTATATAAGATATGGAGTTGGATTGTTGAAAGAGGAACACAGAGAAGAGGAACACAGAGAAGAAGAATGTAGAATAAAGTATTAGCTTTCCCTTCACCTGCTGCTGCCTGCCTCGTTCCTTCTGTGGGTCCGATCCTCCTACACATGGACCCGAGTGTGGCATCCTGCTACATGTGGTGACCCCGACTGTCTGAATGCAACACCTCTCTATCAGTCAAGTGCCCTTAAAAAAATGAGGTCTTTGCTGAAGACCAAACAATGATATATAAACAAACTGGAAAGTTATAACTAAGAACTTTTCTAGAATTTCGTCTGAAGGAAAATCAACTACTGGTCTGCTGCTTTATAAATAGAAAAACTACAATTTTAAAGAGAAATATAAATCTTCTCTCTTCCTGATAAAATTTACTGCTCTTCATAAACTGCTTAATCATGAACTTACTAGTGCTTTCGATTAATGGCTGGGGAGAGAAAAAAGTCATATTTTATCTGAATTAGAAATGGCAGTTTTGTAGCAGTGAGAGCCATAACCAAGCTAAATCTATAACAGAAAGGAAATGGCTTCTTTCCAGCTTGTACAGCACTGATTGAGCTTTTAAATACTAAATAAATCTATTTTCCTAAATTGCAAGAACTTTCATTTTTCCAAGAACAAGCTTAAATCTGATATCAAATATATTAGCAGGAGGGGAAAAAAGTGCTCTATTTTAACCATTCCTTTATATTTTTCAGGTCTTCTTTAAGTTGATTTCTTTCTAAAATAGACATACTAGTGACTTAGAAAAGCAAATATTTTGCTGCATTTTACCACCAAACATGTTGTATCACCTTTAGAATCTCTTTATATGTGGGTGCTCGGCACTGCTTACCGGCTAGCTCGGCACCGAGCCTGCATAAAGGAGTCTTGCAGGTCTGAACCTCCGCCTGAAGCGTGGCAATGGCATGAAAGAAGGAGGACTCTTCACATGAGTAGCAACCAGATTTTATTCCACCCGGAGACCCACCTGAAGAGTGAGCTCTGGGCCTCAGGTTGCAGGTTAAGTACCAGGGGCGTGCACCGAGCAAGGCAAAACTTAGAACCAATTAACTGCAGGAGGGGGGATAACCTTAACAGAACAATGAAAGAAAGTGGGAGCTCGAGGACTTGCCAAACCATTGAGCATCTTCACCAGAATCAGGCAGGGCTACAAGGTGATTGACAAGACCCATCACCAGGGAAAGATCACAGCGGGTTTGGGCATGGGGGGTGTAGGGATAAACCATTATAAACAAAAACATACAGAATTTTGGAAAATCCAAAACGCACACTGCAACGTCTTTATCTAGGTTTCTGTCTAGCACTCACTACTGCAGACTAAGAACATTCACATACAACTCCTAACACTTAATACAGTTTTTTCAGACTTATGGACATGCTGAACTTTAAACAGAAAAGTAATTACATCACTCTTTTTTTCATTTACAACTCCAGTGAAGGCATTCACCTTTTTTAAAGTTATCCATACACACATATCCCAGGAAACTAGAATCAAAAAGCATGACAAATGATGGCAAGTAGAAAAATCACTAGTGCAATTAACTTCTACAACTGTTGCATGCCTACAAAAGAACCATTCCAGTGGTATGTAGGGACATGGGGGACAAACTGATGTTTCATATGACTGCAAACTTATTTCAGCTTATTGAGTTAAAGAAAGTTAAACTACCCTTCTCCTTAAATTAACTGACAGCTGCGTTGAGGTAACCTCAAAACTAATGAAAGACTTTTGTGGAGAGATGGGAATATTGAGGTTAATGAGATAATGAACTAAAATGAAGAGAAATCAAGCAAGTTTTAAAGTATTGTTGTGGTTAGCAGGTGGTTAGCAGCAAGAGATGTAGGATTTTATCTGTGGGATGGAAATGTCACAATTCAATGAATTATTTTTCATTAGGAGAGGATGTGCAAGTAACAACCTATCAATTTAAATTTTGCAAACCATGAGCACATTTTCATTCACATTGCCCCCCAAAAATATTAGTAAAATGGGAATATTAATTCTTCATAGTATTACCTAAACATAACTAAACCCCTTCCTGCAAACATAAAGTGAATAGAATCGGTCAACCAAGCCAATAAAGCACTTTTTCTTTTGTTATGCAATACCCTTCTTTTCAAATCTGTCTCACTGTATAATGTGAGTATCTCTAGCAATACTAGCCTCTACTGCTTCCTGTGGAGTTGATCACATTTTACCACAAGTCAAATCAATATTATACTTGCAAAAGAGATGTCCAGGAGAAACTAGAAATGGAGCCTGGCTTGCTTATAGAGTCTTTGCACTTCTGCCTTTTATTACTGAATCACACGAGTTGCTAAATCAAGTCCATCATTAACACCAGATCCTCTTTAACTGCAGGTGAGTCAGGTCATGACTACTGTAAAGTCAAGGCTTATTCAAAGAATTTTCCATTTGATTTTCACTCCTACAAGTTTTATGTATTTTATCCAGTAAGTGGAAATGAAATTATTTATATAAAATTTCCCAAATAGCCAAATGATGGAAGTGCAGGGCTAACACTTGCTCTGGCTCTCCTTCTAATCTTTGAGTTATAATAGGTACAGCTATACTGATTCAACAGCAGATGTTCAGGATAGTTCTTTTCATTTTTACTAAAGGCCAGACTTGTATTGCAGAAGAGTGGGAACTGTGAATATGAATCCCTTTTTGTCAGAGGTCAGAACCAAAGACAGGTCCTGGATTTAAGCCTATGACAGAATTCACTAGATAATTGCATTAAAATAGTCTCACTGCTCGCTTTTAAAAGATGAAAAAAGAAAGCAGAAGCCATTATAGCACTTGGTACAGTTTAATTATGTTAGACACTACTTTTCTGAGTCAAAGCTACTTACACAAAGAGTTAATATTTCCTAATGTGAATGTTTTCATCACATCTCATCAGAGGGAACTGGAGTGTTAAATACCATTAATAATGAATTAAAAATAATAAGAACTCCTATTCCTTCCACTAGAGGTTTCCCCATCCAAACAACTTATTTGTCAATCATGACAACTCTAAAAGTTGCAAAAAAAGAGCTAGAATTTTTAAAAAATTTACACTGGTCTTGATCTCTGCATGACAGGAAAAGATTCCTCAGATGGCAATTACTCTTAAGGAGAGGAAAGTACACAAAGGAAAAATGCAAATGTTTGATGGAGCGGCTGAAACTGGGGTAAGTCCCAGTTCAATGCTTTATCAATTATATCAAACTACCTCCATGTTTAAGGTGCTGGAGTTTTTCTCTGCTAAGGCACTTTTTGCAGTACTCAGTTTGATGCTTGTTGCCATGTTGTTGACTAGATGAGGTAGTTTGCATTGGTGGCATGCTTTAAATATTTATGTTAGCAGAAACATAAGGCTTAGCTCCACTGCAGTGGGAATAGGATGCTCTGAGGGTTCATAGAAAATATGATGTGTCTAAAGGAATACATTACACACTTCTGAGTGTTTTTCTTCTCTTGATAGCACAATGAATTTCAGCTTTCCAGAAGAGACGCAATTTATAAGCAAATTTCTATTTCCATTTCTCTCAGATAGAAGTGTTAACGTAAACAAGTGTTAACATTGCAGGCATGAAGGACCCTGAATGTACAACCCTCTCTTCCTCCCCTCCCCACAGTGATCACTTGCTTGCAAGAGAATACAATGGCCACAGATGTTTTTCCTCCACACTTATTTCTGCTCTTCCCCACAGGTACCTGTCTTGTACCTCTGGGTTCTTTTTCATCTAAATTAAGCCATGTCATCATCTCCACAGTCCCTCTTCAAGAAAGTATGTTAAGCTCTTATAACTAAAGTAATTGAGAAGTAAAATAGTCTTCAGCAAAAAAAATATAGGGGGACTGAATCTCTTAAGTTATCACATTTGCTTCCATTTCTTAAACTTCTCGTTTTTACTAGAAAGGGAATCTTCAAAGCCCACAAATACTGAACATGAAATTGCAATTCTATCCTGATCACCTTCAGATATTTTTCAGTGTAAGAGACTATTTTCTTCTCTCTTCCTCCCCACCCCCATTTTACTTCTAAGAGAATATAATTGCAGGATGTTGAGATTATAGTGGACAGAAACCTGGCACCAAGAATGAGATTATATATTGCAAATATTCTGAGCAAAAGATGCTTATTTCATTGGTTTGATTTAGTTTTTGTGTTTGGTTTGTTGGCTGTGGATTGTTTGGGTTTGTGTTGTGATTTTTTAAAGAAAAAAATACATTTTTTGTATGGAGGCTCCTTTTCACATCATATTAGATGGTTTTGAAATCCAAAATGAAGGATTTAGACTTAAACCTTATCAAAATTTGAGATCCAGCTGTGGTTCAATATCTCTTCTTCTCACAAACAATCAAATTTCCTTTTCCTCATGCACTCACACATATGAAAGACAAACTCACCCAATGTTTTCTTAGAGTTTTATTTAAGGGAATGAAATTCTTTTCTAACACACTACCATCCTTGTTATCCATGGTATTCTACATAAGAGAAGCAATGATCAGTGGTTAAAAAAGTAAATGATAACCCACTAGTCAGGTGTGAAATCACATAAATATAGTTACTAGAGAATAACGGTTGCATTTTTCTTTTGAGTATAAAGATATGTGTAAAGCAGTGGTTCTGAAACCAATATCACAATATCAATTTTTTTAACAAGCAGCATTCCAGATCAATGCTATTTTATAAGGCTTGAAAACAAAGCAGCAGAACCACATTTTTTGGGAGTCTTGACATTTTACTGAAATTTTCAACAATGTGTTCCTGCACGATTCAGAGCTCTTACAGCTCCTACTAGCATTTGAGGGAAAACAATTTTACCAAAGTGACTTAGTTTTCTAATTCTTGATGTAAATACCCTTCAGACAGAAAAAATCTACTTGTATCATGGTTTTCAGTAAAAGCTTTTATATTTGGTGCAAAGGTAGTCCATGCAGCTCCACACTGAAATATAGGCTCCATTCCAGGAGTCAGATCTTCCAAAGGAAGGGGTTGTCTCCCCTCCCTATTTTCCTGCTGGGGCTTCCTACTGAAGACATTCAGCAAAGGAACCCTTGTAAACTTTCCTACTGTAAACAGGTGCAGTATGTACTCACCAAAAAAATTTAACCGTACAGAATGATCTTTGAGCTCATCTCACATCGTCATTGTTAGAGAGACAAGGGATTCTTGTACAGTTTCTAGCACTGTTTAATTCCATACCTATAACATCATAGTATGGTTTCAGCAGAGGCCATGTCTTCATTTTTGCCTTTGGGAAAGTCACACCAGGCATACCATACTGTTTTCAGGAAGCATTTTTGTTTGTTTGGTGGTAAATATCTTCTTTTTGTGGGGGGCAAAACACTCTCTTTTGTACACTCTTTTATTCATATTGTTGTGATTATTGCAATTTTTCAGCAATTTGTGATTCCATCTTCTACTCTCTCAAAGTGTTTCATCCACTACTGGAAGGGAGGAAAGGGGGGCAGCTTGAGTGGGTCTAATGTTCCCACTGGGTTTTAAACCAGCACAAGCATATTTTGAGAAACTCTAGCACTTGAACTTCATATTTTGAGCTACTTCAGTCTCCTTTGAAGTGCCTTACACACAGAGGGTTTCCCCTGTGAAATACGCAGTAGACAATCTACAAGCAATTTCCCACCTAAATGTTGTGGCAGAGAATTTATTTCCTTTTATAGAAATCTAGAAATATAGAAATTCTTAACAAAGATGAAAAATAGGAAAAGAAAGAGGTCTATAACCTCAGCAGTATAAGATTACTAAATGGCTGAATGTGGCATGAGAGCACTCTTTTTTAGGTTTTGTTTGCTTCTGACACAAGAGTGACCTCTTGCACATTCCAAACAAGTACTGGTTACCCATGAAGGTACTTGAAGGGACCCTAACTTGCTGGTTTGAGATTATGTGGTCTCCCTAGAGGGGCTGCAGGACACCTAATTCTTTCAGTGATGCAGCCTTGGCTGAGAATCCTCCAAGTAGGTTTTGTGGCTACCTTTCTGGAGGGTCTGTTCCTGTTTCAGCTCTACGTCCAGAGACTAATTTTGGATACTCATTTAAGTGAAAGAGACACTTTTGAGCACTACTTTAGTAGATAAAGCTTCCTCATGTGATGAGTCACATTTTAGGCAGTGACAATGAAGTTACTAAAGAAATTCTGCCCATAAGGACATGTAAGAAACACAGGCATAAATATCTATTGGTGGTGCTTCTTTTTTTGCTCTGAGGTGAAAAATAGATGTCAAAAGGACAGGAAAATAAATAAGAAAAGCCAGACATACTAAGGGAAGCATACCTTCTGCTAGTAGACAAGAACCTTTCCTCCATAATTATTATGCCTGCAGATGAATGTCATAAATAAACATAAGGAAGTTTGCATTTTTCTTCTGCCTTAAATCCCACTCCTTTTATTCATCTCTTTCATCTAAAGGGGTCACTAGCAAAAAGTGGCATCAACCATTATAATTTTGGCAGGCTGACAGTTCATTTTGCCACCTCCTACTGATGCCTTGAGAGGCTACCTAGAACAGAGGCTAGACAGTGTTAAAGGAATAAAGTAGGTATTTATGAAAAAGGCCTTCAAAGGATACACCTTGGGCAGTACAAGAGCCTGGCTGTGGCTCCATTCAAGATGAACAACGGGTCACAGGTTTTCACATTTTAATAGGCTTTGATCCATTTACATACTGGGGTTAATTGTTCCGTTACAGATTCAGGTTATGAAGTCCCATCCTCCCAGATTGCTGTCTTCAATTCACTGCTGTTTATACTTTTTTGGGCCTGAAGCTGCAATGGTGTCCTTGGTTCTCAGGCTGGAAAAGGATTGTTTTGTCTAACTAAGCTGTGAGGAGAACTTGCTAACACTTTATATGAAGTTCAGAATTATATACTAATGCAGTGCAGAATCTAGATAATATGAAAGCTAAAACTTAAGGCATCACTACAACCCACATATCACATTACAGAATGATTCTATGATAATTTTCAAAGCTAGCTAAGATCGGGATCATGCGGGCTCTAGAAAATGAGTCCTTAGGATATGGCTCCCAACTTAACTAAGCAATTTTATATAGAGGAATGTGAAAAGGAATAGGAAATAGCAACATTCTGTCCTTTTTCAGCATATCACCAAAGAAGTGTTCCAATCTCTTTTTTTGTTGTAGGCTAAATAAATCCTATGATTGGATTTTATAAATAAAACTGAATTTGAAAAGAATGTCTGCATTCCTTGAAGGCAAAAACAATCAAGATAATTGTATATTTTCAGATTCCTCCAGACCATAAGACCTATTACTGCCTCAAACTAAGGATGCAGAGGATTTGTGCTAGGAGATAAACTGCAACATATGAAAAGCCTTATGAATCAGTGCAAAATTAGATATTGTAAAATGGTGAAGGAATCATCCTGTAAGTAATCTTTGTAATTTCTAGAGACATCTCACTGAATGCTAAAGTTGTGACGCATACATCTGGCCATGACTGTGATAATATGCCTCAGGAGACATATTTCCATTGAAAGCATGAATTAATTTTCTTTATTAAGGTAGAGTTTGTTAGCAGATATTATCACCTCTGTTTAAAAAAGAAGACAATAAGTATATATGAACAATCTGCTTTCCAAAAACAATTTTTGTGTGAGGAAAAATAAAAAAGATCTTTTAACAAAAACCTCAGCATTAAGGAAGACAGATAAATTACTGTTATAATTTTCATTAATCCACAAAATAGTGAAAATTGTCCAATTTTACACTCTGAAAAAGCAAAATGATAACAAGTGCTAGATTCAGCTTTTGTCTGACTACTATTAGAGTTCTAAAGAAAGATATGTTACCCTTAGCTGTCAAGATCCTTGAATCACAAAGATAAACTTAAGAAAGATACCTGTGAAAAACATCTGCAAACTACATTTTGCATCATGGGAATATCTAAATAGAGGTGAAACCTAGGCATTGATCTTTTTAAAATGTTACACATGACTTAATACAAAATAAAAAATCCAAGTGATATCTATTGATCTGCACATTCAAACAAATGGAGCAACTGACACTGCCTTTGGAGGAATGAAAAACAGTCCTTGAAATTCACTCTATGCCTACTAACTACACTGCAAGTTAAATCTGCTCTCACTGTGCTATCAAACATTTTATTACAAGTTCCAGGCAAAAAAAGACCAGCAAAAACCAAACCACCTCAAAGAATCGTCCTGAAAAACGGAATCTCTTCCTACTAACAACACTCCTAATTATTCCAAAAAAGAAGTCATGCTTCCTCTTGTATTTTCTTATGATTTAAGTACTACACTATTTAAGATTAAAATTAAAATCCTTTGAATAAAAACCTTATCAAAAGTTTGAAAAGCCAATGCATATGTCACATTATTTACTGGAAGACAAACATTTCATTGAAGAAAAAAAAAGGGATAGAAGGTAAATCAATAATACATATAGGATATACTCCCCCTGAGACAGGCTGGAAATCTTTGTATCCTCTGGGGTTTACCATAAATACAGCACCTAGTAAGCCCTGGCCAAAGCCAACGTAGCTAAGAAGCTAACTGCACACAGTCTATCTTCTTTTCTGCAGCACTCTTAATCTTCTTACCTAACAATGTATCATGGCATTCAATTCCCTGAAGTGCTTTTAGCATGTTCAAAGTGTGGTAAAAATACCTAAATAGCCATTGCACACAGAAGAAAACTGATACATTCAAGCAGATTAGACATTTTATTAGGGTCAGACATGAATTCTTACCTCTATTGGTATCAAAACACAAGTGTTGTTGCAATCTGCTTATTATTTACAAAATCAGATCATATGAAGGGTTTTGAACATTCATTTAATTAGTCACAGACTAAGCAGATATAACATTCATCAACTGTGGATGTCCATAGAATGGCCATATTCACAATGGCACTTTCCTTTTAATGTCTGCTACATTCCTTTTGCATGCCTCTTAATTATGAATTATATAACAGCATAAACATGACATTTATAAAATGCATTTAAACACGTTGTTTCACATTTTGAAAAGATGACTGGGTAAAATATTGCAGGAATTCTTAAGAGAGATACGTATTTTCTTAAGAGAGATTACATATAAATGCTGCATATTTTCATTTTATTTTGGTTTTTTATGCAGAACTTTACCATTTTTAATTAACAAGGAACAAAACTACCTGTTCTAAAAGATTTTAGTAATTAAGAATTTTTTTTTTTTTTTTAATGAGCAAACAGTTGCTCATAAAAAGGCTCACTATTCAAATATGGTTTGTATGTGGCTATTGTTTAAAGTTTCCTGAACTGGTCAATTTAATCCACTAAAATTTCACACAGTAAAAGAAAAACTAACTTGTTTTCTAAGATTCTGCTGTTATGAAAAGATGGAAAAATTCACATCCAGAAGAAAAGAAGCTACCTATTGTCCAGACCTGCATAAATAAGTAAAAATACTTTAGACATTAATTTATAATTTATTCATTCAAACACTAATTTTAAAAACAGTGTGAAAGATTAGCAAGAATTGCATTGATTTTAAAGTAAATCAGGTTATAAAGGGTAAAAAAAAAAGGGGAGGTTCTAAGCTTTTGCTGTATCTAACAACTATTAAATAATCATGCCCAGAGGGAGGTTCCCAGTTACAAAACTGGAGTCTGGCCAACTATTATAAGGTTTGCTTCGTGAGTGTCATTGGAGGGAAAAAACCTGCAAACTAAGGAATATTGTTGGTTCATTCTTACAGTTACTACTATGGTAGAATAAGGATTAAAATCCATCCTTGCCAGATGACAAACCCCAAGGATGGACATTTTCAATACTTTGATGTAATTGCTAAATATGTCCTTTAAGGAATAGCTCAGTGGAGTCGGTTTCTGTATTTCTTGATGCCTTGATGATCAGCATAAATCAATTGTAAGCCGTTAGCTCAAATTCAAAGCTGGAAGTGAAGGCATAGACTAGTAATACATAAAGTGAAATTTAGAATAAAAAGAGACTGTTAATTTGTAAAAATCCTTGCTAACAAGAGCTTTATTTACATGGCATTGAAACTGAATTTACCTATAAACTAAACCATACCTGATTTACATAGGATGACCCAAAGCCTATAAAATCTCAATAGCAAGAGATTTTATAAGTCCCACTTATAAACTATATTTTGCTAATTTATAGGATATTCACTTACCTAAACTTATTCACATCAAAATTCTAGCTAAGACAGCAAAAAAATTCATTGCCTGTAAATGCATTGGAAAATGAAAGATGATATTTTTTCGATATTTTCAAATAAGAATGAGACAAAGTATAAAGTTGCTAAAACAAACCCCAAGAGGGGACCTTTTATTGTCATTCACTCAAAAATAAGTTCAGGACTACAAAGAAATTAAACCTATTGAAACATCAGGTATTGTATTGTTGGTAATTTATTAATTAAATATTTTCATTTCCTGCTTAAACTACAGATAAGCTAACTTTAAACCTTATCTCTAAACATAAATTAAATGCTTAATATCTAATACGTAAAAGATTAGGCACTGGTTTATTCTCAAAAGAAAAAAAATCACTCCTCTGACTTTTTGCATGAGAAGTAGAATTATATTGTAATTGTCAAGACTAAAATAACTTACAAATAACTTATTCTACAAGATAAAAAGAGAAGGTACTATGCTAGTGATGACAAAAAAAATGTCACTGAAATAGACTGTGCAAGAAATTTCGTTAAGGCACTAATCAGACCTAAACCTGATTAACTGTCTAATTGGCTTGATTACTGATGGCAAGAAAACATGTGCTACAAACCTGTTCATGGTAAAAGAGCCATAGAAGCTTCAGGGGAGCTGAAGAGGCAAGATGTTTAGAAAACTAAGATCAGTATTTTCTAGACCAAAATTAGCACCTGAGATAACAGATTGCAAGAATGAAGGTGCCCCTCCACCAGCAAAGGCATCTACAGGCCAGGTATGTTTTTTCTTGTCTATTATATACTCATTAATACTTCTTGTTTGGAAGGTATTTATGTAAGTAAATGCCAAAGGTTAGAATTTCAAATATACTTACTGAATATGGTATCAATCTTTATTTAGAAAAATGAAATAAATCTCTTTATTCTCCTTCATCCTACCATCTTTTCTTTATGAAGAAAATATAATTTTCTCCTTTCAAAAGTTGCTTTCCAAATAGGCCTAACCTGAAATAGCACAGGCTTATGAGAGGTCCTGATCAACATTGCAAATGGAGAATTAGAGATACAGGTACTGCTGGATGTTATGTTTTTATGCATCTTGTTTCCTTCTGGCAGGAAATGTCAGTGTGTCCTTTCTGAATATTAGAATGTCATGCAGGCATTGTATCAGCCTGTTCCTGATAACCACTGCAAAGACTAAGTAATTTAGTAGCTTTCAAAAGAAGTCCTTTTTTCAGCTTGGTTTTGATAACATAAATGCTCTTGGAAAAATGAAGTAAGTCATATTATTCTGCAGTCTGTATTTTTATATAGTATTTCTTCACTGTAAAAGTTAATTCATTCTTTTCTATTTAATTAATGAATTATTTTAAACAGAAGCAAAAAGATAGTACTCTTTCTCTCATTACCTTTGAATTTTTATCTTTTCCCAATATTTTCCCAAAGAACATTTTTGTTTGTTCTAGCTTGACACAATCAAAACTTTACAAGACAAAATGGCAACAATTTATGGTTTCACCAAATCATTAGAGAAGTGAAATAGGTTCTTTATTATCAGCCTTAGCTATTAATCATTCATGCTCATGAAAATAATCAAAACTCCTCCATTATAAAGTTAATTTTCAGTAAGTGGGCATATCCATACTGTCATCCATCAAAAATGTCTACATTCAATAACCTTTATATTCTACAGATCCACAGGCATTGTTCATGCTTGTTTCACAGTTCAGTATTCTTGTGTCAATAAAATACTGTTTTAAAAGAAGAAAACTCCTGAATATCGACAGGTTAGTTCTGTGCAGGCTGATATCTCACTTGGCAAAGTGCTCTAGCAAAACAGATATATTTAGATTTCACTGGAGACAAGGATTAGTCTTTTGGCAAGAATAATTTTGTACAACAGCACAACATTCAGATTGTATCACCATCAGCCTACACTCTTCAAAACACTGTTAAAATGGAGACACATGATTGAATTAGGGATTAAGACATTTCCTGCCTGCAAGGAGATACCATCTAAAGAGTAAAGAAGAAAGAGAAGAAAGTACATAATATTTGGTAACTGAAAATTATACTAATTAATGCACTAATTTATGTATTTATGCTATTGGGAGAGAGCCTGAAACAAAAAAAAACAACCTCTTAAACAAAACATCATGCAAGAACCTTGAGTATGCACAGACTTTAATTGGAATTTTAATATACATATGTATAAATATATATATAAAATTTATAATTTAGTTCTCTATACATATGTATATTAGGACTTCAGTGCCTGGTTCTCCAGATAAAAACAGATAGGAAAACACAAATATTTTCATTGAAAAAGAAACAAAACCCAATTTATTGTCAGAAACACAAAAAGAAGGCCACTGACCTAGGAAAGGAAAAAAGAAAAAAGTGCATGGAGACCTGAAAGCTCCTAATGTCAATGAATTTTTGATAATTTTTGTATCAGTATAATTTTTATATTGATACAACCCAACATCCTCCTCTATTAATAAGCATGCTGCACACCAGGAAAGCTCATCCTATATGGGATAGCAAATGCTCATGGTCATAATTAACACAATGTTGTTATGTCGTATTGTGAACACCAAGGACTCCCCATGCACATCTCACTCCTTCCTCCAAAGACCACTCGATTAAAGCTGAGATGAATCAAGGTGCAGGTACACAAGGAATTGGTTTATGGGTCTAAGTCAGCAATTGTGGGAGGAAGTCAGCTTTTGCACTGAAAGTTGATAATATCTCAGTATTTTGTAGAGATTGAAATCTGTCCTTGTGGTAAGGACAGCTCAAAATATACCAGGTGTTAGCCCAACAGAAGGTTTAGGCAGAATCATGATGTTTGGTTTAGAAAGACAGGTGCCTGCCAGGGAAAGCCGGAGCTTCCCTCGGAATGGAGAATGTAAACCCCCTCCCTCCAAATTATTATAATTTTGCAATTAGAGGTTTTCAGGCAAAGATATGGGAATAGGAATAACAGTTCTTTACTAGGAGTATTAAAAATACAAATGTAGCACTACAAAAAAAACCAGACGACCAAACAAACAAAAATCCTAGAAACCCTGACAAAGTCAGAATATGACCTGATACCCTATTGGGCAGGGTGTTGGAAGCGGTCCAAATAAACCCTCTTGAAGTAACAGTTGTGGCTCTATTGGAGTAGAAGATGATCCTGTAGAAGGGCCCAGTGGTGGCGAGATGGGTCCAGTCTTCCTCAGAAACCCAGTGGGAAAACAGGCTGTCCTGCAGTTCTGAATTGCAGGTTTCATCCAGGTAGGAATGCTTGGCTCCTCCCACTGGGTGGAGCATCTCACAATGGGATGATGTAATTTTTTCAGTCATGCAGTGAGCCTTAATGGCCCATTAACAGCAGATATCCTCCTGGAGGGAGGATGGGCTGTGGAAGAGATAAGAAAACTGCCCCATTGGTTCTAACAGCTGGCCCATTGACAGAAGGCGGATGCCTCCTCCCTCCTGGAGTTATGAGAAATGTGTTACACAAGAGATAAAGAAAAAAACACCTCCCCAACTGGTTTCAACAGATGGAAAATAGAATACACATTTTTGGTTACATATTGCAACTCAAGACACTGACTAACCCAGAGATGCACATTGGCTCGTAAGAGGCAGCAGTGAACAAGTCAGCTCTGCAAACAGGCAGCAGCAGAACTCTAAGCCAAGCAACAGGGTTTGCACCAAGGATGTGAATATACCAGTTTTTGATTTCAAGGTCCATCACAAGTCCTTTGGCAAATCTGTCTGGAAACACACAGAACACCCAGGAACAATGGTCAGTGTGTGGCAAGTTAATCAAATTCCCAAAAAAATGTTGCAGACATCAAACCACCCTTACCATTCTCTACAATGACAATCTACAGTCTCTAACCTTGTGTATTTTTTCAAGGATGAAAATAAAACAACAAATGAACCAGAGAAAGCAGAGGCCAATAACAAAGCAGAGCCCATACCAAAGCAACAAGGTCAGTAATAAGCTATTTATGAGTTTTCAAAGATTATCTGGACACAGTATATGTATATATATATAGGATTGTAAATAAAATTGTTGTTCTTCCTAGTGCTCTGGCAAGAGCTCTCATTTTTTATTTGTGAAAGAAATTAAGATCTCTGAATTGTCATTGACCCCAAGCCAATGATTTGTTACAAGTATAGGAACAGTATCCAACAATAACAAAAGGCAACAAGCTTTCAAGCACACAGTCCCTCCCTCAGCTTGCCTCCTCTGCTCAACTAGTTTAGGAAACTCTGTTTCTTCTTACTGCATTTTGACCTCTTAGAAATCTTAAATCAAAGGTAATTAGTAGCTTCAGAAAAAAAAGAAGAAAAAAAGATATTTTTAATATTTCTTTTAGAGATACTTCTCACATATACCAGAAAAGACATGACAGACTTTAAACTATCTGACATTCAAATATTTCAGTGAACAGCCATTTCAAAAA
>VXBB01015708.1:99172-187292 GCA_013399915.1 Illadopsis cleaveri
TGCCAGGCCATATCTTTCCCTCCCTCCCTCCCAGCATGAGTGGGGCAGCCCTTTCCTTTTCCATCCTTCGGTTCTGGAGAAAAATACAGGGCCCAGTTTTCCTGTTATTTCATGCTTTTCCTTTAGGAGAGAAGTTCATGTTCATTTCACTGAAGCAGCAACGCAAAGACTGAGGAATCTCCAGTTTTCTGTAATAGAGAATAACTAAGAAAAATGAAGCAACTGGAAAAAAATTACAAGAAAATTTTCATAATCCTTACTTGTGTTCATGTAATCATAGCAAGTGTCACAATTTCTTTCCTCATATAATGAAACTTTAAACAAAGTCCATTTAATGCAATTATCTTGTTATATAATGGCTGCAGCATGAAATTGAGGGAAAAAAAGTCTGACATGAATTAACTGTAGCATAATGGAAAAAAAAACAAATTTGGTATTAGAATTTTTCACAAAACTAAGTCATATGCTATTCCATCACAGAATGGAGTATCACTATGGAAATTATTTTTGTTTGTATAAAACTTAATCTAACTTTACAGATTAATATAACTCATTAAGATATATTTTGGGATATTAAACTGCTCTTCCTTTCCTTTTAAAGTGGTGGTATAGTAGCAACTACACCATTAATTACTTCAGGAAATTATAATATTACAGTTAGGCTTCCCATTTTTGGGGAGTATTAATTAATTAAATCCATAGTTTTTTGGAAGGCACTTCCTCATTTTCAAACAGCCACAAGACACTAAGGGTATTAATGAGTTAGATAGACAATGGCTACACAGGCCAGAAAATTTACACAGGAACCACACCTCTGAAGAAGCTTATGAATTTCACCACCCTGAATGTAAGTCCCTATCATCTGAGCCAAATAAAGAACTTCTTTATCTCTGGACAGAAAATGGAGGTGGGTCTAAAGCAGTTCACAGGAGGGTCTAGATAATACTTATGCAAAATTTTGTGAACTTTGTGTCAGATCTAAAATCATGTAGTTATTTTCTGGAAGAAGAAAAGGAGAATACATGTAGGTAAGCAGAGGACAAGAGACTAGAGAAAGCATTTTATGCTGTATGTACATATTTGGAAAGAACTGTTAAAGCACAGCCAGGGCTCAAACAACATTAGTTAAGGTAGATCAGCTAAATGGAGAACTTCAAATGTGTTAGAGAAAAGTCTTTCCAAGGTCTCTCATTACTTTCTCTGTTATAATCAAAATTAAATAGACCAGTAAAACCCTTAATCACAGGATCAGTTTGCAGCTCTACAGTGCTAAATACAAATCAACAGACTGAGTGAAGTTTACCTTAACCCCCCTCCTTTTCACATGACCAAAACCAGCCATTACCTTTTCCCTTTCTCCATGTACTTCACCAAGCAGCACAATGTTTCCAGCACACATGAGAATCCAGCAGGAGGTACCATTGGAGCCTGTTGGATTAAAACTTGGCCACTTAGGTCAGTGAGGAACATCTGGTACTTTTGGCTTCTTTGTGGGCTACTCATTGCCCTATCTCCACCTCCTCAGTTGCCCTCTCTCTCATTAGCTTGCTCTGTGATGAATTATCTGCATAATTAGTTCACTCTGTAATTAATTCTCTGTGCTTAGTCAGTTTCTTCCACAATGGATTTTTTTTTCTAATTCATTCCCTGCATTTTTTTTGTGCACTTAACAAAGTGTGATTCACTTAATTATAAGTTCCTTGTGACATTGAATCCAATTGCTGTAATTTCTTTGCATATTTATCACCTCCCATAATTGACTGGCTATACAAATGCTTCCCTTGTTTTACCCACTGCTGTTCAATAGCTCTGTTGGTGGTTATGCTCTTTAGAAGGACACATCCAGCCTCCACCTGCTAGCTGGTAACTGCATTATCATTTTCTGTTTTATAAGTTCTTTCATCGTCCTGACAGATAATTCCAGTTTGATTCTTTCCAACTACACTCTAGTATTTCTCTGAAATCTGTCCTCATCTTTACGTTTTTCCCTTACTAGAAACTAGTCTGTTTCCAATAATTGGGGTTTTGATCTTCTACTAAATCAACAAGTGTCTCAAAGATGTTTTCCAGAATCACAGTCACATTTATTCAGCTTTTACAAAAGTGCATATTGGCATTGCTTTGTTCTTGGGAGGACTTGAGTGAGAAAGCTAAAGTAAAACTATCATAGGTGTTTCTACACATGCTGTAATTGCATGTCTAGATCATAAAGTAGACAGAATCTCCCTTCTGGGAGGTTACCATGTTAATATTCAGTGATATTTACTATCTTCAGAGCCTAGAGGCTTTGGAAAGTGTCTCAAGTAAGCAGTGCAACACCAGCAGGAGAAGGGCTGCTCAAAAGGAACTTCACTCCATAGTCCCTCTTGTGTTCAGGTACTTGAGGAACAGTCACTTTTCCACTAAGAAAAAAAGTAAAAGCAGAAACTGTTGACAGCTGCCCCCTCTCATATATTAGCCTACCTGTTATACCTTGCCTCTTTCATAATAAGAGAGTTCAAACCCATATCTCTCACACTCCTGCAGAGTGGCCTATCTACCTGTGTAAAACCTAGACTAGAGAGGTGTGGGAGAGAGCTCCATGGCCTTGTCAGCCTCTGGGACATCGTGCAGAAAAGAATGCAAAACCCTGTGGAATCTGAGAAGTTAGAATGCAACATGGAGCATGTAACTGACCTAAACATGGATTATGGAATGAACCTAGAAGTTAATCAAAACAGTAACCATGAAGGAAGAATGAAGGACTTTTATTTCAGTATGTATTTATATTACAATTGTTTAATAATTTAAAAGGAGAGGCAGGGGGTGGGGGCGGGGGAAATCCTCCCAACAAGTATTTGACCCTATTGCAAATAAATAAGGCCCAGACTCAAGGTCTTCTCAGAGGAGAGTCTTGATTGCTAGCTGTTATACAGAATATGGTTGCTCCCTCTCCCTGGATATAGAAATAAAGCAGATGTATTTAGTGAGGGTATCAAAATCCTATGCTGTAAAACCTTGGCTAATTCTGGTTAATTGGGTACCAACTAACTCTGCATGGACTACAACTGACTTAAATCTCTGAGACGGGTGATTTGAATTAAATGTGAAATTTTGCAGCTAAAAACTCTGTTTGTCCTGTTACGAATTTGACTCTTAAGTTGTTCTTAAGAGGCTTCATAAAACCAGTCCCTTAGCACCAAGAAATCCAGAGTTAAATAAGAGGTTTTTATTTCAAAAAAATACAAATGAAGTTATGTGATTTTATAAGGTGCAATCCAATGAACTAAACCTGCCAATCCAAAGAGACCTTGAAATAATCTTATTCCTTGTCCTAATCTTTTATGCTCATCACTGGTACTCAGAAAACAGGCAGCTATTATTCCCATAAAATGGTTTTTTTAAAGATTACCAAGGACTTGGATATGTTTAATCAGCTTGCTTCCACTCCTGCTGATGTGAAGTCTTTTAATTCCTCTCAGATCTTCATTTTTCACATGAGTGGGAGATCTAAATGCTAGGAAAACAAACTCAACTTCTTCATACAATCTTTCTTTCTTTATAGAAAATAAACTTAAATAATGCTTTTGTTAGCTACTGAAGTTGAGGGTTAAGATGAACCTACTTACAGATTTTTTTTATTTCACCTCTACTGATTTCTGAACCTTTTTTCCCTGCACATAGCATTTGTTCAAAAACTTGCTTGTAAAGTCACAAAGATGTGCATTTTGTATGTCAGAGCTGAAGTATTTTCTCTCCTTCATCCATAGGTTTCCTGTGGGTTTGGTTGTTGGGGGTTTTTTTTGGGTTTGTTTTTTTTTTTCTCCTTTTTTTTTTCTTTTTCTTGAGATCTTGTGACCCTATAACCATTTTTAGATTTTGGATTGCTCAAGAACATCTCTGTGAGGTGGACAATCAGGCAAATGACTAACTATGTCAGAAGCATCACAGCGACTTCGTAGACTGGTTCTCATATTCCCATTCCATTGCTCCAAATACAAAGTCAGTCTTTACTCCAGCTATTCAAGAAAACCTGCTCTCTATGTTACTTTGCAGGCAATATCACTTAAAAGCCAATTTGAGACTTCTAATGTATTTTGAAATGTTTAGCACTTTGCAAAAAGAGGAAATGTCCCCCCAAAAAACCACTGATTTTAAGGGCTTAAAATTATGTTTCTAAGGCATATACATCACTGCTAAAAAGAACAGATTACTCAAACATTGGTCACTCCTCCTCCTACTAGCAGACTCTACCCATGCCTTTCTACGACATTTCCTGTTTCAAACAATGCTGTCTACCCTCAGGTGTTTCCATGCACCATTAAAATTGCCACCATTATTTGTATATTAACTAAATTAATTTTATCATGTAAGCATGTTGTAGTTTAACCCCAGTCAGCAACCAAGCCCCACATAGCCTCTCACTAACTCCCCAGTCAGCAGAATCAGGGAGAGAATTAGAAGAGTAAAATCTAGAAAACTTGCAGGTTGAGATATTTTATCAGGTCATTAGGGAAGGCAAAAGCCATGCACACAATCAAAGCAAAACAAGGAATTAATTCACTTTCCATTGACAGGTAGGTGTTCAGCCATATCCAGGAAAGTAGGGTTCCAATCCTGTGCAACAGTTACTTCGGAACATAGATACCATTAACTCCAAACTTCCTTCCAACTTCTTTCCCCCAGTTCATGGTCAGTATGCAAAGTGCCATATAGTCTGGAATACCCCTTTGGTCAGTTAGGGTAGGCTGTTCCAGCTATGTCTTTCCCAGCCTTCATGCATCCCCAGTCTCCTGACCAGCATGGCAATATAAACAGCCGAGAAGGCCTTGGCTCTGTGTAAGCTCTGCTCAGCAACAACAAAAACATCTTGATATTATCAACCTTGTGTTCAGCACAAATCCAAACACAGCCCCATACCAGCCACTGTGAAGAAAATTATCTCTACCCCAGCTGAAACCAGCACAGAGCACAAAAATCAAGCTACACAAAGTTTTCAAGTAACCATCAAATATATATTCAACTGAAGAAATATAAAGTATTCCTTTGTCTTTTTGTCTATCATGACTAATGCTCTTCTGTGTTTCTGCCAAATATTGGAAAACAGGTCATGATAGTTCAGGTCAATCGCAGGATTAATTTTCAGTACTGAAGGAACAAAAAACAACAACATTAAATGTTCTTTAAATCAACATTGCTTACATTAATCCTGGTAATAAACATCAGAAATAAGTGGCAACATTTACAACTATATTACATACATAGCAACTCAACTATAATTAGTACCACACTTTCATTGTGCAATCATGTAGTGGTTTTTAAGCATCCGTGTATTTTAAAATGACTACATTTTTGTAAAAGTCACTAAGAAGTTAGCAGTAGAAATAAGTATTTGACCATATATATTTAATTAATATAAAATAGACATTATGTGTGGGTGTTCCGGTGGGAATACTGCTCCCACCAAAGAAAAATAAGATAAAAATGAGTCAATGTTTTGTGAATCACCCTGCAAAACAATGTATTGTGGATTTAAAATTAAATAAGTTTATGTCTGTTGGTGATTAAGTTGAACTAAAATGCGCTTTTAAACAGACAAAAGAAGCAGTCCAGGAAACTCTTTGCTTTTTATACTAGTAACTGCTAGCCATGACAAGTTCTGTTTTTACATATATCCAACCAGTAGAGATGGGAGGGGAAGGATAGATGTGATACTGGTCAGACTGGTAGTGCAAGGCTGTGGGAATTCTAGGAAAGAAGTTCTTCCCTTCTTGAAGTATAGCAAAGCAGAACCTCTTTTTCTGTTCTGTACTCAGATTGCTACTATCCAGCTGCTGACATTTATTCCTATCTTAATATCTAAAAACTTACCTAAGAGAGGTAAACAAATATGTCTTATAAATTGCATCATGTTCCTTGCTCCTTGGGGTCCTAGGCAAATCACTGGTATGATGAGGTTTCAGTGGGCCTTTAAATTTAATCAGATTTATTTGGAGGGATTCCATTAAGCAGTATTTTTTGTCCAAAATAATACTTCCACAACTGTTACTTTCCCCTTCCATCCTAAAAGAGAACCAGTAACCCTTATCCCAACACAGTTTTAACATACATTATCCTTACAGGAAGGTGAAATATCTAGAATGTGTAGACAGCAGTGAGCTGCATTGCTCAACTCCCACTACTAATGCATTGGGAACTTCATCCACCGATATGCCAGTACAATGAGAATGCAAATAATTCAGAAAAACACAAACCCCTTGCTTTGTTGAGTAAGCATGGATCTGTATCTTTTGAAAATCACATTTATTGTTGGTGCCTTGGCTTGGTTTGGCCTTTTTTCTCACTCATGATTTCACCACCATGACCAAAGTTATGCAAAACTTTCCTGCAAGCCTACCACCTACCTGTTGGATCATTATTTCTTCTGGAAACCAACAGTTGTATTCTAAATCTTCTTTAAAATGACTACCATACTGTTTTTAAAGGCATTCCTTTGGGTCTGGAATAGTTATAAATAAATAAGAAATAATAATAAATTAAAAAATGATAATAAATAAAGTAAGTTGCCAGACTACAAGCTAGATTCAAGCAGTGAAGAGCAACGGGTTTGGGTTTTTTAAAATTTGACTATGCAGACAGCCTTCTCTATTTCACACGGAAAGAAAAAACTAAAATTTGACACACAGCTAGTAGTGGTGCTAGGCCCTGATATATTAATATTAATGCAAAAAAGCCCTGCTAGAAATTTATGAATCCTTGTATGTGAAAATTTGGAATATTCATGTGATTGCAAAGTTTTGCTTCAGTCTGAATGCAATCAGCATTTAATGGTCAGTGTGGGTTCAGACATCAGACTGAATACCTTGAAAATATCTATCAAACTTAGAAGTTATTATCCTCTGCATTGGAGTGTTTATGTGCAAGCACCATATATTTTTTACTTAGTGCTTTTTGCTTCTCATACATGTTGTCATTCCACAGATGGACTGTCTTATTCAGCAGCCTGTTACACTTGAAAGTGTGACTACACTGGCATTTTGTTTCAATGAAGAGTGCCCTTCTCACAAAACCCTTTTGGTTGTCCCTTGATTTTCTCTTTTTTTTCCCGCCAAAAAAACCACAAAACCCTTTAGGAGCTCATAACTGGGTTCCTCTAGAATAAAAGCAAACCAGAAGAATAACTCAATGAGTCAAACTACTTTACTCAAGCTGCTGATTGTCACTAATTTCAGTGGATCACAATACACTCACTTGAAATTTATCTGCCAAATATGCTGGATATTTATATCTGACAGATACAAATTCAATGCCATGCTTTCAGCACCATTTCCCTGCTCTAGTTGTTCATATCAGATGCATCCTATGCCAGTGAGGAGAAACTATTATAACAAAGAAAATTCCCAAAGTGAAGTGATTACAGAAATGTTGAGATTAGCTTTGCTGTCAGTCTTGATTAAGTACTTGGCTTTTTGGATTGGGCAGTCAAGGCAGGTAGAACTGGGATACAACAAACCATGAATTCAAAAGGGAGCAGAAACTGCAACAAGTGCTGGATTTTTTTACTCCTTTTAAAGGAATAACTCTGTAAATATGGAGTTAAAGTATCAGAAAAGTAATTTTACACTATACATCTAAAATATACAAAGTCTGATTATTTTGAGCTGTCTCAAATTTAAAATACAGCACATACAACAGGCTCCTGATTTATTTGCTGCCATGTTTTCCTGCCAAGCTTTTTTCCTCTATCATCATATTACTTAAAGTGTTTGTGGAGGCTGAGCTTGTTTCTCCATTATGCAAAATGTCAGACTGATGACAGCAATCAAATTATTTTTCAACGTGAAAGTTTAAAAAAAAGATATGGGACTAATTATAAGGAAGCATCACTTAAGGCCACTTAAAAGGCAAGAGACCATGCCATTTACTTCAAACTCTACAAGACTTCCTACTTAGATGACTTTGAAAAAGTTACAGGTAACAGAAATGAAGAAATAGACTATACAAAGTACAACATACATCCTTAATGATGTATTTCAATCATAATTTACTCAGCAATAAACAGTACTGTCATGGCAGCTGAAGCAACATCTTTGATGCAGTACAAACACTGAAGTATAGATAATTTTATTAGCATTTCTATTCATAGGAGAATTAGCTACTTTTCATTTTTCTTCCTGTATTTCACAAGGCATATCTGAACAGATCTATATGTCCTCTCCCTTGTTGCATGACTTCTTGTCCCTCAAAAATAAAGAAGAGCTCTGAGCTGACCATTGTTGAGCTGGCTACTGATGAATCTAGTTAAAAACCACAAGTAAATTATCCATTCTAAAAGGTGTACTTATCATAAACATGTTGTGTATAGTTGGCACTGAAATAGATTTATGCAGGATATTGTTCAAAGGTCAGGTCCCAGAAGTTGTCTTTAAGTGCTTATCTACTGAAGAAATAATGTCAGACAGACTGTGAATCCTTCAAAAGTATTATTATAATTCTTTAAAAATTTATTTTCAAAAATTAAAATCTTTTTTCTAGATAAAGAAGCAGCAAAAGCACCTGAGCCTTCAAAACCTGAAAACTCAACTGAACCAGCTAAGACAACTCAACAGGAAGAGCAGGAACCCAAAGATGGGAAAGAAGATGCCAAGTGAGTAAATTCATTTAAAAAATGTGAAGATTCTACCTGACATCCTGACTTAACATTATTTCAATTTCAAGGTAGCATATCTATGAGACATTCATTTATTATGTGCTTTTGATTGTTTGTTGTGTACATCATCCTAAATTGCAGGAACGAGGAAAAAGATGGTCTGATGCTAATTTTAGCAGTGCTGCTGCTCAGTTATGACTATATCTTAGCAAAGAATAAAGTCTCAGAATGCTGCCCTGAACCTAGAATGTGTCACATCATTCTGACTTGAAACTTTTTACCCTGCACTTTTTTTTTTTTGAGTTATACCATTAAATCAGCATTAGCCTTCACAATAAGACTAGTACTATCTCTGCCTGAGAAGAGACAAATAAATGAAACAGTAGTATTCCATCAGGGGAAAATCTAAGGCCATTCAACCTTTGTAAAAAGCTACAGTGACTGTTTTGTGAAAGTAGAAATAAATATGATGTCTAAAAAAAAATTAACTTGGAATACTCTGCAGTCATTTCAGCAGCAGAGATGCAGAGACTCATAGAATGATAGAATTCTTTGGTTTGGAAGGTCATCAAGTCCAACCCCTCTGCAACAAGCAGGGACATCCATAAGTGGACCAGGTTGCTCTAAGCCCCATCCCAGCTGACCTTGAATGTTTCCAGGGATGGGGCATCCACCACCTCTCTGCCTAACAGGTGCCAGTGCTCCACCATTTGCATTGTAAAAAATTTCTTCCTTATATCTAATCTAAATCTGCCCTAAGTTTAAAACCATTAAACCTTGTCATGTCACAATCCCTGCTAAAATGTTTGCCCACTTCTTTCTTACAGATCCCCTTTAAATACTAAAATGTTACCCATAAGGTCTCCCTGAAGCCTTCTCTTTCCCAGGCTGAAAAACCTCAACTCTCTCAGCCTTTCCTCACAGGAGAGGTGCCCCAGACTTCTGATCATATTTTTGGCTCTCCTTTAGGCCTGCAGATGACACTACCCAGCTTGGTGTCATCTGCAAACTTGCTGAGTTTGCACTTGATACCACTGTCTGTGTCACTGTGGAAAATAAAGATCTTCATAGAACAGCTCAGGTTGGAAGGCTCCTCCAGAAGGAATGAGGTCCAAACTCCTGCTGAAAATATTTAGAGGTTAGACCCAAATCTCAGTTTACATCAAGGCAACCAAAGTTTTTTCAGCATAATTGTGAATCTGTATCATCAATAATGGAGTTTCCATAGTTTCTCTGGGCAATCTGGTCCAGCCCTTGACCACACTTATTACGAAAATTAAATGGAACAAAATTTTCTTTTGCTTTAACTTGCTTCTTTTGCCTCTCATGCTCTTTCTCTGTACCTCTGGTGCCCTTTCTAAATCACAGAGTGTAGTTAGCCTTCATTGCTGCAAGAACACACTGTGGATTCGTGTTCAACCTGGTGTCCATCAGGACCCCCAGATCCATTTATGCAAAGTTGTTATCTAGTCAGTCAGCTCCAAGTCTTTACTCTCACACGGCCTATTGCTATGCATCATGAAGTTTCTGCCTTTTGAGATTACTTTGAGTGGAGAAAAACAGCTACACTCAATACAAAACAGGGTAGAAACTCCTCCTGCTTGATTTTGCCTCCTATTGTTTTGATTATCCTAATGAAACAAAGAAAAAGTCTTTCCCTGACATGGAGTTAATTTATAGAGATGATTACCTATTTCCTCCCCTTCACTAAGACAAACTTTGCATCTGAAATTAATCAAGCAAAATGCTACTGCACATGCCTCTGTAAAATAATATATGTAATTAAAAAAAACTCTGACTAGAAAGAATGGAAAAGTTATAAATAACTTAGTCACTTCAATGTGAATCAGTAGGTCAAAAATGAAAACTTAGATAAGAGTCTCCTTGTTTTGCCACCACACAATATGTTATTCAATGCTCACAGTTCCACTGGTAAAACTTGTAACCATGGTTAACATAATTGCCATGTGCTTATGAAACAAAAGGGTTGCTTATTAGTAGAAACAAAATCTGTTAAACAGAAATTAAAAATATTTACATTAAACACTGCTTTCTCAGAGGTGTTCTGACTCAGCGTCATGTGTCTATCCAGATATACCTAGTCAGTCTAATTTGAGCAACAGCTTCTAAAAATACAGTAAATATTTGGTGAATTCTACTGCCAAAACAGTTACCCACTAAATTCTGCAGTAGAGTCTGGAAGTCATGGCAGTGGTGTCATTGCAGATCTGTTGTATTACTGTCAGAGCTGAAGGGAGAAGGATTTTTAAAATGTGCATTTGAGAGAAATTAATTCCTTGCTTCTTAAGGTTCATGGAAGTCTATTTAGACACCATTCCTGATCAAGGTTACTGCCTTATTGAGTGTATGCGTTCAAATTTGCTCACTAGAATATTTATAGGGACATCAACTGCCTTTATCATCTTGAGAAAAGCTGAGAATTTGAGTCAAATGGATACATGTCATCTACAAAATTAGCAGTAAATGAAACATTCTCAAACCACTGTCTAGCACTGAAGCTAACCAGAACAATACAAAATGCCTCCTGAAGAGTTTGGTCACTGCTAATTTATAGATATTTCCACACCTGGGAGTTATTTGGAAAAGTGCAAGTTTTATTAGTCAAAGCCATATCAAGGACTGTTAGGACAGTCAGGATAGTCAACTAAGAGTCCCATTGTCCAGGAGTTTTCTCTGTTACTGTTTAATCCATATTTGGATACTGCTCAAATGGAGATTAGTAATGAGTGCTCTTCCCTGGGCAACACCAAACTGTGTGGTGCAGCCTACATACTGGAGGGAATGGATGCCACCTAGAGGGACCTTGACAGGCTTGAGAGGTGGGCCTACACAAACCTCATGGAGTTCAAAAAGACCAAGTGCAACATTCTGCACATGGGTCACGCTAATCACCAGTATCTACAGCCTGCATGATGAACAGATTGAGAGCAGACCTGCAGAGAAGGAGTTGGAGATATATTGGTGAAAGAAAAAGTAGCCATGGGATGGCAATTTGTCCTCAGAACTGAGAGAGCCAACTGTATCATGGGCTGCATCAAAAAAAGTGTGGCCAGCATGTCAAGGGAGGTGATTCACCCTCATCTACTCCTCCCTGATGAGATTCCACCAGAAATGCTGCATCCAGCTCTGGAGTCCTCAGTACAGGACTCTCTAGACCACTGACCTGGTCTAGAGAGAACCACAAAAGTAATCAGAGGTAGAGCACCTCTCCTTATGAGGAAAGGCTGAGAGAATTGTGGTCGTTCTTGCAATTCTACAAGGGGTAATGATTTTAAAGAGGGCAGATTTAGACTAGATATGAAGATGAAATATTTTTGTGATGAGAATGGTGATACTGGTTTGTCAGAGAAGTTGTGGATGCCCCACTGTTGGAAGTTATTCAAGGTTAAGTTGGACATGGCTCTAAGCAACTTGATATAGTGGACAAAGTCCCTGTTCAAAGCAGATGGGATAGACTAAATGATTGTTAAAGGTCTATTGGAAATCAAACAATTCCATGATTATATGATATTGTTACGGAAATCAAGATTGGCAAAATCACTGGTAGAATTTTCTTAACTGGAATTTCAGACTTTGCCCAGACATATTTCAGGTTGCAGCAGGGGCTCGCTGAGAGAAGAGGAGGTGGGAGCCAAGACAACCCCAGCACAACCAGTGTCCTTACCAGCAAGGTTCAGCCTCACAGAGTCTGAACACAGCAAGCAGAGCAAGATCCTAGCAACAGGCTCCATCAACAAGACAAAGTGGTGGACCAGGTTTAGAGTCCATCCAGGGAGTCCCGCCAGGAGCTAAAAAGACAGGATCAGAGACAGGGCTGGAGGCAAGGTTACAAGACAGGTCCAAAGTCTGTCTAGGAGACAGGACCAGAGACAAAACTAGAGGTAGACACACCTAGACATAGCTCAGGCAGTGACCAAGGCCTGACCTGGAGGGGACAACAACGGCCCATGGGCAAAGACTGCAGGTGGAAGTCCCGCTGGGAGTCCCAAGGCAATTAATTTATGTAGACTATTTTCTTATGCTAATTATCTTTCAAGAGTCAAAGTTTAATCAAAATCACCTGATTTGCAAGAAATAATCAGTATGCCTATTGACTCTGAGTAATATACATAATGAAATAAGGTTCATGGATATATATTTTTTCACAAATCATATACATCCATAGCTCATCAACTTTCATGAAAATGTTAATAGCCAAGTTTTCACCTTATCTGCTGTTACTGTGACATTTAATTTTTTTAAAATGCAGGCTCAGACACATGGAATAAGGAAGAGGGAAGGAAGGTAATTTTACTGTTTGGAGCAGCACATTTTTTATTTTCCTCTAAAAGTGCAATTTTTTCTTCTTGCTTGCTAAGTGAATGACAATTTTGACAAATACTGCATTTGCTCCTAAAAATTCCCATAGAAATTGTTTGTCCACAAAACAAACAAACACGCAAACAAAACCAACAAAACCCTGCCTTTCTCTCTCAGCACATCCTCATTTTTTTAAATACTCTAGTGCATAGTGATGGACACTAATAAAGAGTAGAGAGACACAACACTGGTCACAGCCACCTGAACACTGTCTGAAAGAAGAAACCCACAAGAATGGATGATGTACCAAGCACTGAATTATGGCCTAGTGACTGAAACACTTAATCTCTGTTTTCTAATGGCTTGGATAGAATTGCACACAAATTGGCTTTGTCTGCCAATATATTTTTTTCACCCCTTTATTGATAATGTAACAGAGTAACAGGCAATTTTCATTAATAGCAATTTGCTGAGCAATAATAACCTCTGGAAGGGTGGGCTAAGATTACCCTGTCTCTTCACAGCAAGAAATAAGGGAGCAGAACAGTCAGCACCTCATTTGCACTCTAATAGAAGACAGGGTGTCTTATTAACAAGACACTACCACAAAGCCTTAAGGTATGACACAAAGAAATTTCATCAAGTCCTGGAAAAGATAAGAGAAGGTAAACACAGCATCTGAGAGTATAGATCTGAGAAAATGGAGGGACACAAACAGCTTCTATGACCTCTTCTCTCCTCTGTGTCTTTTAAAAGCCTTTAAGCTCTGTTGATTTTGTAGGAGTATTTCATCTTCCCAGATTACCGAAGAGATTACAATGTGCTATTTATACTAAGGCACTATGCTGAAACTCCAGTCAAAGATCATGAACCCTGCTGTGCAAAATACTGCATAAAATAATAATCCATATTTGGAGGCTAAACATTTAAGACCACAGAAAGGAAAAAAATTGCAGTAGGTAACTGGGACTTCCTATGCTTTTAGATTTCATTTCAAACTCTTACACATTGTCATTTATGTTTAGAGAGGAAAAAACATTATATCTGATATGCCACCTTCAGAATCTAGCTATTACAAATAAAATATAAAAACAAAATATAAAATGCATTAGATAAATTTTAATAAAATATTACATTTATTTTTAAAAATAGCATTCCTACCCAGAAAACGTATTCATCTGATTCTGCTTGTTCAAATGCAGAAACGCAGCTTTCAACATTTTCAAAAAAAAGTGAACTCAAGGACTGCAAACTTCCATATGACCATGAGTGGTTCAGGCAAACTAAACTTCATGTTTGTGGTTTGCTTTTCTCATAGCCACATCCTATTACTTAGACTTTACCAGTCCTTCATAAAGAAGATTTTTTTTCCCCTTTAATTTGGCTAATAGCAAGAAAAGAAAACAAAACAAAGATTAAGAGGCAATTTGCTATGTGGTGCATAGCCAGGTTAATAAAGAGAACTCCTGCTGGTAGCATGTTCTTAGTGAGTAATGCCCTTCATTTACCTCAACAACCTCGAACAAGAAAATTACTGTGCTTATTACTGCTTGCCATCCACTAGTTACAACACATCAATTCACTGAGTAGATGCACCTTAGAGAAACTATGTCCTACCACAAGCACAAAATCCCAGCACATTAGTGAAACAGACCCAGTATCAACCCTCTGCAGAGTCTCTAGAAATCCTTGATTACTGTAGGTACACCAGGGATGTATGAAAATGACACTCATGGCAATAAACTCCAATCAAATTTAGATGAAGTAAAATAAGGCCAATGCTGGGCCTCATGAAAAATCCCAGTTTAAACACAGTTACAAGTGCATTTTATGGAGCTACACTTCCTTAGCTGTTTCCAGCTAATCACTGAAGTACTTGAAATTGTAAACAGATGGAATGCATCTAATATATTTATTACGCCTCTCTGAAAAGATATTAATGTGTTAAAAAGTAGAAGTACTTTTCTTAGCACTTATATTCCCTCTGCTTAGGCCTTTTTTTTTTTCAGAGCCTGTCACTTCTACTTCTTGGACTTGAGTTTCTGAAATTACTACATTGAGAACCTGCAAATTAAATAGGAAGGTGATGGTGTGCTGTCTGTACCAAAATGGATTAAACTTGCTATAATCTTTGCTGAGATGTATTTTCCCAGAGCCTTTAAATCCTATCTGATCTGCAGGATGCAGTTACCCTTGCTGTTCAATTTCACTCACTCTGCATGGCAATCAAGTAGGTAGCCTGAAATTAAAAAGTAGTGGATTCACAGATTTTTCACTGAAGAATAAATGAAGCGAGGAAAGGATAGGAATGTCATTGTACTGACTGAAATGCTGAGTTTTTTACCCTTGCATTATTTCAAATCATAAACTCATAATATTCATCTATATTTATTACTAACTGTATCAATGGAAGAAATTGGGGTTTTTTTTGAATATGTAACAAAGTAAGGGTGCAGTTTGTCATAATTTGTCACTGATTGATTTCTTTGATTAAAAACATTTCTGTGCATCTTGTGTAAATCCTCCATTCACCTAATATTTTTCAAAGTAAAAAAAAAAAACTTTTTGTAAAAAAACAGAGGAATTATAATTTATTCAAAATATTAGCTCTGCTATTATATGTTGAGTTGTTTTTGGGGAAAAAAGCAAAGCAATGAGCATTGTGACAGTTACACTACTATGTGTAATATAAAACATTTATATTTAAATTGCATTTGTATTTAAATTACATTTGTACCAAACATTTACAAACACATCAGGGTCTTTCCTGATAAATCTAAGAGGCATATAAATAATGCTTATCATTTAGTAAAAGAAAACTGAATATTACTTCATGACAGGTGTAAGTATTCATGCCTAAATTTAATCTTGTCCAACATATTTTATTAAAACACCCTGTCTCCAGTTATTTACTCTTTTTACAAGACTTTGCAATTTAGGATGAAAATACACATGTTGTACAGCCCAAGAGAGGAACAGAGGAAACAGTGACAGGTGGAGATATGAGGGTCGGACGAGAAGTCAAACACATCTGGCAGTCTAGTTTTATTCAGGACCGTGGGTAAATGATACTGAGGTGGGATGAACAGTGTCTGCAGGGAACACGCCTACTTTGTTGCTGCATTTGGAAGTGTGTCAGGGTCTTGCAGAAGGGGAAAGGATGGTCCTCACCTCAGAGGAATAGGTTCTTTCTCTCCAAGGTTCTTTGTGATCCTGGGAAAGGTACATGTAGTGAGTTCTTGCACAGGTGGCTCTATAACAGTTTACCCTAATGAAGGTAGATTTGGAACAAAGATGGTCACACCAAGGCAATTTTATATAATTAGCATAGGCAACAATGGCCCATGGCATAAAGTTTGGAAGCACACACTGAAAATTATGGAATTAACTGACATTCTTAGTCATCATACAATTATTACCCTTGTACAAAATCCTTTTTGTTTGGGGGAGGGGAAAAAAGTGAGAAAATTAAAGAGGAAATTGTCAAAAAGTGAGATAAAAGAGAAGGGACAATAAACTTTACACCATGTTCAAAATGCATAGGACAAATTGTACCAAAAGAGATTTACATTGAGGAAAAAGAAATTGTAAAATGAAGGTAGTGAAGCACAGAAATAAATTCTTTAGGAAGATTATGGAATAGCCATATTTAGGAAAAGGTTAGATAAGAATCTTTGAGGTGTACCTCATCTTGTTTTGAGCTGTGTGGACAGAATATCTCAAACTTCTCTACAGCCTTACGGTTGTATGATTATTTTAGAGACTCTATGAAAACAGATGACAAATGAAGCATCTATTGGAAATTAAGTTTTTCAAATTTGAGACTTTTTTCAACCTTTAAAATCATTCACAATGGGAAATTTTATGGCATTTTTATTTCAGTTTTTAATTCCCTGCATATTAAGAAAAACTGAAAGATAAAAAATGGGAAGGGTTTGTGCTGTGGTCATGAACTCTGTTCAGCACTGTATCATACTCTGCTTAAATTACTTTACATAGCCATAAATAAAAGCCTTATATAAATAAGATATGTGTTTGTATTTAAATGTTTAAATGTTAAAAATTCCTGAGAAGTGGTAGATGCTCCAGACAGATTTAAATACTTACAGATAAGAAAGCCCCTATAACACAATAGCATCACATAAGGAAATAAATGAGAATGACTTCCTTAGACTATTATACCCTTGTTCTAAAGCAATTAGCATTAGAAATTATTCTGTCCTTATTTTTCACATAACAGCAAATAGTTAGTGCAATTAAACAACTTTGTATCACCAGTTACCTTAAGGAAAGGTGATTTTTCCATAGCTAATTGATACTTCCAACATTCATACTACTTTCTTTCTACTATATTTATAGTTCCTACTGCAGAATGTTCAATCAAAATAAAATCTTATTCACATTTTAATCAGGTACCTCAGTGAGAGTTCCATGTGTTCAGCATTGAGACAGACTCCTCCTTAGAGAGCACTGTAAAGAAGATTAGAGGATTCACAGATTGTTGTGACTCAATAACTAGGGGGACTGTCAAAGAAGCTGCTGTGAAAAATAATTGAGCTAAAAGGCAGGAATCTCTACAGCCTAGATTATTAGATTTCAGTCTGCATTGCATCAAGAATTTTACTCTGAGTTCAGTATCAGTAGAAAAGTCTGAAAGATAGTGCTTTCCTTGAATACTGGTGCTTCCTTATCTTTTTTGCTTTATGAACACAACATGAGATCTAGGAAATGGAGGACATTGCATTTTTTTTCCAAGAACACTTGCCTAGGGCCCAAACAAGCATAATCTCTGTACAAAGATTCTGAACTATATGAAAGTAATGAATTCCAATGGAAAATTTTTTTTTCATATGTTGTCTGCATGAAGCTCATAAATGCTTACGGCTCATTCTTGCTCATACATATATAAAAACAAAACCAACCCAAATATCATGGTATCACTATGTTTAAAATAATGAAACAGGTAATGAGATATATAGTAAGACAAAGGAATATCAGTTTAAAATAAAGTTGCATTGTGAAGAACAACTCCATCCTAAAACGAAATTAAATAAAAATGTGATTTGTTCTGTTTAAAAATGTGATTTGTTCTGTTTTTGTCAGCATAATGCCAGTATTTCAAAAATGCAGCAAATAGAAAAGGACATAATCTTCTGTATCAGTAAAGATGGGTCTTTAACAAACACTTTCCCTTTTTAGGGGTGGTTTAGATTAGCTATTAGGGAAAAAAAATTATCACTGAAAGAGTGGAAAGGCATTGGAATAAATTGCCCAGGCAAGCATCTGGATGTGACATTTGGTTTAGGGGTAATTATGATCATGCTGGGTTGACAGCTGGACTAGATGATCTTGAATTTCTCTTCCCACTTTGATGATTCTGTGATTAAAGGAAAAGATGATGGGTCAGAGGAAGACACTTGTTTCAAGACTGTTAAGGAAAGCTTTTTGAAAGTCTGTGGAATCTAATGTGTGAACAGCTTGTTCCAAGAATTTAAGATAATATATTTGTCTTAGAAACTTACTTTCTTAGCACTTGAGCTGTTAAGATTTTTGGAAGAAGTCGGTGATAAATACACAGGTTAAGGCACTTATCCACTTCCCAAACCGTTATATATTTCAAGCTTGTTTGCTGAAAAGGATTTCCTGTCATGCTGCATACATTCTTTTGCTTTCTTGGGAATCGCAGCTTACAACAGTCTTCATGATCTTAGCTAATACAATCTTGAAGTCTATCACACTTGTTTCAACTGCTCCTCATTCATAGTAAAAGCTGCCTAGAATTCTGGTCATTAAAGGCTTGAAAACTTTCTTCAGACATTTAACTCATGATAATTCACTGTGCCTCTATTCATATTTATTCCACTCACAATACTTTTTCTCAGCTCAAATACCTATTTTCCCAGGATTCTCCACCAAAATTTGATCTTATAGACAATGATCTTATTATGTCTCAGTCTGGTTTTCTTGTCCTTTTCAAAGTCATGTGCCCAGTAGCCTTGGCCATTCTAAAAGACTTTCTGGAGTCTCCTACGGGAATGCACCTTTAGAGTATAGCTGGTCACAATAATTCTCACATTGGCCTATATCCCAATATTAATGCTTATTTCACTGGCAGTATGTCATATGCATTCTACAGTTACATTTGCACCAATGTTTTTCATAGCCAGATTATATGTGGCTCATAGACAACTTCCCTTTGACTAAACACTTGGACATTTATCCTTTTGTCACTTGCAACTAATGATCCCAGCATTTACAAAAGAAATTCCTACCATTTCATTCTAAGTACGTGTCTGCAGTATGGGGCATTAGATTTGTCCTTGTTTCCATTACTTGGACTAAATAATTCAAATTTTCCTGCATAGGAATCATTCCTACTTTTTAATCTTCCAAATCCAATGTCCTATTAAACATCATTAGTACACTACTACATTTTGTACCAAAATCATGAAGGAGAATATTAAAGCTGACTCCTAAAACTCCATCAGCATCCTGTGCAGATAAAGGAGAAAAGTAGTCTCTCTTCAAAGGCAATTCAGAGCAGAAACCTATCTCAGTCATTCTGAAACTCTCCTCAGGGAAGCCTTCTTTGGCCTATAAAAATAATATAATACAAATAGCAAAAGTTAGCTTTTTGGAATACCTCTCTTGCTGTACCAAGCAAGTGACTAACATGCTTGATTTTTTCTGTTACTAATTTTCCTAGTAATTTAGGATGACACATCTCAGGCTTGGAACTCAGGGATTTTATGGCATTACTCACACTGGGATTGTCAGAAAAAATGAGGATATGTTTTTGAATCAATACATTTCATGATGCCTGGAATTACATTTTTCTGTCTCTCCAAAATCTTTCTCATCTGTGCCATCATGTTTTGTGTATTATCATATCCTTCTGAAAATTGATTACCTGAATTATAGATTTTCCATAATTTATTCAGACAAGAATTTTTTTTTAAGACACAGATTGTAAATGCAATCATAAATCACAACATCAGAGCTCAATAGAAGCATTGAAAGCTCTATTGCAAGACCAAGAACTCTATTTCCATGTAATTAGCAGAAATTTCTTAAGTGCTGCAAAAAAAACAGGGTTATAATTGAAATCAGCAGAAAGTGTTATGGCTATTTTCCAGGCAGCATACATTTATGAAATACATTTTCTCAGGGGTCACCTGGTAGATAAAACATGGAACTGAACTCAGGTATTTTGGCGTTCATGGCCAGAAACAGGGAGGAATTAAAACCCTAGATTGTAACTTAGAAAAGGGCAAACCTTCTGAAATAACTATAGCATTTGTTACCACTGTTTGCTTGAACTCTTAACACAGAAAACTTTCAACCCACAGTACTTAACAGTTGTTGCATACATTAGTATACTCAATACAGTATATCCATAGCCTATTTCACGGCGATATTCTTTAACTATGCTATAGGTGTCTGAATCTTCTCTTGTGGTTTGGGAAGAATAAAGGCACTGCAATTTTATCACTAAGCAAACAAATTTAAATCTACAAGTTACAAAAATAAAATCTACAAATGAAAAAATATCAGAAAATTACATTATTATACTTCTCCAGTTACATATATTGCTATTGTAAAAAAAAAAAAAAAGTGTTTGAGGTAATAACAAGACTTTGTGCATAGTACATGAGTTGCTGTCCTGATTTTCATTTCCTAGGCCACATGAAATTACTTGCACAGGGAATCAACATTTCCGCTCTGTAAAGGACTACATGGAGAGTAAGTAATATAGACCTAGGCCTATTGTAACATACTGCACAAAGGTCAAAGAAAAATTGCTTAAAGAAAAACATTCTAAAAAGAATAACAGCTTAGAAAAAAATCCTAGCAGAGTTGATGTGAGAGGAGTCAAGTTTAATTAAAAGTGATTTAGTGAAGCTTAAATGGGCTTCATTAGCCTACACAAAGTACATCTACAATAAACATCCTCAAATTAGCAATGTTCAACATGCAGCCTCTTCCATCTGTATTAACCAAAGAAAATTTAAAGTAAGCATTTCGTTACAAGAAAATAATGGAGTAGGAGGTAATGCAAGCCAAATGAGAAGTAGGGCAAGGAAAATCAATTTCTCATCAACTGGGGGCAAATAACTTTAAACTAAGTTACATAGATTCTAATCAGTACCAAATGGAAACATGGCTCCTCTGTGCTACATTCCACCAAATTCATGATAGAGGAGACCTTAACTTTTGTTGGAAAATCTGTGAAGTAAGAGGGAAAACTTAAGCAATTTGCAGCTTACTCCTAGAAAGAAGATAGAAAGGGCCTTTGGCATGACACCTGTGGTAAGTGGTATCTAACTATGAGATAGCTAATGACCTGAGCAAATACAGCAACAGCAAATATCTATTTTAAATTCTTTGCACAGAAGCAAAAAACTAATTGTGAGATGTTAGCTCAAAACACGAAAGGATGTCATTACATTGCAAATGGCCTGAGCAAAGGACAACCTGACACAAAAGGAACCGTGAGATTATAAAATGTATCAGAACTGTTTTGATTAATATTCTGTCTGAGGAGTTTTAAGAAATAGAGTGTATGACTTAAATTAGAGGAATGACAAGCATATACTTCCAAACTTTTGCTTCTGCTGCTGCTTCTAACAGCATATCTTTACTTTATCCAATGGTTTTACTGCTGAAGGATTTTAACATGCTTAAATTATACTTCCTTGTGCACTGTGATTTGTGTTGTGTCTCCAGAAAATTGCTTCTCAAAAAGCTACACACATCCCACTCTGACACTCGTCTTTTTTAGCTACAGCTCCATCTGTTAGAAATTTCAAAGTAGGTTTAGGTCTTGAGGAGACATGGTGTTTATTCAAAGATCACTTTGCAGTGGTGTTCATTTCTTCCCTACCCAAGGTACTGTCATACCACCTTCTCCCCTACTCACATTTGGGAAGATTTTCTCAGAAATCCGGACATTTCAAGCATATGTCACTTTTGGTCTGCTGCAACTCTTGCCGTAGACACAGCCCTGTGCTCCTTGGGACAGAGTTGAAAACCTTTTAAGAAAAAAAGCAATTTCCTGCTGTAGCCTCTATAGTGGGCATAGCTTTCAGGATTTCAGTACAGAGGTGGCAATTGTGACTTGGCTGGAAGGAGATCTTGAGCTGCCCTGTGCCAGTCATAGCCATTTCCAGCCATCTCTGACATCTGTGCGTCACATCAGCTGAGAAGGGTTGAGTCAAGGATACAGAAAAAAAATCCCATGTCCTGGTCTCGACATAGAGAAAGTCCAAATGTATGGCCCAGCTGCCAGCTGAGTTGCACTCAAAAACAACCCCAGTCTGCAAAATCAGAGAGTAGCAAGTAACCAAGGATGAAATCCCAAGTAAGAGTAAGCACAGAGGAGTTGATGAAGAATCATTTTCACCTAGATTTTCTGTTTGACTGTCCAGCATGCATAAAACCTAATGAAAACATTCGTTTCAGTGCAGACTATGAGTCTGCAGGTTTTTGAAAAGCGATAGTTCTCAGATTTGAACAAATTCTGTGAGTGCTGGAATATCAGCTTAGTGTTACTATGACCCTGAGCAAACTCTAAGCAGAAAAAGAAGAAACCTCAGTGTTTTGTTTCCACTGAAAGCAGATGCAACTGTTTTTTACCTCATGTTAGCAATAACGAACCATAAAAAACATAGATGAAATCAATTTTCCCAACATTAGAAAGTGTAAAGTAACTGTAAGTTCCTCCTTGTTCACCTGCATTTCCTGTCATCATTAGGATATTGCCATATAACAACGAGAACGTTTTTATACACATGAAGAGGATGCCTTGTAAGTTAGTGAATACATCAAGTAAGCTCTAGGCCCTACACAGCCACAGTAGAACTCGGTGAAAAGCAGCAGTGGGAAGCCAGTAGTGCAGCAGGCTAAATAGGGTACCCTGACCTCCTCTGCTTCAAATAACACACAGACTACTGCTGACATGAGCAGGAGGCAAGAGCAGATAACTTAGGTTTCCACTTAGCATGAAATAAATGATATGAATAAGCACTGTGCTCAATAAAGATCTAATGTTCATACCTGACTTCAGCTCAGAAATAGAATTACTACAGTTTCCTTCCATTGATTTCCAATAGGTTAAGCCTTTTTTCCCCTTTTGTTTCAATTAGCGCACAGAAGCCAACACATCTGGGTGTCCAAACAAATGAGTATACTGATGCCCAGCTTCAAGAGATTGTCAAAAAATTGCGTGAAAGGGCAAATGTGTATAAGGAAAAGCTGAATGATCCAGTGATATCTTCACCTGAAGCAAGTCCTCCAGCTTGTAAGTGCCTCTAGAAATAGCTGAGCATTTGTTCTGTTTAAAACTGAAAATAATTTTGTGGTAACAGAAAATACTGTGAAAATTTTTTGTAGGTATGGTGTGTTTATCCACTGGAAAGGATCACTTTGTGCCCTATGAAGTCAATTTAACCCTATTTCTCTACAGTAAGACAGAATCCTTAGGTACAACCTCCCTTTGAATGACATCACTGAAGAATCTGTGGAAAAACCTTACAGAGGCAGTATTTAGAATCATTCATGTCAAGAAGTTTTCTGTATTTTGGAATAGCTCCCAGAGATGTTTATTCATGGAGATGAAAATGAAGCATATGAAGAAACATATACATCTTATGAGCAGATGTTAGTCACTTTGATATGAGATCATCTGTGTAAATCTGGACACACTGAAGACTTTAAGTCCATGCTTTAAATAGAGCAAACACATCTGACATTAATTAATAACTGACTTTTGACAAAATATGAAACATAACTCAATTTTTCTCCTCTTCAGAGGAAAGTTTGACTTTCCTTTCCACAAAGAATTGAATGTGATGGTTTTATGTTCTGGCACCTTTTAGAAGCTGTTTGTTGTGTATGCATTTTTTAAAAAGTTGTAAAAATGGTGCCTGAAGAATAATATACTACACCAATTGATAACATTTTTTTTTTTAATTGTTTCTTTGCTGATCTACCTCTTTTGTTCTCTTTGTAGAACTTAGGACCTTTTTTTGCAAACTTATTATAGATCCAGTTTGTGAGCTTACTGCTAAGACTTCACATATGAGGTCTCAGGAGAGGGGAGAGATCAGCCCACAGCACAGGCGTCTTTTCTTATCTCCATCCTCACTGCATTCATTCTTTGCAACAGTCATGTAAAGAGAAATGCTCAGTTGTGTTAATGAATGCTAAATTATGAATTAACAATTTTCTTGTCGGTCTTATAAAAGGAATAACTTGTAGGCATTGTTCAGGGAAATTCAGCAATACAGATACTGCACTCAGTAACATAAGTCCCCTGTTCATGATAGCAGATGCACATGTTTATATCAGTGGTGATTTTATTATTCAACTGTTTTTCTATGTATTTAATATAATGAATTTAGTCACTTTCCAGTGTTTTAGAAGATATTTTAACATAATGAAGCTTTTGTTCATGTTAAAACAGGGTGTATTAATTGAGCCATTATTTAAATGCAAATGTTTTTGGTAATCTATGTGTCTAGCACCAAAGAAGGCTCCACCCCCACCAAAAGAAGAAAAAAAAGATGAAAAGAAAGAAGAAAAGAAAGAAGAAAAGAAAGAGGAGGCAGAAGCAAAGCCAGAGGAGGATCATTACTGTGACATGTTGTGCTGTAAATTCAAAAAACCTCCACTGAAAAAATACATGGAGTATATGAAGCTACCAGACACCATTGATTCATACACAGGTAAATTTAAAGCTCTGTAATAGAATGGGATAAAGTCATATTGAAGTGACCTGGTATTGCATGGCACCTGTGAGCCACTGTAAGATACATATTCCAGTTTGCAACTCCCAGAGACACAGAGGTCCTGTCCTAAACAACATTTATTCCAAACAAGTAAAAGTGACATGAGTTGTAAAGATGGTATGCACAAAGGTGTAACACAAACTGGCCAGAATTAGAACCCAAGTCTTCTGTTTCTTGATCTGGAATTTGTACCATTCATTAGGGCCAAATAATTCTTTTGTCAGTTATCATATATGAGAGCAGGATGCAGAATGATCATATAAGTTTCTTCAGATGCACAGAAGAATGCACTGAATGCTCTCATTTTTGCAAATTCCTTGTGTGACTCCTGTTTCAAAGCTGTATCACTTTAGCAGCATTCCAGTTGGAAAAGGAAGAATGGTAGGCTGGTCTGGGCTGGAGCATTCCGAGAGACTGCAGCAGAATGAATGTGCCTAAAAAAATGACAACAGGCTTCAAGTCCACGCCTCTACCCCCAATGTTTTTTGTTTCAGATCGCCGTTACGTGGCATGGCTCATGCTCGTGACAATCGCCTATAACTGGAACTGCTGGTTCATTCCCATGCGCTACGTGTTCCCATACCAGACCCCCAGCAACACAATATATTGGTTTGTCATTGATGTGATATGTGATATCTGCTACCTCTGCGACTTAATAATTTTCCAGCCCCGAGTGCGGTTTGTCAAAGGGGGAGATATAATAGTAAGTATTGGAAGTAGGACTTCCATGGGCAGTAGCTGTGTGTTAGAGTATAGAAATCCATCCAATCGGACACTTCTTTTCTATCACTATGTCAAATCTATGAAACTTCTTTATTTATCAAAGGATACATGTATTTTTTCATCACTGACCTTCCATTCTACACTGATGTTCCATTATCATATGTAGGAAGAAACACATCTATTACCTGAGTTCTTAAAAATTGAAAAAACCCAGATTTTAAAGTAACAGATGAAAGTAGCTGAAACAGGCATGCAGCTCTGAAGAGACTCCTCACTGGAATCAGTGATCATATGTACTCGTGCATATATATATCAGTTTGTATGTTTGTGTGAAGTTTTCACCTCTTTGCCTTGTACCAGAATAACAGTTGAAGACTGTGTTGAAGATGAAAGCATATTCTGCTAGGGTTGGACAGGATATGTGTGCCTTGTAACAGATTGTGAGATGGTGGTTTTATTTTTTCCAAAATCAGAGCAAATCCCTGTAATTTTAGGATATTTTCAAAATAATTAGAGATAATCTCTTTTGGGGAAATAAGTATGTTCAATTTTGATTCTTGCTACAATTTTTGTATTATCTTTTTATAGAAAAATGTAAAACAAAATTTTAAACAAGTTTCTGAAGGCTTGCCCTTAACCTACTAAAGGATATCTAGAACATTAACTTTAACTACTTTAAAGTCTTCTCAGCTTTTGATTCTTTGACATCTTATAGAAAAAAGATACCTAATTCAGAAAAAAACCTCCAACTTTTGATAACTTCAGCATGACATTACTGTGCCCAACAGACAGAAAATTCAAAATTATGTATGTTCAAATCTAATTTGGAACTAGCTTTAGTTCAGTGCTTTTACAAAAAATTTTATACATTGTACATACACGGTATTACTGACACATTTACATACCAAGCTGTGCAAATATAATTTCAGTAAGTATTAAATGCAGTGCAGTGGAATGTATTTTTCCACACCAAGACAGTCAGTAACTGGATCTTGCCTAAATCCCACAAAACTCAATTTTTATGAACAAAGTTAAAACTCTAACACGCAAAGCTCAGCTTGTATTTCCCTTGAAGCTGTTTCTACAATTCACAGATTTTAGTGCACAGAAACCATCTCCTGCCTGATCTCCTGCATTTAGTTTAATGCTTAAACTGATAATAGTCAAAGTTGGAATGGAAATATGATTAAGAACTTAAAGCTATTTTTAAAGTTTCCCTGATAAAAATACAGAAAATACAATAGTAGATAAATTTCATTATATACTTGTGATTACGCTTTCTTATTATATTAGCATCAATTCCCATGAAGAATAATTTTAAAATAAAAAGCTAATCATTACTAATGAATGCAGTGTTGATTATTGTAATGCTAGTAATGTTAGCATGTTAATGTTAGCATTCAAAGAGCTAATTTTGTACAGCACCATTAGAAACACTCTTTGAATTTTGTCTTGGAATCACTGCAGATAAATGCTTTTTGTCATGAAATTGAAAGGGGTTGGGCTCAGCATGAAGGGGTACTGATGTCTCGAGAGGGAAGTTTTGTGGAAAAAATGTAATGTACTTTTCTAGACCAACACCCAGATTGGAAAAAATCAGAAAAACCCCAACTCTCATTTTTTCAAGTAGTTATAATAAAATCTGATTGAATGTATGCTAGACTAATAATGGTACTACTTCTCAGAAACATCTATAGATATTTCTCCATTCACATTTTTAGAGCATCATTAATTTAACTGTCATCACCCTTACTATACTGGGGAGTAGCAGAGGCTCATCCTTGACACTCTGATCTTGACTATGCCTTTTTCTCCTTTCTCCTTTCTCACTGTAGTCAGACAGAGTGGAAACAGCGAAGTTCTACCACAGCACTCTGAAATTTCGGGTAAGTAGATCCTGTGTTACTGATATCAATATGAAGTTCTGGCTGTATGATTTCACAGGATTTTTTTTTCATTCACTGAAAATCATTGTTGGTATAAGAATATAAACACAAAGCATTGGCTCAATGGCATATCAGTGCTCACCAGCTGAAGACTGCCACCTTCATAAACAGTCTTTAACTGGAAGAGAGAATATTTGTAAATGCAATTCTAAATATTGTTTTGGAATTATAATAAATTAATAAAATAAAATTTGATTAGGTTTTGTGAGGTCAGCTCAGCACACACTAAAGACAAGAGCACCATTTGCCAGAGATTCGTTAAAAAAATTAAAACACCTGAAGAGAGATGATAACTCTATTCTGTAAACTCTTTTGAAGTACCTCATTGTACTGAACAGTTCATCACTCACAGGAGCAGTCAAAAATTCAAACTAAGATTTTTGATGCTCATGGGACTTTGTGAAAACAAAGATGAATTTGAATTAGGAAAATTGTTGATGTTGCTTCTAAATATTGGAGTTATTTTGTGAATGGAAGTTAGGTAGTTTATTGAATTCCTGATGAACATACAGCTCTGTGACACTAAGAATACATCTCAGACATTGCCCTCTCCTCTTCTCTACTTTTGCACCTGCCTTGTTCAGAGTTATTTTTGTTTTATCATTACTTAAATACTTGACATTAAGCTATCCAAAAGTGCAGGATATACACCATACAGTCAAATGAGTTCAACAGAGTGAAACTTAGAGCAAGAGACCAAAGTGGATTTGTATGATTTTATTTTAGGTTCACACTCGCTGTATGTTTATGGCTCTTGATTTCTGGAAAAACTAATGAGAGTTGAGTGTTCTCACCACATGCAAGATATAGATATAATGTGGGAATATGTCATATGATTAAGTACTAATTAGCAGTTGCTGATAGTAATGCACTTTTGACTACATTTTCCCTCCTCTTAGACATGCATCTGAGAGTGAGAGAGAGAGAGACCATAAGAGGCTGTTTCTCTCAATCAATTTTTTTGTTTGCTTTGCATACTGTTCAGGTATTAATTGCTTCTTACTTGCATGGAATGAAAGGTCAGTGCTGCAGGCTGGGTGCTGCCAACACGATTTACACCCATCAGAGCAAAGGCATTTCTGATTACAGTGAGATGAAGCACAGAGTTCCACATCCCTCTCTTACTCCCAAGCAATAACAGCAACAAAGCAAGGTAGCTGACAATCTTTGAACAGGAAAATATAAATTTGCCACAGCTTCCTTCTCTATCTTAGGAAAGAATAAAGCATGCAGATAAGAAAAGTAATCATATAGTTGATGGACTGCAGGGAGATGTCGAAAACCTTAGTGGTATAGGAAGAAGCAGCATACAGATATGATGGAAGAAAAAATCTATTAAAAAAACCCCAAACCCCAAACCAACCAACCAACCAACCAACCAAAAAAAAAAAAAAAAAAAAAAACAAAAAAAAAAACCCAAACAAAAAAAAAAAAAACAAAAACAACCACAACTACTCCCACTAAAAACCCACCACCAAAAAACAAGCCAAATTTATCATTCTATGATGAATCTGTTGTTTGGAACACATGCCTTCTAAAGGTTGCAAGCAAGAAATCTAACTCTGTGCTCCCTCAAATTGCTTTGGGCAGCCTTATTTTAAAAAGTGAAGGACTTTTAAGAAGTTCTTCTGTAGTGGCCCCCCCGACCTGCACTCACCAGCCACTTGCCAAACATTTTAGTCACGTCAGAGCTACAACTGAAAAAACCAGACTGTACTAATAATGAAATAGATGAGATACTGTTAAAATTCCACATGAAACAGATTAAAATCTCAGGAACAGGGGACTTAAAAGCAGGTCAGAGCAAAGCTGTTGGTGTATTCAAGGAGATAATCTTACCTGCCAGTTCTTAGGAAGCTACATGCTTACCATGCTGACTCTTCAAATATTATCACAGTCATGATTCCGTCTAAGAAGGTTTTTGACAGCAAATAAATACATTATGATTACTATGAAGTTTAAATTGACCTCTCTGCTCTTCAACAGCTTGATGTGCTATCAGTGTTTCCATTTGACATTTTATACTTCTTCTTTGGATTTAATCCAGCACTTCGAGCAAACAGGATACTAAAGGTAAGATCTGTGTTAGTGATGGATGGCTAGCCATGCCTAGATGTTTTTGCAATGAAACAAATTTTTTTTAATAATATTTAGGAAAATGAAATTTAGAAAATGTAAAATATCTTCAGGCTAAGGTACAACATAACTAAATAAAGAAGAAAAAAGTCATTGTCTAGCCAAATTAAGCCCTTATTTTTTTATTTGTCTTCTGACTTTATTATTTCCTAATTTCAAAAAGTATTTTTTGATTAAAGCCAAGTTTTTCACATTATTTAAATTAGATTAATCACAAATTACCTGCTTAGTTTTCAAACATTTTTAAAAAATCACTAATTAATGCCAATGTACTTTCCCCTTCTGTTGCTTATGTCAGGTGTTTAAAAGCAAAGGAGGTAATTTTAAGGACAAAAACTATACACAGAATACCTATCAAGCACAAACCTACTTTTGTAATCGAGGCCAAAGACACTTGGACCTGTGTAATGAAAGGTCTGAGAAGCAATTAGAACATAGTACCTTTAGGCCAGTCGGTGGCTAAATGCATTTCTCTGCACACAATCAACATGTTGACAAATTTGTTTTCATTTAAAGCTGAGGGGTAACACAAGAACTCTGACAATAAAATGAAGGCATTCTTCACTTTGGTATTCAATAAAACTTCAAAATTCCTTAAATAAGAACCAAAATAATATGAAAGAATGAAAAGATCAATAGTACCTTGTATTAGGCAACCAGCTGTGTATTGGGCAGAAACAAAGAAAAAAGCTACATGCGATCACTAAAGATCAACTGCAAATACTAAACAGGGAGAATTCGATACAGCTGCCATTGATACCACAGAGTATCCTCTAGTATGTGGCTGTTGATACATATGATCACTTACTGAAAAACTACTGGAGTTTCAGGAAGAGAAAAAATGCATGTAATTCTTTGTGATCATTTTGCCCAAGCAATTACATATGTTTGAGGAAGTAGTTGTTGTTCACCTGCAGTACTCTGACAAAAACAGCAAGGTCATTTCTGTAGTCAGAGTAAGGAGACACTCAACATCCAGAAAAACACTTGACTCAAATTTATCCTTGCTTTTCAGTTCACACTTTTGTTAAATGTTTGTCATGGTTCAGGAATAGTATTCTCCAATTTAGTACTCCCACTAAAACTGTATGCTGCTCCCTCTCCCCCTTCAACTGGAGTCATAAAAGGCAATGATCACAAGGTTGAGATAAGAACAATTTACTGGAAACAAGGAGACAAGAAAATGAACACTAACAACACTGCTAATGACAGAGGGTATAAGAAAAGAAGTGATTCACATGGAAAAACTCTCCAATAATAAACAATACCAGACAGCTCCCTCTGCTAGATTTTCTCAACAGGAAGGAACACCTTTCTTCCCTGGAGGAGCCAGTCCCTTCATCCCACTCCCAGCAATGACCTGAGGTGGTATAGAATACCATGGAGTCTTAGCCATGCTCCTCCCAGCTACTGCAAACATCAACCCTGTCCTGGCCAGAACCAATATTTATAGAAACTTTGATTACTGAAAAATCCATTTTCAAAACGTGTACGTGAATTGATGCCAGTATTATTATTAAAATAAAAAAAAAGTGTACTGAAAAATAGTGATTGGATTACTTTCATTTGTTTTCCATTCAGCATAACACGTTCTTTGAGTTTAATGATCGTTTGGAAGCTATTATGGAAAAAGCATACATCTACAGGTATGTGCTGATAAAACTCAAGTAGCACAAAAAGCTTGGCACAGAATGCATTTCAAATGATTTCATGAGCTGTCAGTTAAGCATTTGGTGGAATATGATACATCTTTAACTGGTCAATTTAAAAGGTTTCTTTTAAATATCTGTCTTTATGGTAGTCATTAAAATAATATATGGCTTCACTTACGTATGAAAGCTAGCTCAGTTCAGCTGGCTTGGTTCAGGCAAAATGTTCACCAAACTGAGACTTCTGACAAAATTTAAATTATCAGAATTTCAGAAAGTTTCTTTATTGAAAGAGCTAAAGAACTCTTTCTTTAGGTTGCTAATAGCAGTTCCAAATCCTCAGTAGCTGTTTATTTGTACTTAATAGGAGTTATGAGCCTGAGCCTGTGTCAACATTTTTCTTCAAACATGCTCTCCCCATGAACCTGGCATATAGAGAAACTTGATCCTTCACTGCACTGACAACAGCTGGAATGAGGATCAATTCAGCACCATTCTCAAATAATGATTATAACCATAGTCTGCCCAACTCTGTTCTCACCCTCTGCATTGAAAAAAAGAATTTTGGATCCAACTCAAGTAGTCCATGGACACGGCTGTGGCAAGTTTCATAGGCCCCTCAGCTGTCAGCAATTCTGCTAAGATCCAGTGAACCCATCTGCTTTGTTATCATTATTGTCCATGTCATCAGGCCCAGTTTATCTTGTGTAATACCTACACCAGTAGATCCTTCTCCCTGTCTTGGTTTTGGGGCATGTATTGCTCCTGTCTGTTGGTGCTGCAGAAATATGTTGGTTGCCACCTTACTCTATTTCAGAGATTATTGAACTTAAAACTGTACACTTGATATTAATACATTCAAATGAGATATTTTATGACATTTAAAAACAAGATAAATTTCAAAAGGAGGTTCAAATATCGTCTCTTTCATTTTTTTTCATGTACCTGTGAAATAAAACAAAACTTAAAAGTTTGAAAGTTGTACTAAAATATTTTTGAGATGCTAACTTTCACAAATCTTATTGTTATATTGCCCTCTCTTTTCACTTATGGAAGATTCCTTTGTGCTTTGAGTTTGTTGTTGTTGTTTGGTTTGGTTTTTTGGTTTGTTTTTTGTTTTTTTATTCTTATGGTTCAAGAGAGGACTGAGTTTCCACAAGATGAAGAAATTTCTTGTCAGTTTCTGAATCTTTGCCTTCTCCAGTTTCTAATTTCATTTTAAAAAATGGGCCTTTATCTGCTTATGGTGTTTAACTTTTTCTAATATTGATAAGCTTTAAAATTAATTGTTTTAAAATTAATTATTTTCCATATTATATCCTTTGCTTTTTAGAGTCATAATTCAATGATTTTTCTGTATCTCTTATAATATTTGCAGCAAGTATTGGGAGATACAGTATATATAATATAGATAGTATGTAATAAAATAGACAATTCTGAATCAAGTAATTAGTTTGTATGTAACAGTACTGCTGTGTGTATATGGATTTCAAAGAAATAGGAACAAATTTAAAACACATTTGCACCCAAATAAAGTTTTTCAAGGGACAGAGTTTCACACTTATCAAAATATGGAATGGGAAATGAATGCTCAAAGGACAAGTTGTGAAGGAGATGTGTATATCTTCAACCTAGACCAGCTTTGAAGGATGTGATGTTTATTTACATGTCAAAAACCAGGAAAGATGCTCATTTAGAAAGGCTAAGACACACAGAGCAAGATCTCACTGGTCTGGTAAAATGTATGCAGTAGCTGGAAAGACAGAACCAGCTACTCTGCCCTGTCAGAGCTTTTTCAGCATGATATTGATTAAGAACCACAACTGTGTGTTGCTGCTTGTATCTTTGCTTCAAAGGCCCACTCAGATTTCCAATATTAAATCACTTGCAGAATGTAAACTGCAGAATCTAAATATTACAAAGTGAATCTATTTTCTAATCCATACTTCTGAAAACACTGACTCCTGGTTTTGCTCATTGACAAATGGAGAACAGAGGTAGTTATATAGAAGAGTACAAGCAGGAGCTAAAAAATCTTAAAAACCCCAGACTTTTTGTGCAAACTACTGAATATCATTTTAATGTGGCAATCTTCCTTTGGTCTGAGATTGGTATAGCCACACTTCGAGCAGTAAGGCACCAATTAACTAGACAATATCAAACTAATCTTCTACACAGCAAGTGGATATACCTGGGGGGATTCTCTTCTCAAACTAATTGGTTTGAGTTTGTAGGAATAGAATTAGCAACTTTTGTTGTGATATATTCAGTAGATTTCTGGAGAAATACAACACAGGAAAGGTTTCTGGAATCTTCACTCAGACCTCAGGAGTCTGAGTCTTTCATGGATTTAAACTTGAACAGAAGACCTAGCATAGGAAATATTGCAACATTACTAGATCACAAGAGCTTTCTGCTGTTCCCTTTAGCTTTGCAATCCCAAATAGAGCTGTCCTGCAAGTGCACCAACTTATAAACAGAGAAATAGCACCAAGTTGTGAGCGTCATAAAAAAGAAGAGTATGCTTAGGTAGATAATATAATGGCATGGAGAGGCCAAGGAGGGCATACAAAGGCACCTGAAGAAGGAGCAAAGGAGTGCTCAGTGAAGCAACCACAAAGATATTAGCTCCCATTAGCTTTGTTTATAGACCCAACTTAGTTAGATCTTATTAAATTCTCATAAAACTACTTACTCAGTTATTCTGCACTGAATAGTGCATTGAATTGTAGCAGATAAACTCATTAACCACCAGCCTGTGTTTAGGCAAGTCCTGCACTTTTCCTGCTTATTTATCCCCTGCTTGCATGAATATTTCAATAGAGATCTAAATCCAGGAGATCATTCTTTTGATCCCCATGCACCGAACAGAGGATATACAATGAGATCATTATTGTGTTAAACAGAAAGCTGCTTGGTGCTTAAGTAGTTCATAATTGGTATTCTTCAAAGAATGGGCCATAAGCATGAACTGGGATTAGGAATAACTCCTGCTGCAGTGACTCAATCATACCATTTAGAGGATCTACTGCAGGTTTTATACCACAGGTCTTGTAAAGCAGTTCATTTCTGACCTCAGACATTTCTTGGCTTTTTAGTTTAGAACCTATCTTGGATAGAGTTTGGGAAACACATTATTTTTTATCCTGTACCCTCATTAATATTGCTTCAAATTTCTGGAAATATTCATAGTCATTTAAAGAAGTCTACTATAAACTCCTCAGGGAAGCATAATTTAAAAATTACCCCATGTCAAATATTCTAGGAAAGATTTTTGACCTTGGACAGATGTGAGAGATGGGTAACTGCCAGCTATTTTTTTCATGGAATCAATACAGGTGGAGAACTACTTAGTGTATGCTTAACATTAACATTGTTAATCCAAAAATGTAATGGGTTCTATATTAAAAAAAAAAAAAAAAGAAAAATTTAAGTTATTTTACAGGAATCTGTTGACTTTTATAGGGTCATTCGAACAACTGGATACTTGCTGTTTATTTTGCACATTAATGCATGCCTGTATTACTGGGCTTCAGACTACGAAGGAATTGGCAGCACTAGATGGGTGTATGATGGCGAAGGAAACAAGTAAGTCCTTTTCTTTTGCAAGGGATTTTTTTGATTTTGCTCACTCCTGCCTCTCCATCCTTTTCCCATGACACTGCTTGCAGGGTATGCCTTTACTTTTTAAAGTGCTTGGATAGCAAACTTTTAGCATCATGACTGCTGATGAGCAGCTTTCAATGCTAACACATATTTGGAGGGCAGGTGCAGTGAATAATCACTTCACCACTTTCAGCTTTTATAGGTTTATGAGTCAGTGCTAAGTGCTAACTTAATTAAACATTTAGAAAGCAACAAGGGTCATAAATTAAACTTACTGATTGCGTATGCACATGGGAACTGTTAGAAGGATTGTATAGCAATCCCTCAAAGGAAACACAGGGATAGTTTGGGAGGTTTTTTGCTGCCACACAGCACTGTGTCATTAAAGTGCAACATTTTAGTCCCTCTACACCACAGTGATTGGTCTGAAAAACTTCCACCAGCTCTCTCTGATCTTTTGAGAAGGTCATACTTAAACATGTGGCAGAGTGTCTTCAGGGGAAATTACAGTATTTTGGCACAATTTTCCACAAACTCCTTGTGACAGCACTGGTTGGGGGCCAAGTAAGGACTATTTATTAAGATGATGGAGAGCAAATAAGAGAAAAAAGCAAAGTCATAATATATTCTGTATGTTGTTTTGTAAAGATATATCTAGTAAATTCAGTTGTATGAACATTCATTTCTCTCAAAGGCTATAATATAGTTAAAGCCACAGAATCTCAATTTGTTCTTTGATTACATTCCTTGCAAAACCACATATAGTAACCTACTGCTGTCATAAATTGCCTTCTAAACAACTTTTCATCTCTCTCGGAGATATGCTCCTCCTGTTTGCAGTTTTGTCAGACTTCACAAGTTTTGTGTCAAGTCACTACCTTGAAGGATAAGAAAATTGCCCTTGAGAGCAAAACACACATTGTGTGAACCAGCACTGATTTTTTTTAAGTAGGGTTATCTCTTTAAAAAAAAAAAAAAAAAAGTCTGAAGTTCCCATGCACCATTAAAATACACAGGTTGAGTCCTGCAGTCAGACATGTGTAAGCAGGGTCACGGAGCTTAGTGGAACCACTTATGTAAGTGAAGTTATAGATGGGTGTTTATTTGCAGGATTGAGGTTTCCAGAAATCTGACAAGAAAAATACAAAAGCAATTTCCATTATAGCTATCTTTTGTTAATGTGATTCTTGGAAATATTTGCCTCATACCCAAAAAATAAGGTACATAAGAATAAGAAACCTGAAAACTCTGAAAGTAGAGAGTTTACTTAGTCTTCAAGTTTTTTAATGCTTCTTCAGAACAGTCCAGAGAACAGGCAAGAAAGAATTACCTGCTTTTCACAGAGAAAAATATTTCACATTTTTCTCAGAAAACAATTGGTAGAAATTATTTACTGTCTTTACCACTGTCAATGCAGTTGTGCCTTTGCAGTGGCCATGTTTTTTAATATTTTGTGATACCTTTTCAATGAGGAGACAAAAAAAAGGTCCTCAAATGAAATCACACTGCAATCACATGGAATTTAGAGCAGATTTGTTTTATAAACACTGATAATAAAATGATTATTCAAGTTCTGCCTTAAACTGAGATTCTTAAATAAATTGCATGTTTGGATATCCAAATAGCCAAATACAAGAAAGACATTGATTTGTTGGAATGAGTCCAGAGGAGGCCACTAAGTTAATCACAGGGCTGGAGCACCTCTCCTATGAAGACAGGTTGGGAAAGTTGGGACTGACTTGAGAAGAGGAGGCACTGGGGAGAACTTATTGTACCTTCCAGTACCTAAAGGGGAGCCTACAAGAAGGCAGCACAGGGAATTTCCACAAGGACATGCAGAAATAGAACAATGGGGAATGGCTTTAAACTGAAAAAGGACACATTTAAATTAGATACTAGGAAGAAATTTCTTACTATAAGGGTGGTAAGGCACTGGAACAGGTTGCCCAGAGGGGCTGTGGACTCTCAGTCCATGAAGGTGTTCAAGGCCAGGCTGGATGGGGCTCTGAGCAACCTGGTCTAGTGGAAGGGTTCCCTGCCCATGGTAGGGGGTTTGGAACTGAATAATCTTTAAGATCCCTTCCAATCCAAACCATTCAATGGTTCTATGATATATCCATCTAAACCTCATTAAGCCATTACTTTACTTCGTCTGAACAATTGCTTGGCGAGTGTATATGACTTTATTCTTTTGCCTGCATCTGACTCATACTGAAATATGTAGTGCCATGAACATGGAACCCCAAAGAATATTCTACAATGAGCTGCATTTCATAAAGTATAGCTTTGTATCCCACTAACAGCAAATGCTGACTGTGTGGAATAGTCATTGCCTTAGAGAATCAGGCATGACATAAAATCTAATCATCAAATGTTTGAGGATTTTTTCACACACAGAGACATCGTGTGAACATTAGTTATAATTGGAGACGTAAGTGAATTTATCAGACAAGATACTTCTACGTATATTCATTTATCAGGAAAGCAGATACAAGAACAATTTGTCAGGAAAAGTGACTAGTACTGCAGCATATAATATGGCACAGCAGTGAAGTTATAATTTACTTTCACAGAGCATTCAGGGTTGATAGTATTTGAAGCAAAATATGCCAGTAGTCTCATAAAGAATGGGAACATGTTCAGAAAGAAGATTAGGGAAACATATCTACTTAGCTAATTTTAAAAAATGATGGTAAGCAGTTTGACAAGTAAACCAAAATTCTAGCTGTCTCAGATTACATTGACCCACAGAAAATGATCTGGCACTGACTTAGAGGCATTAATGCTTTATGTAGAATCCCTGCTGTGTCCATAAAGTATTGCTAGTTATGACCAAAACCAGTTCTTAATTATGCCAACACTCCTAGGAGATTTTTTCTTTTCCAGGCTAAAAAGAATTAACAGCAGTTTCCATGCTTAGTTTGATTACATACCTGTTCCTGAACAGGCACACTAGCTGATGATAGCTAAATCTATAACTAACAGCTATACACAACACTCAAACCACAAGCAAAATTATCAAAGTAGCTCTTCTGCAAATTTGTGCAAGCTCTATTCTTTTCTGGCTCTTGTCCAGCCTCCAAAGTGTTAGTGTCAGTCTAAGACTGGAGCTCTTTTGCACAGCAGCTGTCAGTCAAAGCCTTTGACTTGAGATGTAAAAAGCAGTCAACTTCACCTCCGTGCAACACACCCAAATTAGCCACACATGGTGTTTCCAGCATTAAAAGTGCACTCGTGAGCTTGAGTTAGGCAAGACCTCACTCTCTCCTAATGCAGAAACACAGCATCACTAATGCAACACCACAGTGTAGAGTCTACACAAGGACAGTAGCAGGTATTTAAAAGGTCTCTTAAGTAGACAATTCCAACTATGTGTGTTTATTTGCAATCTAATTTAAGTACCTAAGTAAAAGATCAATCTCCCTAATTCCTGAGGAAAATGGACAAATCTTTTTTCAGGGATTCAATGTAATGTCATTGTTCTGAATTGTTCCAAGGAATTACCTCTCTTTCATCACTGTTCACAGAGAAACTAAAACTAGGAGCTGAAATTTTCATGCAAACCCTCCAGGTCAGCAGTAAGTTTAGGCAAAACAAATCATTTCACTTTGCTCATGGTATACTTCTGCTGTTTGCAAGTCATCCACAAATGGTCTGCAAAATTCTTTGGCAAATTTAAGACATCTATTTGCATCCCAATTATGTTTCTCTGTAGTGTGCTGCCTTTCTGTTCTGGGCACAGACTTAGTGGCTATCCATAAGTCCCAGAAAATGGTCACTGTATGTGTCTAGAACAAATCCACTCCTTTGGTATGCATTGCCCAGTGCACAGTGAGACTGACAAATCCTGAAATCTGTCTTGTGGGTATCAGCTGTGCATTGCTCTTGCAATAGGTCTAATGTGTAAAAATCACCGTGCTTGCTATGCAAAGACAGTTTTGTGCCTCCAGACAAGCTATAAATGCATAGCCCAACTCATATGTCAGACTTTCAGACCTGCTACCCACAGGCATATTTTTTAAGTAAAAGCTTTATAGTTTGCTCTGTTGTGTCTGAGGTCATCAGACCCACAGGACCTGATGAACCCGTCACTCTAGAAGAGGTACCAAGAAGGAAGCAATTTGTCTATAAAGGCTGCTGCTTCACTCTTCTTAAACCCATCCTGGCTGTAATCTGAGGGGAGTCAAACATGATAGTCCTGAAATGATGCTTCCCTGGGCTGAAATGAGTATGTGAATACCACCTTAAAAGCTGAGAGACACATGCACAAGGACTTGATTTACCTGCACTAACCAAAACCATGAAAGAAGTTTAGTGTATTCTGAAATGGACTTTTCTGAAAAAGATATTTCTACTGACATAATATTACAAGGTACCTTATTTGCAGCTTCTGAATGTTTTCATACCTGGGATTCTTTTAAGGAAAAATCTAGTAGTTTGATTGCCTGAAGAATAAACACATTCTCTATGATGTGCAGAGGAAAAAAAAAAACAAACCCTTTCTTGTCCCATGAATGTTGTTTACTTCAACAGAAATTTTATAGCAGGTTGGTAAGCTGTATAGTGAACAGTGATAGTTCCCAGACACATGCTGGTAGGAAGCAGAGCTGCAAGTACTGTTGAAATAGGAGTTGTTTTTTCTGGCTTTCCTTAAACAAAATTTACAATCTTATTTCCCCTCTTCTTAGGGAAGAAAAAAGCTGCTCCGTATTTCAACTGTGCGACTTCCATTTCAGATTAAAATAGAAACAAAAATGCATAAATGGAGAAAACCTGTTCCAAAGAGATAGAGAATATCATGTGCCTTGCCAATAGAAAGTTTATTTTGAAGTAAAATCACAGAAGAATACGGTATATTAACTAAACCTTAAGAAAGAGTAGGAAGATATAAAAAATAAAAAACCCCTTGCATTTTGGACATACAACACTGCAAAGAAAAATGTGACCCCTATATTCCTCTGAGGAGCTGCTTTCAATCTTTGTAGACATTCCCAGAATAAAGATTATATATAATATTATATAATAATNTAAAACTAGAAAACTATGGTAAAAGTGATCATTGTTACAGCATTTTATTAATCTGCAACCAAGAAAAAAGGGACTTTGTAATGAAAAGCAGATATCAATTGCTTGGTAATGTCTTACATTTTGGAGAAAAAACTTGAAAACACCTTCAAGTGATTTAAGAAAAAAATAAACCTCATTGGAATTGGCTGCTATTGTGAGTTTCTTCTCTCATATTTGCACAAAACCGACCCTGCAGTTGTACTATTACACGAACCTCTTACTAGAGTGGAGTTTGTATCTTAAAAAGAGAGGAGTCTGAAATACACCTAAGGTCTGCAAGCAGATCAAGTGGCCTCAGGGAAGATGGGAAAATGCATGCGAGACTTTCTATTTCAAAACAAACTTATCTTCAAAAGTATTTCTTCTGTGTCTTAGTGTTTGGGGGAGCTTGTTTGGGGTTTTTTTAGTAATTATTTAAAATGTAATAAAATTCAACACACATAAGAGATCATTATGGCTTCAGAAGCAGTAGTCACAGCTGAAGTAATAGAAAATCCCATTTTATAAGTAAGGGAAATGAAGTTCCACTCCTAATCATCAGCAAAGATGAAGTCTGATTGTATAGAAACTTGGAAAGTCACATTCTAATTAACAGCAGGTTTTCAAAAATATACCTAAACCAATTACTTGTTTGCTCAGAAAAGAAGGAAATTATATCACTCTCACAATGATTTGAACTTGTTATTCCCCACCGCAATGCTGCATTACTTGTGATATCATGTTCTGGAATAAAATTTAAACAAGAATTTTTAAAGATGCCAAGGCACTTTTTAAAAACATTCTGTCCAGGTCCGTTGCTGCTTTCATAAACTTGTGTTCTCATACTAGTAGAAATACATGACTTGAGGGCAAAAGGCTCTGTAGTGAAAAAGGCAAAAAAGAGTTTATTAAGGTGACAAGAGGAATTGTGGAGACCAGCAGCTAGGAGATGTTAATAGAGAAGTCAGCCTTTCAGTGCTGAATTAGTGAAGTGGTTTGGAGAAGCTGGATTAACACACAGCTTGTGGAAACGTAACATTTTTGACATAACCCAGGTGGTAGAGCCAATAAAGGGTGCTTAGAAGCAGAGTGAGAGGAAGACCAGCATGGTAAAAGGAGTAAAAATGGACACAAGGAGAACAATATTGCATTTGTCATTCCCACCATCAGGTTTTGCACTGGTGTCATCAAATGAAAGTCATGAAGGGGATCTTCAGGTATTTGAGCATCTATTATGCTGCTACAGAGAGACTCTGGGAAGTCTCTAACACTTTTCCACTGCTTTTGACCATCTTCACTCGTAGCATTCTAACACCGTAATGTTCATCCTGGCAATTTTGTACACAAGTCTTCTTTAATGCTACCAAGAGTTACTAGAGAACAGTAAATTGGAGCTGCATTTCCCATACATTCTTATTTTGCTGTCAGTGAGAACATTCAGCTCAACCTGACCTACGTAAGTGTATCATTTATAAATTCATAACCCTTTATAAAATGCTGAAAGTCTTTTGGACTGAGAAGCATCACTGAAAGGCCCAACTCAGGTAGGCATATGCTTAACTTCAAACACAAGTAGCTACACTCTAACAAAAATGTTGTTTGCATACACAGGTACCTGAGGTGTTACTACTGGGCAGTTCGTAGTTTGATCACCATCGGTGGCCTTCCAGAACCACAAACGCTGTTTGAGATAGTTTTTCAACTGCTGAATTATTTCATGGGCGTCTTTGTCTTCTCCAGCTTAATTGGTCAGGTACATAAAAAAATCAATAACAATTTTTATATTTAAATTACTGTAATGCAGTGATAATACAGTCAATTTAATGGAGTTTAGTTCTGGGAAAAAGTTTAGTTTCTGTCCTCTATTTTAATGTCAAACATACTTATTTATTTGATAAATACACGTTTAATCAGTTCCCTACTTTGCACGCAAAGCTCTTTTGCACATAAGCTGATTAAAAGCCAAGACTCGGCAAGACACAGATGACCCTTGAAACTATGTATAATTCCTTTTTTTTCCTTACTCACAGGCAATAAGGCAAATCCTTGACATTCACTTTATAATGTTAAATCCAAAATAAAAATTGTAATTGTTGAATAAGTCATGCTCAGTACTACTATCAAGAGGATTCTCTTAATGGAAATCCCATGATTTTTGTCAAACTAGAACTCTGATCTCTTCCACAAATTACAATCTATTTGTCAATCTGAAAATTAACTGGTTTCTATTTCTCTTGGTTCCTATTTGGCAGGAGGGGGAAAAAAAAAACCCCCACAGCACGGCAAATCAGTTATATTTCCAAATGAATATAATTGAAATATTCCTGGCCTGTAACTATAAAACTTGGGCTTTGGATCATAGGTTTTAAAACACATTTCCTACAGAAAAACAAATGCTGAGGTTCCTGAATGAGGTTGTGCTTTATCAATTTCTGTAGAAACCATTCCAGACTTTTTGATTTGCCCATGCCTGTTATAAAATTATTAAGAAAAAATTAAATAAATAAACAAAATTAAAACTGAAATTTAATTCTTATTTTAAATACAGCATTTGAAAAGTTCAATCAAGCAGTTAGAGATTGCATATGTCTTTTGCTCTTTGGACCTGCAAGAAGGGGTAACCGCCACTAAAGAGACTCTTCCTTATAGGATTTATGATTCCTCAGTAAACCAGAATTACCAAAAATAAAACAAGGCCTACATATAAAATATTTCTTCTGGAACTATTGAATTCAATTATATAGAATTAAACTTCAGAGTTTGCATATTTATAAATTGTTGTAACTATCAATGAAAGCCCCATTTCCCCAAGAAGATTCTGCAGATGACTTTTTGTAACCAGAGTAGTCATTTGCAGTCTCAAATTTTAAACCTTAACACACAAACCGCTTCATTGCAGTTTGTTTGTTTGTTATAATTTCTGTTTACAAAGAACCCTTAAAATTATTGAGTCATTCCTGCTTTAACACACTTGCCTAAAAATTGTTATTCCCATTGCAATCAATTGCATCTCTGTAACAAAGAGCAAATTTCAACCTACAGCACATTAATCCTTGGCAGCTGCCATAAGAAGCCATTCCACTAAAATCACATCTGAATACTTATTCTTTTGAAAAAGGAATATCTATGAACATTAACTCATCCACTTCCTAAAAGCTGAATCACATTTGAGTTGAAATGTTAAATGATGCTCCTGCATTAAAAACTTTAAGGTCACCTTTCAGGTCTCAGAGCTTAGGACTGATCTCTCAACTATTTAAACAGTGGCACAATCTTAGTTCTAGTGGTGTCAGATGATGTTATTACAGAAATTCAGCCCAGTCTGCTTTACTTCTGACTTGCATTGCATGCCAAATGCAGAGTAGCTTTACTATGGATTTTTAAGAAAAGTATTATAGATAATCTTCATCCACGTCCAGAAATACAAGACAGAAGAATAAGATAAAATCCAGAAACAATTTCTCTAAAATCATGCTACACTTTCCAACACAATCAGATTAAATCTGTAATGTTTCTGAAAAAGCGGATGAAGCACCTATTCAAAACATGCAGCCAAATTCATAATTAGTCAATGTTTCTGCAAAAGGTTTTATATTATTTTTATATGTTGCTGACAAGATATTAAAATCAAGACTATTTTCTCTGAAATGTGTAGTAACAAAAATTGATGTTTACAGATGAGAGACGTAATTGGAGCAGCAACAGCAGGGCAGAACTACTTTCGTTCCTGTGTGGACAACACTGTCTCCTATATGAACACTTATTCTATTCCAAAACTGGTACAAAATCGTGTTCGAACTTGGTATGAATACACATGGGACTCTCAAGGAATGCTGGGTGAGGACTTCCAATTCCAGTTACTTAGCATGTCTGAGTCAGAGAGGTTGTACAGACACAGATATAGGGAGAAATTCACATTCTTTGGCAAAGAAAGAAACTACAAAGCAATATGATTCTTACTACTTCACAAATTCTATTCATTAATACGTTTCAGTAATAGTTTTAGACAAGGTTTATTAAGCATCTTAGTAAAAGCATATTAGCTGCTTCCTAACTTGAACTCATAAATGTTAGAATAACTCCATTAAGTTATTTTTGCCCATTTTTGTGGACCGTCCTTAATTTGTCTTTTTTTTTTCAGATGAATCAGAATTACTGGAGCAAATGCCAACCAAAATGCAATTAGCCGTTGCAATTGATGTGAACTTTGCCATTGTCAACAAAGTGGACTTATTCAAAGCAAGTAGTTTTATAGGAGAATGCAGAAATATGTGGTATTCTATACAGAAACCTTGTTTTGTGCATCTTGCAACACTTAAATACACGTTTGTTAGTATGCAAGGCAAAATAAGTCAAATAAATGTCTCAGGGAATGGAGACATCAGAACAAACCCAAGTGCCCGCATCTGGATTTCTTTTGTGTCAAGGCAGTCATCTTTAAAGAAAGCAAATGAGATTAAAACAAAGTCCTGTTATGACGACATCCTATAGCTGATGGTATGGTCAGACTGTGAGTGAGTTCAGAGTATAACTAATCTCAAGAGTCAGACAGAGAATAATCTAATTTTTGACACAGTCCATCTTGCTGTAGCCACCCAAGTCTGCCTGAGATCACCCATTCTATGTGTTCTGGCAATGTAACACTGGTGTAGAGAAAGCTGCATCATAGTCAGGTTTTGCGCTAAAGGAGCTTTCTCTTTACTTACCATGGTAGTTTTCCAGAGCTACAATTTAAATGTGTACTTAAAATTAGATTTCTGGGTCAAAAGCAAGGAGACCCTGAGTTTTTAGAAGTACACACTGAAAATTTTCTTGTTAGGATATTTGCAAGAAATCACATGATATACCTGTATAAAACTTACATGGCTGTACATTTTTTCTCTATATGTGCTGAAGGCATGGAATTCATAGATTCATATGAGTATTTGGCAGAATTTGTTGTTTTCCCCTGGATCAGTTAAAAAAAAAAATCCCATAAAATCCCCATAAAAAACACATAAAGCTCTGAACACAGCACTTACTGAGCATCCTCAGAAAATCTAGATGTACAGAAACTCACTTTACAAAAAAAGGGAAATATGTTCAACCTATAGAGAACTTCATAAGTATTTCAAATAACAACTCTTTCAGTCCTTTCTCAGCTCTAATAGCTGATCTTTATGATGTTTTGAGTTTGCATTCCACTTATGGAATCCCCAGGTCATTCCTCTATCGTTGGCTTTTGAGGCGCTAATAGTGACTTTTCATACTGAATTAGCAGAGTGATCAACTCTATTTTAACAGGGCTGTGATACCCAGATGATATATGACATGCTGCTAAGGTTGAAATCCATTGTATATTTACCTGGTGACTTTGTCTGCAAAAAGGTGAGCATTCTTGTCTTATTCAAATAAGAATTATATTATGTATTTTAGAAAAAGAGTTCAGATATCGGTCAACAATGTCCTTTTAATAAAATTAATCCTGATTGAATTAGAAAGCATAAAATTAATTAAGCTAGCCTGTGTAACAACAACAAATAGGCTCTCAAATTTCAATCTAGAACAAGACAATATGGATTTTATTACGTACATTATGAACCATGAAATTAAAGTAATATGAGAAAGTATTTAATGTAAATATGGCTTATCTAATGATACCTCATGAAATATTAATATTTAAAATGGATCAAACTTAATGTTTCTATACTTCTATACATACAAACCCAGACTACAGATCTCAGTCTATGATATTTTGTCTGTGCTTTGTTTGTGGACTCAGACATGCTTAAGTAGAATTATCTAAGAATGTAGAAAATAACACTGCATCCCATAAAACTCCTTCCAGCAGGATCTGCTCTACCCTCACTCCCAGCTCTGAGCCATCTCCAGGTTTCCAGCTGAATGCTGTCACACTGTCTCTTAGCAAAGATATCTATCTTGTCTCAGCATTTTGGCTTAAACCTGGCCAGACAGGTAGTTCACAGGTAAATAGCTCAGCTTCTGACCAGTGAGCCCAAGCCTCTTTCCAGAGGACATGTAAACACAGGGCAAAGTCAGATGCAATTAAAGCTTGAGGGGTGAGTAGTAACCTGTACTACTTCTGTTCTGGCAAGACTCACAGGTCCCACCACCTACACAAGTGACCATCAGAACCCCTTAACTTGTCTTTAGCAGTTCTGGACCAACATGTTCACTAGTGTCCTGCTCCCTCCAAGAGTTAAGCACACAATCCTCTTCCAGAATGCTGGGCTAGCTCCAGCGACTCCACTGTATTAGAAGTTAAACATTTGTGAATACACTGAAGGATCAAGTGTGTCCCTTCAAAGACCAATCCCAGAAACTGCTGTTGGCTAAGAAGGGTGGAAGAATATTTTGGTGTGTTCGCTTATAACAATGCACAGCATGAAAGGATCTTAGACTACAGCTGGGACTGACACAACCGAGAGAACAAAGGATAGCAACAGATTCAATGTCTTGATACTGCATTCTGATGCAAATGGTTATTAACAAAGACAGGTTATGAGAAATTGAAGTATCAGCTTACTTAAAGCTTGATTCAGAGCTAAAAGGTCTCTCATTTGCATAAGTCCACTCTGTGACCAACCACAGTAATCTCATTAATGCTGCAACATGCAGTACAGAATGTTGGAACAACCTTCTCCTTGGATGCATGTTGGTCTCACCCTACTTCACCAAGGAGATGCTGCATGCAAGCTTGGAGGACCAAGTGAAGAGATAGGAAGTGCAAGTCCCTACATTTTCAGTGCTGGCTCCATTACTGCTGCTTTTTAACTTTTAAAACTAAATTGCTGCTTTGCCTCATAATAGTGGTACACTCTCTACTCATGAGAGAGTAGAAAAGGTATTTAAAGAAGAACCTGCCCTGTTATTCTAACAGCAAAAAACACTGCTAAAACATTGGTTCTTTATGTGTTTGTATGCCCAGGGAGAGATTGGCAGAGAGATGTACATCATCAAACAGGGTGAAGTTCAAGTCCTTGGAGGCCCTGATGGTACCAAAGTTCTGGTTACACTAAGAGCAGGAGCTGTATTTGGGGAGATCAGGTAGGTCCATCACTGTATTTAATACATTTTTTTAGAACTGGTCAAATAATCTGTGGTTGTTTAACTTCTCTGTGGTAAGCGCAACTGCTATCATGGGAAGGCTAGAATGTGGGTAGGATCAACAAAAAGGACACTGAGCAAGATGCATGTAAGTGAAGGAAAATCTAAGTGAATCTAGGGAAATTAGTGATTAACAGGGTAAGACCTGAGACCAGTGTTTTGATCAGTGCACACACGGATGTAGAGACAAATTTCTTCTTCAGCATTTTAAAGATTTAACATATCTCCCTGTTATGCTGTCTGCAATACAGGAGGACCAAATGCATTTCACTGTCTGTATAATAAGACTAGGTGCCATTAAACAGCAGATGGCAAAGATGAAAATTAATTTCCAACAAAATAGATACAAAAATCTAAAATAGCAACTAAAAATAGTTCATTTAGGAGCCAATTAAATCGCTGAAAATCAGACAACCCAATCTGAAAAATATTTCTTTAAAAGCATACAAGACAAGAAAAAGGTGGATAGACCAGATTTTTTTGGTCTGAATTTATCTGTATGAGAATTTTTTTCTGGTGGCTATGAATGGTTTTTATATTCTGGGTGTACTTTGTATGCAAAACCTATTAACTGTTATGTGCTACATTCCCCAGTTAGCCAATCAACTGCTAGTTTTTAGGCACTGTACTTCTCTGCTGAGGTTGGCCCAAGGAAAAGTAATAAAATTAATGTGCTGCTGCATGTGATAAACTGGATCCTAGGTTTCTTCCAGCTGCCTTCCTGTTATTGTTAATGCTCTTGCTGGTAGCTTTAATCTGCCTTTTGAAAAGCAATAATCAGGTCTGTGCCAGGTTTACATTTGTCCTCTAGTTGTGTCTCCCCTTGTAGTAGGGGAAACATTCCTGTTTATCCAGTGATGTGCGTACAAAACTTGCTTAGACCTCAAGTGGAAAACATCTGATATATCTCATAGTTACAGAACTTGTTCACTAAGTGGGGAAGTGAAATTATATCAGCCTTTTTGAGAAGGTTATTTGGAAGGTATTTCTCTGGGTGACAATATAATTACCTGAGAAAAGCATCCAAACAAAAGGCTGTATTGGAAGTTATGCAAAAAGACTGAGAATGAATTCATCAATAAGGGTTGAATAATGAAAAGATAGAAAAAGCTAAAGCAGCCCCCATATGTAACCCACACGTGGTTCTCAATTATTTATTAGTCTGGTATTTGATGTGAGAACTTTGTATTTTAAACTGAGAAATGACAACTGTTGGTTTCAAAACAAGGAAGGGATTTTTACACTTTTGATCTAACTCAGGTAAGCACTTGTTTCCATGTGAGAACCACACAACCTTTAAAGTTTCATTTCCCAGTACGTGTTACTCTTCACATAATTGCCAATATGGCCAGCAAAACGCTCAGCAAGGTTAGAACACTACATTTCTAGTCTTGTTTTATTCATGACTGACCTACTGCAGCAGCAAACCCGTTCAGACACGTGTAATTTGCATATAAAATGTCAGGCAGTGGATAAACTTGAGAAAAACCACAGTAACTGGTAGACACGAAGCACTAAGTGTATCAGTAGAGATATGCTCTTCCTAGTGGCAAGGTGCTAGAAAATAATGAGTTTGTATTGTGCATTTCTATATAAATTTTGTCAAGGTCTTCTGTTGCTTCGGGTGTTCCTCTGATCAGCCAGCACTCAGCCTGGCAACCTGGTCAGCTCGGACACCCTTCAACAGGATCAATGCGTGGGTTCTTGGCTTTGCAGCACCCAGACTCTCACTGTTACAGCCGTGGTTGAAGAAAGAGGGACCTCTNCTGGATAGAGAATACCACAGGCAAATGGAAAAAATATTCTTTAATGGATTACGTCCTATGTTTTTTTAGGACATCCAAGTTTTCCTCTCACTTCATAACGGTTATAACCTGGTATCAGGCTGATTTCCTTCTAATTTCCAATTCAAGATTTGTTTGGAGCAGTATGTCAGCTTCCTTCTGAATGGTTTAGGTACATGATTTATAGGATGCTTGCTATTTCATCTCACTCTCTTCAAAATGCATGTCAATGATGCTTAAAAGTCTCCAGGAGCATAGGAATTGAAGAAACTAAAAAGTGTTTATTTCCAAAAAATTCCCTGAATTATACTAAAAAACCAATGCAAGAGTAACAATCAAATGTGTCCCTTGCCAATTTCATCCTTGAAAATTATTACAGAAAGGGATTAAGTAATAGGAGTTCCAATTAACATTTAACCCTCATAGCAACTTTCCTGTATAGATAATATCAGTTTGGGGAAATAAAATAATTTCAGAATCAGAAGCAAACAGATTGTTGCCTTAATGAGAGCCCATCAGCAAAGACAATTCAGAACAAGAGAAATTCAGTTATAACAACATTTCACTAGCCCAGAGAAAGTTACACTTGAAGCCAGATGTCTTGATTCATCCATTTACTGGTATTTCACTAGAGCTATTTCCTATCAGAAAATGTTAATTCTGGAAAAACTAAAACATTTCTCCATTTTATGTAAAATTTTGACAGGAAGATCTCTAAATGTTTCATCTCAGCTTCAGCTTTCAGCTGTTTTGTAATTTCAAACTTTATATAAAAAATCCAAACTACAGGGGCTATTTACTTTTGTGAAAGATGACATTTTCCAGTACCTTGGTCCAGGATTTCCCTCAAAGTAGAAACTACTGCATTTTGATGGGCTCTGCCCTTTGGAGTTCGATATCCTTCTCAGAAGCAAGATCCAGACCTATTTCCCTTTCCTGACTTACCAGTTCTCCTCATATGTACACAGGTGCCCAGCTGAGCCCCACAACCCTGCATGCTCAGCTGATAACACAAGCCATTCCCCAATTTCTATTAACAGCAGCTTCCTACAGAGATCAGCTATAAAAACAATAGATAAGCTCAGTCATCACTTTGGCAATGTTATAGCTCGATATTTAATTTTCTAGCATAAGAATTCTAAGGTTATCAACTTCTACTAATACTACAGCATTTCAGGCTCACAACAGGAGTAAAAAATGTTAGGTAAAAAAAGCAAATGTTGTGATTAATGTAGAAATTACATTACCAAGAACCACTGCAAGGCAAATGCATCTGTTTTAAAATAGTTGGGTATATAACTCTTCACACACTAACCAAACCAGATTGAATGCTGAGGTACAAAACATTGGCCTTAGTCAAAGATGATTCTGTTTGAGCAAAGACGGCCTTGCTTGTAAAATTCACCACACATCATCACCATAATGAAAAAGCTGATCTCTTTAGTCCTTGTCTACCTTGATAAAATGAGCTTTCTGTTAGGAAAGCCTAAAAATCATTGTTCAATGACTTTTTGAGAAGTGATTCATCCCAGCTCAATAGGTGTTTGCAATTTTCTTTAACAGCTTTTCCTATTGCGCAAAGAGTTTTATTCTATCTGCCGAATCATACAGAATTGTTTAAAAAGATGATAAACTGCATTTTCAGCTTCAGTTCATGTATTGATTGCTGTCTTGAGTTGCAGAAAAACACTCTATGAGCATGTAAAACTAGCCTTGCACACCAAAAGTCTCCTACTATCCTTTATAAGTTAAATATATTATCTATATGATTCAATAGTTAGGAAAATGTTTTATAAATACCTCTAATATTAAAACAAATATTTCTATATCCTTGATTATTATTTCAGATGGGTATTAATTCCTGTTTATTGGGGTCCATAATATCTTTTATTAACAACTTTTAAATTTATATAATACTAAATGTTCTCTAAAAATATTAATTCTCTGGGAAATCTTTAAAGGACAAATTTTGAGGTAGATCTTGAATACAGCGATAGAGCAATTTTAGTACAAAGAGCAAAATGCAAATTCTCTTACAGCAGAGCTGAGAAGTGAAGTCTATTCAATTGCTTAGTGCAAGATGAACAATTTATTTTTATTTGTACATCTAATTTTTTCTCCAGATATCCTCCCTCTGGCCAACTGCTGCTAGCTAAACTGGTCTAATGCCTTACATTCAAAACAAAATAGCCTTCTTTTTCTGGCAGACACATTTGTAACTGTCAGCCTGAAAGACCTTCCTAAACTGCATCATTCAACTTGCCAACATTTAAACATGAGATGTGGTATGTGAGAAAATCGAAAACTAGAGCCCCATGGAAGTTATTCCCTCAGGAAAAAAAATCCTTGGGGTAGAATCATTCATTCACTGTAAATAATGCTGCTTTACTACTGAGGCAAATAATTTTCAACAATAAAACTGATGAAATGCCAAGTTCACCTGAGAACTAGAACAAGTTCAAGCTGCGGGTATCTCTTGGCAGAAATGTCTCTATGTAGCAAAACTTTTCACAGTCCTTAGCAGCTACATATGCCTGGCCAAATGTGACAATTTGCCTTCCTGAGATGGAATTTCTATTCCCATCTGCCCAGGGCATTTACAGAACATTGGACAGAACAGCCAGCTCTGGAAGTGAGCTTTACAGTGACTTTAATGGAGAAACACCAGCAAAGAGACTCCTCACTAGGGCAAGGAACGCTGTGACTGACAGTGTTTATTTTCATTCCAGCCTACTAGCTGCAGGTGGAGGAAATCGAAGGACCGCCAACGTGGTGGCTCATGGTTTTGCCAACCTTTTCATTCTGGACAAAAAAACACTCAATGAAATCTTGGTGCACTATCCAGATTCAGAGAAACTTCTCATGAAGAAAGCAAAGTATGTCCTAATAACAGTTTTTAAATCATATCATTCAGCTGCAGGATGGACAGTTGTGACTTCTAGATGATTTGCATTCCTTTCTTGGAAAAGTAACAGTTGTAAACACATTTGATGCTAGAGGCCAGATTTGCCTGGTAGTTTCTAGTTGAAAGCATGGTCTTGGAAGGAATCCCAAGGATTATGGAAATGTGGTAAGTAGAATGAAATCTTGAATGTAGTTGCCTTCTGCATTAAAATTTAGGTAACAAAAAAAAAAATAAAATAGGAGACAAGGATACATATCAGGACTTCTTACATCATCAAGAAAGAAACTGCAGAACAGATACCAGTTAAGGAATAGGTTTTCAAAGATGCAACAAAACACTTGCAATTAATTCTACAGAGATATGCTTCAATGCATCCACAGACCAATATGCATTTCCAAAACCTTAAGCAGCAGTTAGGAATGGATTTAAGGTAAGGCCTGACAAGCTGGACCTACACATATTAGATACCTGTGCATTTTGTTCAAAAGCATTCCAAAACGGGATTTCAAACCAAGATTGCTTTTCACCTTTCTTTGGCTGTAGCTTGCTAGGATAACCATTTTCATAGCTTTGAAAGGGCAAAGTATTGTCAGATTTTGTCATAAAATTATGACAAAATGAGTACCTTGCTACCTTGTAAAAGGTCCAAATATTTGAAACAGTTTGTCAATACTAGTATACTTCATTACCCCTATTAGTGTCAACTGTTGCCTTGAATAGCTATCAAAGGTTGGAAGGTTGGTCCCACACTTGAAATTCCCCCAGAGAAGACTAAACATAGCACAGGAGAGACATTTTGTTTTTTTGAAAGTTTTGGAAGTGCTAGCAAATGGCTGCATTCATCATGTTGTAATAGGCCTGGTAGTCAAACAACAGTATCTTGAGAATCATGATGCCCCTGAGGAACAAGTAAACCAGACACAGAATGGGCAGATTGCTCAGTTTTCAAAACCAGCATTAACAGGTAGAAAAGGGGAAAAAATGCACAGACAAATGATCCCCAGTATCAATCACTCCTGACTTCTCTCCAGCTTCTGGCTAAAGAGTAGTATGACCTTGTTATTCCTGTCTCTCTGTACCAGGCTGCCTCTTCTGCTTTCTTGCGCACCCTAGGCATATTCTGCCCATCCATTAAATTCTGCTTCCTCCAGACAGCCTTTCCCAACCGTGGAGCCTAATCATCCACCTTTTGTATCTGCACTCCTGTGGAGGCCTCTGAAGCCACCACAGAGGAAGTAGCACTTCTATGGAGGGCTTGTAGCCTCTAGTGCAGTTGCGTTATCCCCCTGAGAAGTCCCCCTAAGAGACTTCCCTACTGCTTGCAGTTAGCAGAAAACTGTCCAATCGTATGAGCCCTTAGTTACATGGTAATACCTTGTTCCTAATTTGTTGTTTCCCTACTTCCTGGTCTTAACCCTCCCTGATTGGACCATTTTGGATCCTCTCTCTGATTGGTGGTTTTTTCAATCCTTTCCCCTATTGGTTCTTGTGGTAAACCCCGCCTCCCTGAAGTTCTAGATAACCCCAGCTCTTGAGAGCCTGGGGGCCTTTTGAGTCGCCCGTTCCAGAGAACAAAGAAGAATTCAGAAGGCTAGATAGACTCCTGTTCGCTGTTCCTGCGCCGCCTGAAAGAAGACCTGCCTAGCCGAGCTGCCTTCGCAGCTAAAGCCTAGAGAGCTGACAGGCTTGGTTGCATTGACAACCATTCACAAAAGAGCTGAGGAGCCTGGAGAGCTGACAGGCTTGGTTGCATTGACAATCATTCACAAAAGAGCTGACACCACAGTCCCTGTGCCCCTGAGATAGAGGCTGTCCTTCTCAGGACGACTCACAGGGAAGGTCGCAGCACCCAGAAGATTCCCCGCGAGGGCCTGGGCGGTCAGCGACACACTCCCATTTGAGCTCAAAGACCTATCAGACTAAAACCAGGATATCCTGTTTAATTTGAAAGATATACAGTACCTGCCCCATGCAGGAGGCCATATATTTTGCTTACCAGTCTAGACATCCACAAATTCTGCCAAAACTGGGCAGCAAGAGGAAATTTGTACACTGTTTCCATAAAAATTGTTGTTATGTTTAGTTTTGGAATGAAGTTACAAGTTGCTCTGTCCTGGAAGGTTTACATTAGAGTTCTCTGTGGTCATCTGTCATCTGATACCTTTAAAGGGCTCCTTGAAATAAACTGAAAGGATTTATTCAAGCGAGAAATTTGTTCTTTTATCACCCGCCCAATAACTTCTGTATGTTTTTTGCATAATAAAGCCCTGCAAGCTGCTAAAGTATACTTTTTTAATTTATGGCAATGAAATTAAAAAAAAAAAAANTTTTTGGAAAAAAAATAAAAAAAAAAAAAAAAAAAGAGTAAACCCTTCACTTCTGAAATTCCCAAAGTACAAGATGCTGGAGAAAATTATAGTGTTATGGGATTTACTGTACTTCAGACTATAAATATAGTCCTCATTCATAAAGAGCCTTAAGTCAGGGCTTTTGCAAGGATAGAAAAGTGGCCTTGAAAACTGTACAGCAATCTAACAGAAACTGAAAACATGGCAACCCCCTGCTTTTTACTGGTCCCATCTATCTCAGATTTTTCATCTAATCTTTAACCTCGTTATTCATTCTCAGTTCTTGTCATTATGTCTGCAAATCAGTACAGCTACGGAACAGTGTGAAAATCTAGTCTGCTACAAGATTGGCAGTAGTGTTTATATTGTCAGGGTGTCTTCTATCGAAGAGGACCAAAAAAAAGTACCACTGTCTAACCAGATCTATGAGAGATGAGCCATGCTGAAGTTAGTTACCTTAAGTGCCAGCTGGAGTCACGGTGGAGCACTAAATGCTCTCTGAATTTGCATCCACAAGGCCAGAGAAGAGACTGCTACCTCAGGTATGGGGTACGCATCCCCCTCCACACCTCTATACTTATAAAACTCTTTCATCTGTTTTGTGACACTTTAATTTGAGCCAGCCCTTGTTTATACTCCAGGATATAGGTAAGCAACACCCAAATTCGAACAGTTGCCTCCATCCCTATCAGACCCTAAGGCAAAACCTTTATTGTTGCCAATTTTGCTCTTGTCACTTGACCTGGGAACCAAATAAGAGCCACCAGATTTTCATGCATAAATATGGTATTTCAGCTTTGCAGGAACTTTGCTCAGTTTCACAGCACTGCTGTGTGTTCTTATTCCCTTCTTTCTCCAGGGTGCTGCTGAAGCAGAAGGGGAAACCTCCTCCGGCACCACCAGTGCAACAACCACGGGGTTTGGGCAGCCTCTTTGGGCAGAAACAGGAAACTCCAAAATTGTTTAAAGCAATGCTCGGAGGGAAAGGAAGAGATGGCCTTCTTAAGCTGCTGCAGCTGAAGAAACAACAAGAAACTCAGGTAAAGTCACAGAAAAAAGAGTAGAATCCACTGAGAGGGCTTGGGCAAACAGAGTACATGAAAACTTAGCCTTGCTGCAATCAACAGTAAAAACTCCCGGTAGCTGAGATAGAACCACCTTTCCTAATCTCTATAAACAGTAATTCTAAGATTTGCATCCATCTTTCTGAACCTGGACTTTATGCAGACCAGGGAAAATGAAAGCAAGGAAAAAAAGCAAGCAAACAAAAAAACCTCTAAGAAAGTAAGGATAAATGGATTTTACAAAGGCCTCAAGGGCATCTGATCTTCTAATTTTATGTAAACAACCGTAAACACAGAAATATCCAACACAGTAATCTTATCCAGCTGACTCGGGCACATGGCAAACTTTCCAATTCAGTGTCAGATCTCTGGTTGTTAAAAATCCTGAAGACAAAATATAAAGTGTAGCCCACACAGCTAAAACTGATTAAATCTCTAATATTTTGCACTTATGAGAAAACCGCTGTTTTAACTGATGAAAAACAATTCCCACATTATAATCTGTTGAGAGAAACTTTAATATTAATAAGAAACTGCTCACTTCTACATTCCATATTAACCCAAAGGTGGCAGATTTTTTTTCTTTATAGCTGAAATAGCTGTAGTTATATTTAAGTTAAATAAAGAACTTAGGGTGTATTTGTGAACTTATTAGCAAATAAGCCTGGCCAAGGATTTGGGACAGTGGGAAGTACGTAGAGATTTACATAACAGTCTTTCTTTCTCCACTAGTGTAAGTACATAAAGGAAGGCAACATCTAAGGAAGGGTTCTGTGCCCCAAAACGGGTCTGTTTCATCCCTCCATATTAGTAAGAAGCAGATATTATGAATATCCACAAGTGTTTCCCAGGTTTTATACTGATATTCTGATTCTGAAAATGCATTTTTCATTTAGAAACAAACCAATTTTCAGCATCTGAATAGAAATTTACATGTGTTGCATACCACTAATACAGTTGTCATGCTGTGCCTTTCCATGGCATGTACAGAATAGAGCTACTTCCTGAATTTCTTCTGCATATTGGAAAACATTAAACTTCTTCTTTCTAGAAAACTCAAGCTGAAACAGAAACCAAGCCTAAAGAAGAGGAGAAGAAACCTGTGGAGCCTGCAGCCGCCTCTGCATTCCCTGCTCCGAAGGAAAACCCACAGGCAGATGCTAAGCCTGCAGTTATGCAGAGAACAACCAGTAAGGAGTCTCTGATCATTAGTATGACACCGTCCCCGACAGCAGGAGAAGGAGAGATCCTTAAAGTTGAAATTAAAGATAAAGAAAAGAAGTAGATGGTGCTTTGGGGTGTGGCCCCATCTACTTATCTTGCTACATTCAGAGGGCTGGCTGGACTTGACTTTTGAGTATAGAATATAAAAGTAGAGGCTACGCATGAGAAAAATCTACTCCACCTCCTCGTCTTCTTGCCCTCCTCTCCAAGCACAACTGCACGAATTATTTATATTCTTAACCTTGACACTGAAGAGAGAACTTTTGGTGTATTAGAAATTACAGCTCAGATTGCATTTCACAACGACTTGTTTCTTGCTTTATCCATGCTCTCCCTTTTCTCTTACTCTGCCTTGTTCCTACTTCTCCTCTTCCCTCTCCTTTTTATCCTTGCTTTTTTACTGTTCCTGTTGCTCAGTTTGCTCGTAACTTTTTTAAGTATTCTTCTCTGTTTTCTCCTCTGCCTTCCCATAGTTATCCTTTTCCTTGCTACTGCCCTACTGTTGCTAAGGTTCCTTATGTTTCTCTCTCCTCCCCTTATACTCCTCCTAATCGGTGACCTGGGCTTGTGACCAGCGTGGCTCAGAGCAGACAGCAGGTGCTATGTGTTAGGATGTTTTACCTTGGGACAGAGGGCAAAAAAACAAAACCATTGTCAAAAAATAAATCCCAAAATCTGCAGAAGGGAAGCAGATTACAGAATTATTGCCAGCCCTCTGAAAGCATAAACATCTGCTCCAGCTGTCTGACTCTGGCAAATTAGAATGGGAAAGAGATAGTTCACCCTCCAGAGGTGACCTACAACTTTGGGCTGCTGATTTACTTGCTTGATCTTGTCAAGAGGTTGGGCACACTCTCTGGAAAGTAAACACTTGATACAGCTGTCTGAAGAATCTTGGTATCTAAACCAGCTACTTCAAAAATAAAGGGCATTTTATAAAAAGCAGGATTTACACTTTCTGGCTCTGCATTGCTAAGTTGCAACCAATGCTCCAATTGCTCATCTACATTGTAGACTTTGACTAATGGTGCAAAGAGAAACCTGTGTCTTCTGTGTCTGAGCTACACCACACTTGTGAACTGCAGTAAATCCTTTATGAGTGCCAGAGCTGGGAGATACAGCCTCCTATGCAGGAACTCTCACACTGCCAACCTTCTGCCTCAACCCATCAGTCCCAGATGCAGTATTACACAAAAGCCTGAAGCTGTGTTTTAAGCTGAACTCTCAACTACTTTCTTTTCTTCCATGGGTTTGCATCTCCTCTCTCTCCCAATCCCCTTTCAGATACCACTGGATGAACAGCTTTGGAAACTAAAAATATTATGCAGAGGCCAAGCCAAGAGGTGGCAAGGGCAGGCTTCACAGCTCCTTGGCAAACCAGCCAATCAAGGAAGGCACCATGCCAAAATAAAACACTCACTTTGCAGGTTACACATGACCCTGCAGGCTATGCATTCTGTAGGCCTGTTCTTTAAAGCCTTTCAACTTCTGTAATCACAGGCAAAACTGGAAGCTTAACCAGAATCAGTGGGAAGTTTGCCCAAGTAAAAACTGGATGACTGAATTCCATATGTTGCATATTCCACAATGCTCTGACGTGACAAAAATTGTAATCTCTTTCAAAAGAAAGTTCTTCTGCCTTAGCAGTGAGGTGAAGGTTCAACTGCTTTGTGGAAATAATCATCTTTATTTGTATGATACTTGTTATTTGGTGTGTAAGAGAAAAAGAACATCACAACAGACAGAGAAAATTTTAAATTGCTTCATAAAGGATTATTCACCTATTTCACATCTAGGACTGTCTCAATGAAATCTCAAGATTAGAAATACTGCAGAACTGTTTCATGAATGAGACCTTCTATGAATAATAATGATCTATGAATTACATAGTTCCACATCCTTTTTTTCTGAGTGAGAGTTGTCAAAGCATTATGGAAGGGAGGAAAACATTCCCCATATTTTAACATTTTTACATGAACAAGTAAAGCTCACTCTCATTGAAAAGAACTGATTCCCTTCTGCCTACACAAATGCTACCAGGTAATTTCAAATGTTTTCTCCGTGGGTATATTTAAATTCATCAATCACACACTGACATAAATTACAAAGTAAAGGCTGAGACTGCAGCACCAAGTGCTTCACTGCAGTGACAGAGCTTCCCACGAATTGCTGCTTTGCTATAGCTCGTAACAGCCCAGGTTTGCATTAGTTTGACAGTTCTATTGGCAAGATTACTGTTATGCACAGTTCTCAATTTCCTTAGACCCAAAACAAAATAGGTCAAGTATCAGTGCAGAAGACAGTGGCCACACATAAATAACATCCATCTGGTTTTCTGTGATGTCCTACTTTTCTATTGTTGCGGAATTTTCCTTTTCCCACTATTCCTTCATTCTTAGGGCTGGCAGGTGCAAGAAGACTCCATAAATCAAAATTGCAAGTATTTGTATGGTTTTCACAAGAAGGAATGATACAAGAAAGGTCAAAATGTAAGATGTAATAAATTCTTTCAGCAACTAATTCTACCCTGTAGATTCTTGACTAGTGAAGAAGCAAAATGAATTACTCTGGTGCACTCAGAAGATGCTGTTTCCAGTATCACAGTTGTCTCACATTCCACTACAACACTGTGTCTCCTGTATCTCTTAATCCTTAATGTCCTAATCAAGTCCCTCAGACTTGACCACACTTGAATGTAAAGAAACTAAAGGGTAGAGTAGGATAATGTATTTGAAAACTATAAATAACCATCTTTTTATGACTCTCTAACTAAACTGCAGGCATCATTTTGGGAAAAATGTTTTGGAAAACCAGATAATAAGTGCATGAAATAGCATGCATGGGAGAATCTAATGTGGCATGGAGCATGAAACAGTCACAGTTAAAACTGTCCAACTTCAGAATATCTTCTTGTTAGAAGTCCATATAAGATGTCTTATGAAGGATAAGCTGCAGAGTCATAACCACTAAGTGGAAAGGCATTTTTCCTCTCCCTTTATTACTTGTTATAAATCCGTGTCATACTCACCACAGGAATCACAAAAGTAGCATTTAGCATTAAACACGATATGCTGAATACAAAGGCACCACAGACCAGCATACTGAAATGATCATTTTAATGCACAGGCACTGTAAATCAGTTAACTTCACCAGAACTGAAATACATATAAAAGTAAAAAAATCTGGTTACAGGTGAGCTCTCTGCTGTACATATGTGTATACTATGACCAATACACAGCACAAAGCATCTGATGACAAAGACTGCCATACATCACTTGTATCACAAGGTGGTGCCAGTGGCCTACGAGCACATTCACTTTACAAAACTTCGACAATATTTTGCTTTGTCACCCTCAAGGTATTAATGCATTTTTTACACATAAATATAAACAAAAAAATCGAAAAACAACACAGTAAATCCCCTTCTCCTTGACTCACAATCCATTGCATTTCTTCACTCAGAATACCACTTCAGCCTACCCTAGAAGTTTTCAACATGCATTAGCTGTACACCTCTAAGTTATACCAGTTCTTGCCATGGTCCTGTCTGAAACATTTAATTTACAAAGAATAGAGCACATAGAGAACTAGGTGTCATTGATATGCTATTTAACTCCCTAAGCTTGAGGAACATGGGAGCAATTCTCTAATAAGAGAGAATTTATGTATAGAATACAGACAAAACAACAGGTTTCCTTGTACAGGCAGCAGATACTTAGTATAATAATACATACTAATACACTTAAATGCACTTCCATGGCAACTTAAAACAGAATTGGTAACACAACTCAGGTGCAGCATTATATTTTTGGCAAACAGCTCAGAGGAACTTCAGTAGTATCCTGTACTCCTATCAGTAGTACTCATCCACTACAATAAATGTAGACAAAGCATTAATACTGCATCCAGTTCTCTCTGTACATGAAGCAGGTAGCTGAGAAACAGTTTACTCTTCCAAAATCATACACTCTCAATTTGCAGCAGTGTGATTTAGGTTTATTATAGTAACTTCCTTGATCTCAATATTTTGAATTGCATATCTGATAAGATAATTCATTGTAATTTATACATGAAGTAGTAACAGATTTTCACTACACTGATAAAAAGATGATTACAGATTTTTTTTTTACATAAATATATGAACTACATTTTAAAAAAAGAAAGAACTTGGCTTAACATGAAACAAACTCTCCTTCTTAGCATTCCACTTGATAGTATTTAGGATCCTCTTCCACCAAGAAAAATGGAATGGAGATAATATATCCATTCATGATTGATTGATAAATGTCAACTGTCTACAAAGCATTTGGTATGTCTTGTGTAAGATAATCTCAATAGATGTATCTTTCATCCATCAACGTTAATGTGAATTCAGGCTTTCAACAGGATTATACATGTAAAAAACAGAAAAAAATCAAAAGCACATTGAGCAGCTCCAGCAACTAAAAGTCAAATACACTACGACCTGGTGAAATCTTGAGTGTCCAAGTACTAAATTTAGCATTAGTCCATTCTGTTTGTACATACTACAGCCAGACTATCCACATGAGATAAGCTGGAGGTCTAAACCACTTCAAATGTGAAACTGCAAAATTAATGTTCAAGATTGGCATTTCAGAAGTGATAGATGTGCCCTTTCCATCCACTTATGTTACACACAGTGACAGGATCAGAAGAGATCCACAGCAAGCAGTATGCAGCTGGAGGTCAAGATACCTTTATTTGTCCACTAAGCAAACACATGATTTACACTTGGCATAAGAGATGAAGGGAAAACTCAACCCAAGTAAATAAACCAGAAATTGCCCTAGAGAAATGCACTATGATTACAGGATTAGGGCTTAAGAGACTTGACTTTCTCATGTCTTCCTAAAGGGAGAGAAAGAGGGAATATTGGGTTTTTTTCCAGGCACTTTTCATTAGTGGGCTCATGGAAAAGCAACATGATTCAAAATATGACAAAAGTAAATACAGGCAGCACTTTGAAGAACTGCCTTTACCTCAAAATATGTAGTTGTAAATCAGTGAAAACTTAAACTAAAAATCAAGTTTCTACTTCACAAAAAAACCCTTTGAAGATCAATAGTAATGACTTTTATGGGGGGAGACCCCAAAACAAAAATTTCTACCAAAATAAATGTGGAATTTCCATTTTTCAGTACACTGCACATTGGAACACATCTTACAGCCCTTACAGTAGTAGCCTCAAAGGCCAGTAGTATTCTTCTGAGATGTCAGAGGTTTACTTTGATTCACCCTAGTTATTCCCATACTACCTTAGGAGAAAGCATACTATAAAAGAATATATACTTTAATGACTTCTTTGGCTTATGTTCACGCAGCCCTGAATCACAGGCATTGCCCAAAGGCACTGAAGTGGCAAACAAGAAGCAGCTGGGCAAGGAGGGCCTTTACACTCTGTGGCACTTGTCTGAATATGAAACATCTGTGTCAAAATTTTGTTATGATGGCTTAATAGAAACTCTTTTTTCCACTCTTTTCAAAATCAGATGCATCCATGTAAGCACTATCTCTCAAATCAACATCAAACCTAAACACCATTAACATTCTGGCCCTTAAAAGGCACACTTGGCAAAGTGATTTGTAGGCAAAAGCTAACAGACCTTACATACAGAGGCATGTATACGTGTGTACAGAAGTATATCGAGAACCAAAGTCTGTAGATACAGTAAGTAAAGCAAGCACAAAGTCTCTCCTCTGCTCAGCCCATTCATTTTGCAGCAGGATTCTTAGGAGGCTGAAGTTTGTAGGTGCTGAAGTAGTTCACCACTTGCTGAGGGACTTCTGCCAGGACACACTGAGCCAGAGCTTCTTTGGGAGACTTACAAAAAAAGAACATCAAGCTTCAGTTTCCACCAACAGCTAACAAAGATTCTAAGGCAAGTAATAAGCACCTCCTCTAGAAGGCCAGCTTAAAGTCTGACATTTTACAGAGGACCTGACACAGTGCTCTTGTGTGACAGACAGATGGAAGCTTCCCTGTCAGCTTTACCTTCTCACTCCTGTTACCACAAATCAGATGGTTGTTTTGTGCCACTGAGTAACAGGAGCTGAGTGCATAAAGGGCTGCCAGGTCTGAAGACACCTTTTGTCACATGAAATACACAGTGCAGATATCAGACTTCAGCCATGTAAACATACTTCCACCATCTGCTTAAAATGACCCTTAAGGGACTTGTCTAAATCATCAGCAATCTTTTGCACCAAGTCTCATCCACAATAACTGTATTTCTATGGAGCAGCTCTTCTGCAGATACTGTTTTCACTGTAAGACTAAGTATCCATAAGAAAAAAAAATCTCTTTTTCTAGCAACTGAAAGCATTTGAATATATAATATTATACTGAGCACTGACCCTAGTTAATCTATATCAAAGTACATTATTTGATAAGCATATTCTGTATTGATTTTGTTCCTTCTCAGTTTGCCTGAGTTACTCTGAGATTAAACAAAGAATTCGTATCAAAAGTAAAAATATAAAAGCAAAATAAGAAGTTATAAGGAGTATTATTAACAAGTTAGTACTAAGACATGAAACAAAATTAGAATATATGAGGATGGAAATAAACATTTGCCCATCCTGAAGAAACTTTGAAGAAACTTTGGTGGTTTTTATTTAAGTCAACTCTTTGCAACATTATGACACTTAAAAGTTGACTTCTATTAGCCTACACATGCTTTACTGGCTTTTACAGAAATTAAAAAATATCAGGGCTTCATTCTTTCATCACCCTTTTTTTTTCTGTATTTACTTTTATGAAAATGAAAACTATCACCACTACTGTGGCCACACAGAGTTTCCATTGATTTTAACCTCCCTAATTATGACTTAGCCTTGAATTTTAGTACTGCACTAAATCATGAGACTAATCCACATTCATAAATGGGCATCCACAATAAAAAGAAAAATTACCATAATAACAAAGTCATAGTAAGTTTTTCCTCACAAATTAAAAAAAATCCATTTTTTACTCAAGTCTGAGAAAGTTCTACAAAGGTCATTCAGCTGCAGCAACTAGCCTCGCAACTAGAAATGCAATGCTGGAACTAGAAACCGAGGGATTTGAGGGTTTTTTAGCATTTGATAAAGACTTGGTTTAGAATACATATTGGACACACCACAAAAGCATAAGACTAGATATAGGACATACTAGCAAGTCCAGCATACCTCTACAATATTTATTAAGCATATCAGTAAGATTACTTACATTTTGGAACTTCCTGAATGGCACAAACTGGACAATATCTCTGACAGCCGGTTCTCCCGACGAGGACCGAAGAACTCCATCATCACCATCAAGAAACTCCATGGCACTAAAGTCTGCTCCTCCAACACCCACAATGATGATGGACATGGGTAGTTTCGAAGCATTAACTATGGCAGTTCGAGTCTGATCAAGGTCTGTTATCACACCATCCGTTATGATCAGAAGTATAAAGTATTGCTGTCAAATCAATAAACACATTATGACGAAGAAACAGCAAACATTTAGGCATGTACACTTAGAAAGACCTTACATAAAGACTACATAGTGTTGTCACTTTGGCACATTCAGTGTGCTCACTGAATTTTAAAATCAAACATATTAATTTGTAGTCAGGTTTCATCTGTACAGTCTGAAGAAGTTCGTAAGGACAACGTAATCTTTTAAAAGACGCCATCTATAAACAGCCACCATCCAAAACCCCAGTGGTATCACCCTTCTTTTCTCCAAAATCCCCAGACAAACCAACAGTTAACCTATTTTCCCATTATTTGTCCTGGGATAGAAGGCAGTTTATGAGGTTTTGAAAAGGTAACAACTGTGAAACTTGTATTTGTTTCCTTTTTGGCCTATCAATACCTTTATGAAACACTACCCTTTACTTCATTCACTGTATCCTGAAAACCTAAATGACACCTTTTAGTGTTTAAAAACACAGCCATTTTCAAATTCCTTTAATCATATTTTTTAGCTGCTTCGTAAAGTTAATTACCAAGGTGTCCAAGACTACTTTGTAGTACATCAGTAGTTTAATTAAGTATCACCTAAGTCGCTTCCACTATTCTGTCAGGGCTTCTAAAAGTTGGCATCTTAGCTTCTGTTCTGGATTGCAGCACTAAAAATGAGCTAGAAGTAGAAACTCTGGAAATTATAATGCTTTTTGAATTTCCAGTTTTCCCTCACTTCATTTTCAGATGATTACTGACTAGCACAAATCCAAGTGCCAAAGATACTCTCAGTATTCTTAGAAGTCTCACTTCACTACTTTCCTTCCCACCTGCTTTTATCTGCCTCCAAATAATTGTTCTTCCTTTGTTTTGTCTGTTTAGGCATCACTTTTTCTCCTTGCTTTCTGCTAGCCCATTCCCCCACTCCACCAAAAACATCTATAAAGCAGTTATGACCACAGAAAGCTATAAGCAACAGCAGCAGGATAGCACATCACATTGGATTTATTTCTCTCTTCTCATAGTTCCTCCATACTGGAAAAAAACCAACATCAGAATGAAAAGCCTATCCAAAATGACTATGATATGTATCAAAAGCAAAGGTAGCAAATTGTCTTCAATACATCCTATCAGGCAGGAAAAATAAATCTCTTGTTAAGCATACTATATGAAATAAAAGTTAAAAAAACCCAAACAAAAACAAAACTGACAAGAGGCTTGCTCCTTTCCTAAGATACAAACATACGTATATATGTAACATATACACATACGCACATACATATATATATATGATAGCTACTAGTGAAAGACTACTAAGGCAAAATCTCACCAGCCTCATGGCATATCAAAATCCTACATGCAAAATTTCTGATTTTACATAACATCAAATACACCAGTATTTGATGTCATCAACGATTAAGGCTTTTCTGAACTTCCATGCGTTATTATTGACATGATTGGATACTCAAGACTTAGTCTTCAGACTATTTTTAATATGGTCAATAACTCATGCATACAATTTTAATATGGAGGACAGCACAGCCCATACAGCACCCAAACCTTTATAGTACAGTTAATTATCTGTGTTGGTACCTAGGTGTCAGGAGCTATACCATCCACTTCTTCACTATCTTAGTTAATCCTCTCTCCCAGCTACCTGATGTGAAACAAGGTCTAATTAACTTTTTTCTTAGCTGAGGTTAAATCACTTTCTTACATATAAGGGCTTTGATTAGACTTTAATACCTGTATAGTACTGCAAGAGCTTTGAACAGAAGATACCATAAAGGTGTTGTGTATTTTTAAGATTCTATTTCAAATATTTGAAACTAAGAATCTTAGTTACTCAATTAACTAAGAGTTTATTTAGTTAATTGATGAGAGGACTGTTATGTGCAGTCTGCAAAAAACAATTAGTGTTTATCTTTTATTAAGGGTAACAAGCATTTATTCACAAGGTAAAGGGGCAGCTGTCAAATGAATAAACACAAGTTTGAAAGAGAAAAAAAAGTCTTTATACTCCAGAAGGAAAATTAAAAAGTGAGAAAAACACAAAGAGTACTATAAAGAACTTACAGATGCTGTTTGCTGCTGAGTAGCTGCAGCAGCAAATCTTGCCACATGATTTATAATTGGAGAAAAATTTGTTGGTCCATATAACTTCACTTGAGGAAGACAGGCTCGATATGCATCAACAATGCCTTGGATCCCTGGAGAATAGATTATTTTTTTTTTTTTCATATGAGAATTAGGGTATTTTGAAGCACTTTATTTTCCTAAAGCTGTAGAAATCAGTTACTTGAAGTGATGATGCAAAGATTTAAAACTAACCATGGTGGAAAAAAATAAATTATTCATGAGCAATGGAGGTTTTCATCTTGACCAATACTTAAGGCACATGCATAACATGACTGGCTCTGTGTGAACAGAAAGGCCAAACACTCTGTACTCAAGGGTGAAACTGAATTACAGCAGCTCTCTTCACCTGGCAGCTTGTGTGCTTGGTAGTGGGATCAGAGGCCACACTGAACAAGTATTAGCAGCACCACACTCAAACTAGACAACTCCACACCAGCAGCAAAGTAGAATAAGGTGACTTGACAACACAAGAGAACTGTTCCCAGCCCTGTAGTCTGGCTGTTTAAACTACGTATTTCACAAATCATTACCAAAGACAAATGCTATGCTATTTCTCCTACGTAAGAAATTGGTTATAAAATTGTTTCCCACTACAAGACTAAACTAATCATTTTATTAGAACAACATGCTTCAGATCACTTTTCCAGTGTTTTTAAGCCTTCACCTTAGGCATTTTACTCTCTGGGTGTGATGTTACTTTCTTGGACTTACCACTACAGAATGGGTTTGATGGGTTAAAATTTATTGGGAACTCATGAGACACCTGTGAAGACACAGAAGACATAGTCAGGACCATATACGCAATCTCCTCCTGAAGCAAGTGCTTTCAGCTGTCTTAGGTAGTGCATTTACATGTTCCATTACCTGAAAGGAAGGAGGAATTTGTGCACCAAATCCAAAGGCTGGAAACATCTTATCTCTAAAACAAAGCAATTTTAAAGAAAACCAAGTCAGTGCCTGCTGTTAAAAGCTGCCATAGTTCAGTAAGTTTAGTTATCAGTGCTGCTTTTCATCATTAAAAATGCTATTTAAGAGGCAAAATTAAATGGAAGTTCTTGGACCAAAACTAGTCTTTAACACCGAACTTGTGAGAATGCAAGCATATATTTAAATCAGTGCTGCTCCTTTCATCACATATGAAAAGCCCTGCTTGTCTGCAGTAAACACAAACTGATACTTGCAATTATATGATAGTTCAATGATATTATTTTTTAGTTCTATAATTTAGGTCAGAAGTTTCATTCCAGTATATCTGCAAGCGTCTTCAACACTGGTTTAAAAAACTACCACAAGTGTCTATACGTATCTAAAAAAATAATCCAAATAAAAATCTAACACTTACGTATCATAATCCTGGATGACCATCCCGACAGACCAAATGGCTGTTAGGTATTCATTAACTCCATTAGGGCTGAGGTAATGCAGAGAGTCCGGAGAGCGAGGGTCTCCATTGGAGCCTGTAAAATCTATCCCCACCTGTCAAAGGCAGCATTTACATCTGATTGCTCATAAAGGTTAAATTATGCTTCTTATCTCTGGCAAAACCAAAGTGAAAACCATGAAAGAGTAGTTAACAGGACACCTACAAATCTAACAGGCACAGTACTTGGATGCAGGTTTCTTGGAATGGTCACTCCAAAACCCTCAAAAGCTCTGCATCTCTCCAGAAGGGCTGAAATTACTTTCATCCGAATCACAGAATGGTTTGGCTTGGAAGAGGCCTTAAAGATCACCTAGTTCCAACTCCCCTGCCATGCGCAGAGACAGCTTTCACATGACCAGGTGGCTGAAAGCCCCATCCAACCTGGCCTTGAACACTTCCAGAGATGGGACATCTACAGCTTCTCTGGGCATGCTGTCAGGTTTTCACTGTGTTTACTTTCAGTTACTATGCACAGCAGCACTTCAACATCTGGTGAATTAACTTCATTCTGTATCTTGCCACACACACATACACACACCCCCCTTGCTTCTCAGAAGTACAACTAGCCAGGCTCCACAGAAGCCTAGAGAGCCCTCTCTGACATCAACTGGTCTTCTTTGTTTTGGTGATGAAGCATGTTACTAAGGTAAAGACATCTTACTGTTATTTGTGCTGCATTTGGTTCACAAATTACATAACTTAAGGGTGCTAACTCATATGATGGCCTCTGCATGTTGCTTTCAAAGAACTGTAAATTTCTTATTGGTCTCCATCCACACAACTTAGCTTGCTCCTAATGAACATAACCAGAGGTTCAGAATGTTTTGCCAAGAGTAAAGACTGGTTTTTTTCTAAATTAGAAGCACTCTAGCAAAATAGCTTCCTGCTCCATGCTACAGAACAGAAACTATGCTGGAAAAAAAAAATTACAATAATCAAATAAAGCACACAGCCAAACAATTCTGTACTTCAATTTGTTCCAAAACTCAAAAAAGTATTCATATAAATGATTTAACTTACGGTGAAATTCAGCTGACACCCACCCATGATGTAATCAAGGAATGTGCATTCTACAATGATCTAAAAATAGAAGATAGAAATTTTGGTTTTTTCAATGGGAAAAACCCCAGCTAATATTATTGTAACAACTTCTGAGGTTCCAGATATGTTGTCTTTACCCATGAAAAGCACTAGTTTTACTCTATAGCTATCCCACCCACCCACTGCAACGAGGATATTTGCAACATATGCCACCATGCACTCAGTGCATCAGAAACAGGCCTTTAACCAAACTACAGACAGACACCAAAGCAGCTCCAAAACAACTTTCCTTTAGAAAATAACACATTATGACAGAGTTTTTTACTTTGCCATAAAAGAGTTGGGAAATGCAGTGGTTCAGAAATGACTTAATCTGGTAAGCAACCTTTCTCTTCAAGAGAAAGTGAAGAGATGGGAGGACAGATATGTGATTCAGCTCTCAATTTGTCTCCTATTATGAATCAGAGTCCCTTATATATTTACTGTGTCTGGAACTTTCAAATATTTTAAAGTTTCTTACAGTTTGAAGATGAAGATATACTAAATGAAAGTTGTTAAGCCTAAACACTTAAAACTAGAATCATACCAGAATATATTACTGACCTCACAATGCTTAACGCTCACAATGCCAGAGTTTTTATAGTTCTTTTTTTTCTGTTTTTTCTTTTCATTGATGCACTCAAATTCAACCTGCATGAATACAAACAAACCAAACAAAAATATTATAATATCATTTATGCAACAAGTTTAATACTCCTTTATTTCAGGACTTATACTTTGGGCTTATATTAAAAATGATGTTCACTTCATAATCCAGCAAAATTAAACCCAGCCTGCCCAATATAGGCAAGAAAAAAAACAATATCAAGGAAAAAAAAACATTCTTAAGACAGAAATCCTCTATTACCCAAAAGGCTACAAACACATTTGTTTTGACAATTGTATTTCAAACATAGAAAGGAATTCTATATCATTCTCCCTCTGAGGATTCTACTAATATCTTTCTTTTTGGTAAAGACATAGCAATTCCAACAATGCACCAGTGTTTCCAGCAGCTATGGTTAGAATTATTATTTTTATTATTTAGTACAAATGCAGCACTCAAAAATATTACAAAAGTACAAGCATGCACTCTTGTATATGGATCCCAGTATTTTTAATGCAGAAATAGTACTGGAGGTTTTACAGGACTAAAGGAAAACATGGCAAAACATCTTGATAACACACATATCCATAAAACAAATACTTTTATGCTATGTTTGCTATGCCAACTTTTGTTTTCTACATGTAAACCCTGCCTATTAAAAGGTTTGGAAACTGTTACAGTTCTTAAGATGAGGAAGGGTAATATGACTTTAGAAAAAAGCCATCTAATGTAACACAGCTGCATTTTTGTGCAGTGGCGTAAATACTGAATTTTCTCATATTCACTAAAGCATACATAGTAGTTAATAAGTGTCACATTTTAAAAGAAAGAATTAAATAATACTTTAAAAAATACTACAAGCTTTGGCCTGTAGTTAAATTTGTGCTGCATCCTGTCTTTTGACAATCCAGAATTTCTTTATTTCTCTATTTTTATGATTAGTGAAATATTTTGTGCTGATGGTGGGGCATTTAGATACCTAATAATAAAAACTGTAACCAAGACATTAATCCTAGGAAAATGGATGTGCAATGTAAATGCTGTTTCAGCCTCAACTACAATAGCAATGTTAAGGTGTAGCCTAACACAACTCGGAGGTCACCTGAGGCCAGGTGAGCTAGGTTTTGTTTCAGTATGAATAAAACAGCTTATCAAGAACACATAGGCACCTTTGACTGTGTAACACTTACAGGTGATGACCGAGATGCTTCCTTCAGTTTTGACATTGTCGTTTGAAAAGTTCCTATGAGATCATGAGACCCATCACCATCATAGTCATAGCATTCAACCTAAAATGCAGCATTACTTAGTGTTAGCAACAGAAATGGCCGTACAAAAACAAACACTGAAATGGCAAACCTGAACATCCCAAACATTCCTGTATCTTTTATATCTCAGAGTTTTTCTTGCATAGAAGTCTTAGAACTGCATAGAGTGGCACTTAAAAGAGATTAAGATTGGGTAGAAGCCAATATTCTCAGTTTTGAATCTAATCTTTCACTCAAGTGAAAGAGAGACAAGAATACTAAGTAGTGTCAGGTCTTACAGGCGCAAGTATCATCAATTATATTGAACTATGTTGTGAGAGTGATGGGGTGTTGGGAAGAGTAGGAAAACACTGCACGGTTTTTTACATTCACCACAAATCTGAGTTCCAGCTAAAAATTTAGTAAATCAGTTATGTAAGCAATCACTAGAGTTTTACCAACACTTTTATAGTACTTCATTAATCCTCAAAATAACACAGAATTCATAAGCGTAGGAAGGTTCAGCCCTAAAGCTAGAAACAATATTTGAATTTTTGTTTTTTAAGATTAGATCTTCTTTTCAAGATTAAACAGTGGATCTGTTAATTATGATCCACAATTCATGGATCTGAATGTCAAATAAAAATCTTTTTTCCTATAGTGAGAGTTAATGATAAGCTTTATTATTTAATCAATGCACCCTTTTAACAACCCAATCTACCAAAGAAGGCAGGATTGAAAAATACTTTTTTTTTTCTCTTTCAAAAATGAAAAACTGCCTTTCTATATAAAAATCTGGTTATTTATCTATAAAAGCTTATGTTAATTTTATCCACTTCTGATATTTTATTTCAGTTCAGCAACACAGATATGATAGCTAACTTAAACAAATAACATAAAAACATACTAAAATCACTTAATGATGATGATAAATAGAAAAAATAATAAATCAAGAGTCAAGCATCCCACGTTACTTGAAATCAAAATGCAAACTTCAAGAAAAATATTCAGAGTATGTATGGCTTAAACTGAACAGCTATTTGCACGTCCATCTTTCAAGTCTAAAAATATTGTACCTTATATTCAAGAATCAATTTATCTGATTATTTGAGTATTTCAGTTAGAAATAAAAAATCAAAACAACTTCAACATACACTTGAGCTTCTGAAAGAAATTAGGTTTCTGAAAACAAATAGGAATGTTGAAGTACAAAACATGATGTGTAGATTGGGAGCTCTACTGCACAGAACATATCTCTATCTTGCAGTTTGCACAACATTTTGAATTCACTAATACACAAAAAAATGCAGGCACATGCACTGAACAGCAGCTTAAATCATGCAAGCATCCAAAGAACCAACAGGTTAATTAATGTTCATGGCAGATGCTATGTAAATTCTTCTGAATGCCATAAATTATGTCAATCAAATACTCAACCAAGTGCTTCAGTAGCTGAAATTTAAAACTGAACGTATTTCCTGACCCAATAGTTCTGATACCTGTTAGCAGAGTTAGTAGATGTATCTCCTTTTTTATTCAAAGACATCAAAATTTGTCTTGCTTGACATTTTTGAACCATTTAAGCCAATTTTTAACATTTATTCCAGACAAGAGAGAGGCATTTACTTTTTTTCCATATATTCCTTCCTGGACATGCAATAGCAGTTGGGATCAATGTCTTGTAACATATTTTTCCCAGCAGAACTAGGCAGGAAAGGCCATCTAGATGCTTCAGATGAAAGACTCACATTTGCAACACAGAAAAACTTCACTGACTGCAAACACACTCACATGGAACATAACCATGAATCCAGAAGATAAAGGATCAACTTGGTTTGTGCACTGCTGGGCATACACAAACTAAGCCATTAAAGAGATGAAAAGCCACTCATAGAAAAATTGCTGGTTTTACTTACTATGCCAAACAGCCCATTACACATGCAACTGTGTGCATATAAAAGTGTTAAAGGCATTGTTTAATCCTGCAATAACATTCCATAATACAATCCTGCTACATTTTAACATTTGAAGTGATAGGCCCTGCATTTCTAAGGTAAGGCATAATCAAACTGCCTCTCTGCAAGCCTATAACTATTCCAAGTAAAGTCTATTTCCTCCGGATATAAAACTACACATCTGAGGTAAGATTAAAAAGAACAGACTTTATTAAAATGATGATAGAGCTAAGAAAATCTCTTCATAGATACATTTAGATCAATGGTCTATGGCTTTAGTATGGCTGTTTCCTGAAAAGGAGAAATATATTTATAGTATATGAGGATGTAAGAGCTGTTTTAGGGAAAACGGAAGCAGAAAGGAATGAGAGGGAAAAAGCATAGAAGCAGTAAGGGAAGCAGGTTCTGGGCTTGTAAAGTTGTTCATTAGTCTCCTCTATAAATATACATTTAAATCCATCCAGCTTCTGGTAACACCCAGATCCCTGTGGCTGTTAAGGATTTTCCAGGACTGCCCCAAGTCATATGACTAATATCCATCATGTGAAAATCATGTTCTAAGTTTTCCTTCCCAGAGGAAGAACATCAAATATAGCAGTTTGTTGCATTTGGGTTTTCAGGTTTCTTTTTCAAATGCTAAAATACCAGGTTTCTAACATGCTTATAAATGGCATCTAACCAGCTTAAAAATGGCATTTTGATTGGCTGTTTAGCTTCAGTTCCACCCCTAAAGGGAATTCCTGAAGAAAAATATTCAGAAGTTAAACACAATTTATTCAAGATAAAATTGGAAAAGAGAAAACATTAAAGCCCTGATAGAACTATCACTTCATAGGTTTGGTTAACTTTCTGACAGAAAATTCAGTTTTTTATAAAGAGAAAAAATTGCTAAAACTGGTATTCACAAGTTGAATCTGACCCACATCTGTTAGCTAGTATATTAAGTGTAATTTGTTTTATCAGGCAATGTATTAAAAATTTCAATAATGTTACCTGTTGCACCAGTAACAAAGTACTACAAGATCCATCACATAGAACAAAGCATATTCTAGCCTTTAACATGCTTCTTTCACAGTACAGTTATCTTTAACACCACTAGTATTGGCTGATGTCATGCTAGAACTGTACAATCAAAATAAAAAACTGCACTGGAGATTTCAAAGATACTTGTGTTCAGCTGGTTTCCCAGACTTTCAAAGACCTGCTTCTACCACACAATGCATTCACAAATGTGCGGTGTTTTCCTTTTTTCCCCTAAAACATGCATGGGTATCTGTGCCTTTCAAATAAGAAACCTAATACTTTCAATTAAATTTGAAACAAAAAACCTGCAGTAACTAGAATAACACATCTTCCCCTTGTTACATATTTTAACTTCTAATGCATTAATTTATATGCATTTAATATACATTACCTTGATTGACTTATCCATGTCACTGTAACACAGAGAATTGAGAGAGATTTTAAAGGGCCTCCAAACAGGATTCAGGTTGTTTTTAATAACCTGTTCAAAAAAAAAAAGAGGCAGAACACCATTGTTCACAAGGGTGGAAAACAGTCATCATAACGGATCATGCCTTCATGCCATGATTTTTGTGTGTAGAAAACCAATTGACTAATGCTGCAGTCAATGCACTCCAACTCCTATTACACAGGATATAAATCAAACTAGTCTTAACATGCCATTGTTCAAAAAGAGATCTTTCAGCTCCATGTGTTGCTAGACTTCACTGTCACCTACTATATCCTTCAGGTACTAAACTCCAAAAAATTAAATTTATCATTACATAAGTAAAATACTAGTTGCTTTCTTTTAATAAGCACACATATATACATACATACACATATAAAGGCATGAGTTACCAAAAATGTGTGGAAAAATTATTGCATTGGAATTTCTGAATACATCATTGCTCCGGAGATTACAATTCACTCCCACGTATTATTTATTCTGAAATGTCATTTATGGAAATATGCCCTCAAGAAATTCATGGTGTATTAAAGTAAAGACAGTGCATGAGGATAAAAGGCTGAACACTAAATAAGTGTTATTTACAAATAATACTGAAAGATCTTCAAAATTTGTCAACTGTTATCTGTAAATATACCCAATACACCAAATAATGATCTTACAAAAGTATAAGAAACTACACATAACATGCACTACTTAATTAATAACATCTAACAATGGTAATACTTCCAACACTGTAGGAGTGCTGAGAAAGAAATCTCTCTTGAAAATGAAATCAATAAAAACAGTGGTTAGGAAAAAAAGAGGTTTTAGGAACCTGTAACATAAAGAACTAATTCACCAGACATTTCTAGGCCGAAACAACAAATTCTGGATTTATTGTTGAAGTTGATGACTGAAATCATCATAGAAAAGATGCATCTTAAGCAGAAGAACTTATGAAAGAAGAACTTTCTCATGAGAGAAACTGTAAGTCTGACAAAAAGGATTTGCAGTTCTTCAATATCCATACTTCAAAATGAATACAGCCACCACTTCCTATGGGCACAGCACCTCAGCTGTAACTGGGCCCTGAGCTGCCCCTACAGTGAGACATTCTGAAATTACTCTTAGCCTGTCAATTGCTGTCACAGGACCCCTACACCTCCTCCTGGATGAAAGGCTGCTGCTGCTAAAGCAGTTTTCCCTCACTCTGCATTCTCCTTGGCTTGCCCTTGCTATGCAAGCATTCAGCACCATTACATTCATTAATAAAGGGTACAGCCAGGTGACACTTTCCTAAGAACAGCAGAGTCAGGAATGCCCAACTCCTACCCCAGCACTGGGCAGAACTGAGCAAATGTCCCTGTGTGAGTATGCAGGTCTTTTTCAAAATATTTGTTTTCTCCTAGATTGCTGAAAGTTAAAACAAAAAAAAAAAGTGTTTTCTTTTCAAACAGAATGGCATATATCAAAATCAGCATAAAGAGAATAAGGGAGATTTCCCAGAAAAATCAGTGGAAGAGATAATGCAATTTGTAGCTAGTCTTCACATCAACTCCAGGCCAGTCAATTCTTTTTGTAATGCATTGTATCTCTAGTGCTGCGACACGCTGGAAATTAAATAACCTTAACCTCTTTGTTGTTAATTGAAAATATCCTACCTCTGTTCTGTGAACCATCACCCAGTTTCCATCTCCAGTCTGTTTGTGGAATTCCAGATAAGGATCTGACTTTCCAAAAAAATCCTGCATTTAAATAACATGCAATTATCTCAGAACAGCATGACTACCATTAAATTCCAGTTAACACACACTTAGATTAACAAAAGTAAATTCAGGGAACAAAAGCTTTACATGATGAAACGTAAGTCTGATTATATTACCACCTGCGAAAGAGAAAAAGAAAGTGGGGAATGTCTTACAATTTAGGAGAAAAATGTCCACATATCAAATACCTGACAGTTCAAGCAAAAGAGTACTTAGACCAATAAGTATTACAATGGATAGACAGGAAACTAAGGATTTCATCCAGTTCAAAAAAAAGTATCATTAAATCAAAAAGTAAAAATAAAAAACATTTTTCTATTACTTTTCTAATTTTTAAAAGTCTCTCTATAGCCAGACCCATATTCAACATTTATTTCAGAGTGGTAATGGGCATTTATATAGCCATTGAAACCAATGGACATACCAAAACTCCCTTTTATTTATGAATAAATGTAATGTTTTACATTAAAATGGGAACGTGTTGCTCATGGACTGCCCCTGAAATGCGTTTATCTTACTTATAAATTAAAATTCATTTCAAAACAGTCAACGAAGTTACTCTGAAGCAATCTTACTTCAATTTCTTTTTTAGTGTGAATAAAATCTCGAAGGATTTTATTTTTAAGAAAAAATGAGAATGAATACTCAAATGTTTGCTGCTTTGACAAGACTCTGATTTCACTACTTTATCAAAGAAACAGCAATCACAAATACCTTACTGTCCAGTTTCCTTGCTTCTAATTCCAATACAACCACCCTGTTATCCTTTACTTCTTCTGCTGTAATCTAAGTAGGCAAACAAAATACTTAGTTTTTATTCAGGAACTATGCAGTTTTCTCATATTCACAGCATTCCTATAACAGGTTTATTAAAAAAGCCCAATGTTTTCTCACAAATGAAGCATTAAAAACTGGGGGGGGAGAGGGGACGAGAGGAACAGTTTGATTTGACATTGGGATTCCACTCCATCTATATCCCATAAATGATGTCACTGACAAAGAGATGCCCCAAACTGCAGCCCATTGGATGCCCTAATGATGTATGCAATGGGACTTATAAACACAGAAGGTGGGCTGCTATTGGATGAGAAAGAGAGCTTAGTGAAGGAGAAAAATATGCTTTATAGCACTATAGAATAGACTCATTGCATTTAAGCCACTAACTAAAAATAAAACCCAGAAACAATTAAGGATGAAATCTGAAGACATTTATTTCTTAACTGGCTTACCGTAATGCTTCCTTTTCCAGCAGGTTTGCCATTTTTAAGGACTAATGGTTTTGTTAGAGTCCTGCTAGAAACTATCTGCCAAGACAAAATTTGAGTAAAAATTATTACCACAATTTAATAGATTTTCAAAAGAACTAAGCGAATTAGTGAGGTATTTTCAGTTTAGTAATTTTTTCTTTTTTGTGAAGATGACAGCACTACATTTACTTCCCATAACTTTCTATAAATAAATAGATTTTTATTTATTACTTCAAAATTTTTAAATACATATGCAGATGAACACATGCAGAGCTTCAGGAGTAATAAGAATTAAAATGTCTTCTAGTAACATGATACACATTCATGGACAAAGATAATACCCTAGGTCCCAAGTTCAAATTGTTCTTTAAGTTTTCCATACATACTTTTAAAACGCATGCAAGGCATATTTCATAAATAGATTCAGTAAATAGATTTATAAACACAATGTCACTCAAAAAAATCAGCAGCCTTCCCCTGCACAGTTTCTAGCTGATTTTATTTTACCCTATTCAGGCAATGCTTCCTCAGAAGCGTGTCTATTCATTCCACAGGTCCTTCTTTACCTTAAGAATGAATGATTAATTTTTAATTGACACTGAATTTCAGTTCACAATGCCTCTATCTTTATAATGCACTTAAAATAAAAATACTTAAGGGCAGGAAAAATCCCAAGACAATTCTTCTGAGAAGTGCATTTGAAGGATCTATTCAAAAGAACAAGTGAAAAAGAAGCTGCTCAATTGTGATAGCATCAATAGCAGAATATGAGTGGGAAACAGAAGTAAATCTACAGCTGGAAGAACTAGGATCATTCCTTGCATTGAGTGGAAAGCAGATTACAAGGATAACATGGCCCTTGTGAACACTCATACCTTGTTCTACACTGACTCCCTTTTTTGGGAGCACAAAAATAGGAATTTGAATATTAGAGGAAATAAATAGCAATTACTACAACTTTGTGCTCACTGACAGTCCGTTTACTTTCAGATAGCAATCCAAAGTCACCATCCTAGAGTACATTTCAGGGCATCATCTCAAGACCTTTTGCAAATAAAATGTATACACACTGAACTGAGGCTTGAAAAAACAAATGAAGGGCATCCTATTCAACTTAAGAGTACTCGAACTACACAAGCATATAGTGATAAATTCAAGGTAAGAGTGGCTAATGATTTTCAGTAACTTAATTCTAAGGGAAATCATCTGCATGCTTACCTGTCCCAGCGTACATTCTAATTCTCCTAAGAAGTCATCATCACTCAGATCATAGGTTTTGTTATCAATGTCATATATTCCAAACTTAAGTTTCTGAACAAGCTCAAAATAATAATCAATTAAGAATTTCTTGGCAAACTTTGGGTTCAAGGAATTCTTAATCCTTTCTGTGCGATCAACCTGAAATTAAAAAAACCCCACTTTATCTGGTATTTCACAAACTAAACAAGCAAGCAAATCAAATACCGTATTATTACATATATTCAAAAGTTCTTGAAGTACAAAGGAGTATCTTCCTATAAACCTTTCGTCAAATATAAGTTATATTACAAAATATTGTATTATATATACACATTGTATTTCAAAATCCACTGCTCTAAGTTAGGGGTACTTGACCTACTTTTCATCAGCCCCTCTAAGGTGGGACCTATTCCTGCACAGGGATGTCCAGCATAAAATCCTGTACTGTCAAATCCAGGATGAGTCCCTAGTTTTGGAGTACTGTATTTATAAAAGCACATTTAAGCACTCAGAAGGCTTCTTCTGTTGGTCTACACATGGCTGGGGAACAGTGCTAGAAATCAGACAGTTGTAAGTATTTAACAGCAAATGATTATTAGTGCGCTGCCCATGTAACTATTTGTTGTGGTTTGACATAGCTTGGTTTTTAGTTAAGGGAAAAATCCAAACCCACTACACTATTAGTGATATAATCTAACAAAAACTACTCAAAAGTGCTGGTACAAAATTAAAATATTTTAATGAAGCCATAGGCTATAGTGTTTTAAAAGGTCCAACAAGGTCAGAATGTGTTTTTAGCAGATTTGTGAGAAGCATCAGGCTGTACCTCATACCACTGCTGACCACTTGCGTTTTGGAGAAGCACACACAGAGGGTCTGACTTGGAACCAACATCTTTATCCAAGAGATTAGTGCAGGCAATAGTCAGCTCCACCTTTGTCACACACTGTGCCGCCATTTGTTACACTAGAAAGCAGCAACAGAAATAATAATTAAAATGGATTAAAAAGTAAACAATAGGATTGTCACAATGCATTAACTCTAACTGATCACAAGAAGTGTTAGCTTGCCAAAAATGATGATTTGAGGTTACAAAGGCAATTTTACAATTTATGATGTACCAACATTATCGCATTATGATGTAGCAACATTATCGCATTATTACTGTCACACTCTTTTCCACACAGGTATAAAACTTAATTTCAAAATCTACACATAAAAACAAGATCAGGTTTCTGAGAATGCTTGAGGAACCAAATGAAAAATGGGATATACCTCAAAGAAGGCAAAATGGTTTGAATTGCTGACAGTAAAACTTGACAAGCTTTAAATGAAATCCAAAAGCTCACATGAATGCCAGTATCTTATATTGTAGACATTATTAATAATTCCATGAATAAGGAAAACAAATTGTATTATATAGTCCTCTACCAAACCTTTGTAACAAAATGCTGGAACCATAAGCATGACAGAATCAGAAAAGACGTTTAAGCAGGTAATAGGTGATCTTGCTTTAGTAAATCACCAAAACAAGTACAAATTTTAATAATAAGGATAAACACTTGCAAGTCAAGTAACAACTGAGAAATTGGAGGAGCTGCTCTTTCTGAGGATCCATTAAAAAAAAAAAAAAAAAGAAGAATAACTGAAAGCATCCTTACATTTTCTCTTTTTTCCATCATTGCCCACTGGATAATGTCCACTAAGATATTACAAACCTACAGAAACAACTGGATTATCAGCTATGAATCCCACACTGGCATAACATGCATTTGCAAGCCCAAGAAGATCTGAGAACCACATTATATTCTATATATGTTTAAAAAAATCTCCACAAGTACACACTTCAAGGATAGAGCTGATCATTTCCAATAGCTCTTGGGGAAGTAAACATGTATGAAACAATCGTCCTTGACTTAGAGCCTAAAACTTCCAACTCTCTCCACAAGCAGCCTACCCTGGAAGCTCCAAAGCCTCTTTAGTTTTAGGTTTGCCTTCTCTCCAGTAAGCCCACAGTCTAGACCAAGTATCCCTCTGGATTAATTTATCTTAAAAGTGTATAAGACACCAAAGAGAAGAAGGTAGAAGGAAAGGTATCTGCTTCTATGTGGTCAGCTCACTAGCAATATAAACATTCACGTTTGAATATGAAACTATACTTAACCCAATCCAGCACTCCTTTCACTGTATTCATAAAACTTTTCATGAAAAGGAATGATTTTTTAGAGGCAAAAAGGGAAAGCAACATGGAAAAAACAAAGAACAAACTGAAAATAGGAGAAAGAAAACATTGTGGGATCTGAGGGAATTTTCCTGAGGCTTCTTCTATTCCACTAGGGCGTAATTCACATGTTGTCTCATTTTCATTTTGCTATCTCAGTGATGGACCTTTTGGAGACTGAAGTACATATAAATTATCTGTAAAAGAAATACTCAAGCATCCATGCAAATATGTTAAGAAGCATGTCATGTTCATAGAAATCCTCATGCACCTCCCAAACACCTAAATGTGATTTCTTCTTTGAGTATCTTTTTGTTCCCATGACTTTATAAAGTTTAATTCGGTGTCCTTGAGGGGAAAAGACTGAAGGTCGAAGTATTAAAATAGTTTTTAAACCAATGGTTTTTAGGCTTAGAAAGCATACCTCTTAAAAGCAGTCTGCCCCTTTTTTTTCTGGTTCTCTTTTTATACTGGTATTTTCCATTCCCTATTGCTTTCCTGGCTGCCAGACCGAGTTCATTAACAGTCAGTGCCTTTCCCACAGAATCCAGTGCACACCAGTACATGAGCCCTTAATGACCGTTTCCAGAAAAACAACTTTCTGCTGACAAAATGATACTCTAACTCCCACTGATGCTGCAAAAGCAAGCAGAAAGGGTTTGCATGAAACTCAACTGAATTTAAACTTGGATTGAGATGTATTTTCAAACCAGTCAAAATTTTCTTGCTTCAACTTGTCTGAAACTCCTCATCATTAAGAGTCCTTGAAATCACCATTTATTTGGTTAAGGTAATATTTCCAAAATCATTGGTAAATGGATAGCATCCAGTCAACCTAAAAATACAGTCAGCTTTTTCCTCCTGTTGTCTGTGTCTGTACTCATGCTTCTTGTACATCTCAAGTGCTTTCTCAGATGAACACATCAATTCTGTTACTTCCTCTCTTCCTCCATGTCACTAACTCTCCCGCTATGCATCTAATGCAGGAAAAGAGCAGATTAAGAAAGATGTGCCATGCAAAAAGCATCCTTTAGCATACAGAAGGGAAGAATAAAAAGGCTGATTCCCTTCCCTGAAATGCAAATACTCATTTAAGATGCAACAACTATGTCCATATTCGATAAAAGACAACCTGTAACAAGAACACGCATTTATTTAAGTGGAGGAGACTCAGAATCCAGATAAAGAGCAAAACTTCACAAATCACAAGATGGTCCTTTAATCTTTACCATTTCGTTTTGAAAAATCCAAGATGAAAAATAACACAAGGCATTTTTCTCAGAAGTTTTGAGAATATCAGGAATCTATATTTGTATAATAGGCTAAAGAGGTCTGTGATACTAATACATTTCAAGAAAAAATTTTGCTATTTTACTCAAGAAAATATGTTTCTCTATAAGACTGATATATTTTACAGCAAAGAGTTATACTGATTTTCAGTAACATTATAAATGTTAAAAGTTAGTAAAATACCTATCAGCAAGAAAAAGTCATGTCTCATTAATCCAAAGCAGTATTTGAGGGAGTGAAATTTAGTAAATAAACAAGAGAACACTGCACACCTTACATAATTTGCAGAGGGCACACATGCTTCATATGTGTGAAGTCAGGGCTCTTTCAAACAGCACTATCTGCTGGAGCTGTGCTCATACTGCACAAATCCTCGTCATCCCAAATGCATGAAAGGAAGAACTAGTCCAGCTCCACCCAATTCTCCCCACTTCTAAAAGCCTGTGTTAGCTGAAAAGCTCCCAAGGTTTGAACAGTGGATGGTAGGGTGACTAAAGATGATAAACATCCTCAAGGATCAGTCACTGCCAGATAAGCAAGAAACCTCCTCTTGAGGACTTGATGCAATATAGAGTCTCGCAAATTGCCATCTCTCCAGGATGGTGAAAATAAATCATGGCTGCCCTAGTGCATTACCTCTTGAAATATCATTCTACAACACATCTAGTAGGCAAACCAAATGTGAAATATTCTAGATACATGACTGGATTACTTGAACAACTGGAATTCTGGAATAACTACATGGACAGATTATATTGTTCAGGCTGTGGTAGGGTAAGCCACAACTGCCAGTAAGTTAGAACAAACAGAAAGATATTTAGCTATTTAATTAGTTAGTGTTATTAAAGTAGCTGTGCTCCACATTAGTCATATTTAATGAAAACCTTTGCTTTTCTCAAGCTGTCAACTTGCCCTCCATGTAGGGTACCATAAAGGGAGGCAAGGCATACCAGAACATGTGTAGGTGATAGCTCAATCATCCTTTTTACTGAAATAGCTTTTATGATTGCAGAAGCATATCAGGCTTTAAAAAAAAATCTGGACAGGAACAGACTGAAAATTAGTATATATAATGTACATGTGAACTGCAGTGATGTACAGTCACAAGGGATGTCTAGGCTGCTGAAGAGTGTGATTAGGTCAACTAAGAATATGACAAGTCTTTCTACTTGAGCTGTAATTATCAAAGGAAAAATCTAAGTCAAGGACTAGTCTTATCTTGCACTTTTATAGATCAGAATGTTATTTGAACTCCAATGGTGATTCTAATGAAGGTAATTGGTACACATCAAACAACTGAGTCATTGTTTTTCCAACAGAAACTGTAAACATGGCATTCCACCTGGAAAGGAACAGATCCATTATCAGAATGATCTAACAGTGCAGCTAGGAACTGCTAGACTGTAGCAATCCTCTCTGTGCTGCAATGTCAGAGGACAGTACTGGCTTGCCCAGATAACCTTGCAGAGCATTACAATGACATGTTCCCAATAATAGGTGCATTCAGTCTGACAAGAAGAAATACCTAACTAAAAGATAAAAAAAAAAAAAAAAAACTAATGAAGCAGGTTTGTCACTGTCTTCAGTCACAAGTCTCAAATCTGTTCTGATGGAAATTATTGCTGTCATCGAACATTTCCTAGTCCCTGTGAACTACTAATGGCAACAGACCAAAAATCTGTAATTTTTAGATATCTCAGGGCCCAAATGACAGAGAGGCCACAAGAAACTTGCAAATAAATTCTATTCCTGATCAGCTAATCTTGTTGCCATAATGCTACACTTCAGCATTTTATGTCAGCTGTGTGCCAGACAGAAAAAGGCAGAAAAGGCCAAGTCTGCTGCAAGAAGCTGACAATGAAGTTATGACAAATGGATCCTTCTTCTCACTGATAGGGCTGGTAGCAACACAATTGCTAGTGATCTTGGGCTACAAGCATATATATACGATTTTTTTTAATCTAAAGGTAACCCTACAGTTCTCAAGGAAACAGACCACCTCACAGGAAACTGACATTTCATACAAGGTTACAAAGGCTAAGACTGTTTCACTACCTAAGTTCATTACTGCATTTGAAAAAAATCCCAAAAAAAATCTTCTCTAAAAACTCTACCTCCAAATTGGAATTCTGGCTCCTCTTTTCAGTTTGTTTACAGGCAATACAGCAGGAAAAATTGTCCAGCTGATGTGCTGACAAGCTAAGTACCAGAAGCAGCTAGAGTCATTCTGTATTTGAAGAATCACACAAAACCTTGAGTGTATGCTTTATCTTCTAATAGTACAGATACAGCTATCACTTCTTGAGTGATCGCTGTATCTATCCTGGAGGGCAGGAAGGCTCTGCAGAGGGGTCAGGCTGGATCAATGGGCCAAGGCCAGTTGTATAAGGTTCACCACCACCAAGTACTGCATTCTGCAATTGGGTCACAACAATCCCAGGTAGCACCACAGGCTTGGGAAAGACTGGCTTAAAATCTGCCCAGTGGAAAAGGACTTGGGAGTGCTGGTCAACAGCTGGCTGAACATGAGCCAGTGTGTGTCTAGATGGCCAAGAAGCCCAAAGGTATCCTGGCCTGTAGCAAAACCAGAGCGGCCAGCAGGACAAGGGCTGTGATTGTCCCACTGCACTCAGCACTGGTGAGACCACACCTCGAATCTTGTGTCCACTTCTGGCCCCCTCAATTCAGGAAGGACATTGAGGTGCTGGAGCATGTCCAGGGAAGGGCAACAGAGCTGGTGAAAGGTCTAAAGAATAAATCATATGTCAAAAATGGCTGAGGGAGCTGGGGGTGTTAAGCCTGGAGAAAAGAAGGCTCAGAGATGAACTTACTGCTCTGTACAACTCCCTGGAAGGAGGCTGTAGCCTGGTGGGGGCTGGCCTTCTCCCAAGCAAAAAGTGACAGGACAAGAGGACATAACCTCAAGCTGTGCCAGGGGAAGTTCAGGTTGGACATCAGGCAGAATTCCCCCATGGAAAGTGTTGATAAGCATTGGAATGGAGTGCCTAGTGAGGTGGTGGAGTCACACCATCAGAGATGTTCAAAAAGCACCTCATTGTGGCACTTAGTGCTATGGTCTAGTCCACAAGATGGTGATAGGTCAAAGGCTGGACTTGATGATCTTGAAGGTCTTTTTCAACCTCAATGACTCCATGATTCTCATATTCACTATTTAGTATGCAGGAAGGAATGAGAGCATTCTGAACTAAACAAGTAAGATTCAGCTGATAAAACCCTGATGACCCCACCGTTCATTTTACTGGGGATTGTGCCAATCAAAAAACAAAAGCTAATATTTAAGAAATCTGAGATATATGCATACATGAGAATGGAAGCATAGTTTCCTGTATGGGAAATGAATCATGTATTTATATAAGCTTTATGATACTTTACTGAATTGGTAGCACACTGGCATTACAAGTCAGGCAACTATTTGCAGGTTGTTTCAGTAAATAAAAATCTATCACTAAGTTACATTGCCAAAGAACAGGTTTAGAATTCTATTTTTTAAAAAAAATCCATTTCAAAACTCAATTATTTTAAGCATACAGCAGCAAACCAGAGGAACACATGTTTCTTGCATATATGTTTATATGCTTTATCAGAGTATCTTTATACCAATTATTTCATGTAAAACCATCAACTATCAATGTGAATAGTATCTTAAATTGTGTGTTCATTGCAATTTCTCTTTGTAGAGCCACTGACTGATTGACTACATAATTAACATTACCCACAAGAAAGAAAAACTTTTATCTCACTAAAACTTGCTGTATTTTACTGCAGAAACAAGATGCAGGTGAACACATGCTTTAGACTAATCCTTTTTACAGTTCATCTCAAGGGATGTTGTAACTCTTCACTGTTACAAATACTAGTTCTTAAAAATGAGTTACAGTAACTTACCACAGAGGTGTGCCTCAGGGCCTCTCAGCAAAAGGCTAAAGCTTCAACCAACAGTAGCACTAAAATGTGAAATGACAGGAAATTAAAACCAAGAATTGTTATTCCCATAGATCAATCAAAGTAAGAGGTTTGAAGGCATATGGTTTGAGGAACTACAGTTCCTCTTGAAATAAATAACCTGTCCAACAGTTTTATGTGTCCCTGACAGCAGCAATGTAAACAGTACTCAAGGGAAACTCAGAGCCTTTGTTTGAGAATAATATACACTAAATATTATAAAAGTCCAGTATGAAAAATCCTTTAAGATTTTAAGAACAAAGACAGATTACTGGTTTTGTCCTATTCATTAAATTCTGGGGGTTTTTTTCAATAAGGTGACAATGGATTAGAGTAAGTAGATCAAAATCAGTGTTGGCTATGCTTTAACAAATCTGTGCATCCTTACACAGCTAAAGGATGACTAAGGAAAATCCATGAAGTCAGTATTCCACAATGATCCAGCACATCTCAGTATAAATACCTTGAAACCAACAATCACAAAGTTGCACTTTACTGTAGCCCAGAGGTATTTCAAACCTTCCTGTATGCAAACCAAGAGCTCTCCAGTCAGCTGCCCTTCAGTTCTATATCTCTGCAGCTATTCTCACTCAGCATTCCCTGTGCCTGGGAGACATCATTCATGCTCTGCATATCCACAGGCAGTGGCTCTGAAGACAGGCACACAGCAATCATGTTAATTCCTGCAACCATCAGATAATTGCACTTATGCTAATCACCTGCCATGAGGAATTTGTAACAACCCTTCCGGGTAGGGGAAGTACCAGAAGCAAACTGCCACAACTAGAACTACCTCAGCTGCCTACTAACTGTGCCTTTGATAAAGCACTGAGTCAAAGTGCACTTGATCCATCTACAAGATGGAATGGATGTACAGGATACAGTCTTCCTTCAACCAGAGAACACAGTATGAAGCAAGTGATCCAAATCAGTAAACTATTCCTTAAACAGAAGCTTGGATCCAGCAACCAAGCCATAAATTCCTCTGCTCATAAATCCTTCAGACACTTAATAATGACCTTTCAAAATGTCTGAGCAAAAGCATCTCATCTAAAGCAGTATTAAAGATAAACCAAAGAAATCAAACAGAATCAGAGTTGATGGAAAAGACCTTTAAGATTATAAAAAACCACACCACAATTCTACTTCCTGCCTACTTGCCCGCACAAGCCATACCACACCTTCAAATGTCATGCTAAGAGGGGCCAGTATTAATCCTTGCCTAAGTGATCTACGAATAGAAGTAATTTTCTTGGGTTTAACAGGAACTAATATCTACAAATACTAAGTTGATCACGTATTACTTATGTCGGAAGAGCATCCTGACTTTTACAGGAAAATAAACAGGAAGGAAGAGAAGGTATCTTACTCCTTAACTTGGTCCCTGAAGGTATTTCCTTTAGGAAACCATGTAATGACAGCATTTGTTCCTAAATCAAATTAAGGTAAAAAAAAAAAAAAAATTCCATCTCAGATATGTGTACAGTTGAGATTTTAGTTTTATTACTCCTAATACTATGGCTTTCCTTTAGCATTCAGTTCTGGAGAAACATTCCACATAAAAGAAGGCTGTACAAACACTGTAGTACCAATTTTGCTACTTTGGAATTCTGACAGATGACATTTAATAATAGTTTAGTTATTCAGCCTACCAGAAATAGATTTTTGCTTTCGATAGCTGAACTGAAATTAGTCGAACAGTCACCTATAATGAATCTGTACAGATTAATTTTAATTCATTTAGAAATTAAGACAAACATACTTGTTGCAAAACCACTGCATTCTTTCTAACACCACAAAGATAAACAAAAAGACTCCTGTCTCTTACTTCTTGAACATCTTTCCTGCTTTTTTTTTTCTTCTAATGCTTTTTTGTGTTCTGCATGCAGTTTGAAACATGTTTTTCTCTGTGATTATACACATATAAAGTTAAAATTTAAAGCTACAACTGAAAAAAAAAATAGCTGGGATTAAGCTTGACTGTATTTACTTTTACTAAAAGAACTTTTTGCACCACTGCAGAAATATCTTTAACTCGAACCTTCAGGAACATAACCCTCCAGGAAAATAAATGTAAGTGTTGGAGGCAGGGCAATACATATTACTTTGAGGATACATAAGGTACTTTGAAGATAGAAGTATGCAAACAAAAGTGAAGATATTTCACATTTTGAAACTTTTCCCTAGCGGAAGGAGTAAGTTATGACAACACGAACATTATCTAAGATTTGTCTTGTATATATTATGCAACTACAGTGAAGAAAGAAAACAACCACCCACTCAACCAGCAGCTCAGAAAGAACAGCATGTGGTTTTCAGGAACGACGCTGACTCTCGACAACCTCCTCTTCCAGAAGTAAGGGTACTTTTCAGAGTGGCGTTTACACCGCCACAGAGATCGGCACTACGGACTCAAACCTTCAGGCCTACAGCTTTAACTTCACCGAGTTCCTCTACCTGCGGGACGGCGGACGGGGCTGCGATTCCTCGATCCCCGCAGCAGCAGCTGCTGGCAGCGCGCTCCGTGTCCCGGCGCAGGAAGCGGGGCCGCACCTGCGGGGACGTTTCACGCGAGGAACGGCTGGGATAGCAGCCCCCCGGAGCCCTGCCCTGCTGCCCCAGCCCCGCACGGGTCCCACGGGACGAGGTAGAGGGTCCAAGAGCTGAAACCCCGCGGGGCACGGCGGCCCAGCGGCACGGCCGGACCCCGCCCTCACCTGCAGCGCAGCGCCTCTGGACCCCCGACCCGCGCGGCCACACCC
>VXBB01015708.1:187724-205891 GCA_013399915.1 Illadopsis cleaveri
GCCCTGCCGGCCTGGGGACAGCGCTCCGGCGAGGGGCGATGGGCGGCCCTGGCGGCCGGGGACGGCCGGGGACTCAGGTAGCCGGGGTGCCGCTCCGTGCGGGGCAGCGCGGCCGCTTCCAGGGACTACTTGGAATGCGCTGCGCAGGGAGGTTGGGCAGTCACCGACCCTGCAGGTGTTTAAGGGTAGACTGGACGTGGCGCCTAGTGCCGTGCTGTGTTTGACGTGGTGGAGGTTTGGTCGTAGGTTGGACTCGGTGATCTCAGAGGCCTTTTCCAACCTAATTCACTGATTCCTGCGGGGTGTGGCTGCCGCTCGCCTCCGCGGAGCCGCTCCGCCGGCGTGAGGGAAGCGGGCGGAGGCTGCGGCATCGCGGGGCGTAGTTTGTTTGTGCGAAACCGGTTTGTTTGTGCGAAAACTGAGCCCTGGGCTCGTTCGAGCAGTACGGGTTTGATTTTTACTTCGAACCTTGTGTTTGCTCCGTACTTACGGTTTATGTTCAGTCTAGTGCTCTGTTCGTGTTTTCAGACGTAATCGTGAGCTTCTGTTGAATATCCTTCAAACAGTCGCTTGATGAAGTCGAGTTTTGTATTATGAAGGTTTTTTAACATTTTAAAGTCTTTTTTTTCCTCAGAGTCTGAAATATAACTGGTCATGTGTTACAGTTTCGGACACACAAAGAACGAGGCAGGCAGCAGCAGGTCAAGGGAAAGCTCCTCTATTTTAATTTTCTGACTCCATTCTTATATACATTGGTACAGAAGGCAAGAGATTGGCTACACAGATCGCCACCTCTTTAACCTGGATGGTGAACATCACCATCAATCATATTTCTCCTCCCAGAGACGAAATATGTAAACAATAGATAATTTCTAAAAATATACATTGTTTTCTTGAAGCTGCGTGAGAATCTGCACTGCAAGATTTCAAACACTTGAAAGCAAGAAAACTGTAGGCAACGGTCATACAGACAAGAAAAGCGTCTTGTAACTCGGAGTGATAATGTTCATTAATATCTATCTTATGATCCTACACAGGTGCTTAGAAAAAGCCTTCAGAAGGGGGTTGTGCTTTCAGCAGGGTCCTTTTTGGTTTATGAAGCTCATAAGCTGATTTCTGGCTTTGTTGAGGTTCATGCAAGCTTCAAAGGTAATATTTTCAATTTTTGAATTATTTTGGTTATTCCAATGTGAAATTTAAATTTTTTAGTGCCAGAATTATAGAGGAAAATGGTGTAATGCTTTTTATTTTTTCCAATAAGACTTCATGCAGTGTCATTTCATGAGAGGATGCTTTTGAATTGGTTATAGGTGGTGTGGTAGCACTTCAGCAAGTGGTTATTTCAGGTGTAACCAAAACCAGCTCATCCTGTCAGAGATAGAACACGTGCACAAGGTGGATAATAATTAATTTGTTGTCCAATCTTTAATTAACTCTTATTCAAAAGATAGGGGTCTGTTAGGTGTGCAGACCAAAACTTAATCTATTTCTAGAAATTTTAGCTAGTTCAGGTTTTCAGTATGAACACTCTGTGATTTCTGTTTAACCTAATTGAGCAACACCGAAATAGCTCTTCATATGAAATTGAGAAATGTATTCTATTTCTGTAACACTAAAAGAGGAAAGCAAAGCCTTGCTTTAACTACTACAAAACAATTTAACAAGTGGTAAAATGTTTTTTCATATCCTTTGGATAAGAATGGTCTCACTGTGGAAAGGACAGTAACAATATCTTAAATGGGGACATTGTTGCAGGCTTAAAACTTGTCTGTCCAAATAAGGATTCTCAGAGTAAGCCTGACTGAAAGGAGAACAAGCCTAAACTGGATGTGTGCTCACTTTGTAGTTGAGGTTGTAGCCAGTTCAGCTAACCTGTTTCTCTGTATCTCAAAAAGAGGAACATCTTAGATGTTTATGCAGATTGAAATAAAAATTCAGATAATAAATTTTGGAATGGATAAGGAGCTGTATCATGTGTTATAGCAGATGGAGCATCAGTGAGTAGATTTGAAATAACTACTCAATACGCAAGTAAGAAGTAGTAATAATGAGGAATGAAGAATTCATCATTTCTCATGAGGAGCATAATTAACACTGCATAGTTGCCTTTGCTCTTTGCAGTGCTCCCATGTGAATCTGACATTTACATTGCCAAGAAAAGCAATGGTAATGGGCTTTCTATACAAGACAGATAGTAAATATGGTTAAAATAAGAGTAACATAGAAAAACCTGGAAAATACTCTAAAGTAATAAAAGTATAATAATTTGCATAAAACACCTTGTGGAAAATGCATTCAGAAGCTTTGAGTTCTGGGCATTTAGTCATTAGATATGTTAGTAGTGTTCAGGTCAGCAAGGAAACGTAACTGTTTAGTGAAGATCATACTGAAGATGTAACATGAAGCTCATTTTGGATACTAAAATCCAAAGTCCACGCAGACCATTATCTTATCTTTGAAAGGGTTGAAAGAAGACATTTAGAGACAGCAAGGTTAAAAATTATCCAGAATGCATTGATTTATATTGTAGGATCTTTTTAAGCTGAAGTGGAGGCATTTGTGTTCAATAGCCTTCAGTGTTTTGCTTCTTCTGTTAAGAAAACTATGCTGACTTTAAATGTGGCTACCATATTTAGTAGGTAACTTGAACAAGGAAACCTTATAAACATGATTGATTTTTGTGAAAGGGATTAGAACTTATGTTTTGACTTCCAAGTTTGATCATGGACCCAGGAGTAATACCAAAGAGACAATAAGCATAGGCAGAAGGTTTTTAAAAAATTAGACAAGGCTTTTGACTTAAAAGATAATTTTTTAATGTTTTAATGTTGACAGAAGAGTAAACTGGAAGTTTGTTCTTCTCCTGTACAGTTACATATGTCAACAAATTTACCCGAATCTGCTTTCCTTTGGGTATTTTTCTTTCTAATTCTATCTTTTTTCATGCTATAATCCTCTATATTGTGGTGTTTGATAGTTCTGTTTCCTGTATGCTGTTCCAAGTACTATATTTATTTATATATTATTATATTCCTCCAGTTGTGGAAATTATATTCCCCCACCACTGTTGTGTTTCAGAGTATTTTCTAGAAAAGGAAATTATAATAAAAATAATGGTACTTTGTTCATAAATGGATACTCTAGAAAGCCAATTCTGATTTTCAAATTTATTTTTGCTATTAGTATCTTGAACACCTAGGAGTTTCAGTAGATTATTAGTATTTTTGGGGGTTGTATTTAGAAGAGTCCTAAGGACTTTAGTCAGAAAACATTTAAGCAATGTTTTGTTTTGGCTTGTGAGTAAATAATGGGACCCACTCAAACTGCATCAATGTTCTGGCAAAACTGGAGCCATATTGAGAATGAGGAATATTTTTAAAAGTTGAGGTTTTTTTCATTGTTATTGTAAGATTTAAATTCTCTACATATACTAATGAAGGGGCTTTGTTACTCTCAACTCTCTACTGTACTTGCTTTCCAAATCAGTCCATTTTCTGTACATTTTTTTTCTTTTCTGCCATTTTCACAAGTTAAAACGTAACTTATTTCTAGTAGTCTGATGTACTGAGAAAAGCACCTTGGAATGTTAAATCTGTCCAGCAACCAAAGCTGTCTTGCTGAAAGCTGTTGTAGTTTCACTGGAAAGGCACCAATTTTTATCCTCCTTGTGTATTGTACATGTTGCTTACTCAATCCTGCTGTGCTTGTAAGTTTGAAATGATGGCCTAAAAATGAGCTACATCATTTTCAGCTAGGTTGTCTTGCTCTGAAATGTTTTGGTTTGGGTGATGATGTCTTAATTAATTAACTATAATTTGTTCTTCTATTTCCACAATTTTAATTCCTTCATAAGTGGAAGATGTGATAGAACAAGCAGACTACCTGTATGGGAGTGGAGAAACTGAAAAGCTGTATCGGTTGCTGGTTCAGCATAAAAATAGGTATTTCACTGCCTTGGGACATTATTGTGGCTTCTTTTCTGTGCTCTTCTGTATCAGTTTTTCAAGTAATATTCTCATTGTGGAATGCTAGAGAATCTGGTTTTTGCCCATATGTAAGTAGGAAAGAAAGACTTGTGATCTTGTTCATCGTAATGGAAAAATGAATGAAGAAAGGACTGATAGATGCAGAAGGTGAGGGTTTACCTTCAAGTTTTTCAGTCATGATTGTTTGTTTTGTTACTTTAAGAATCCTTTAAAATGCACTGCAAAATTCTGAAAGACACTTAAGTCTCTATTAAATTAGTAAGCCAGTGGTTGTTATCTAAAGTATAGTGAAGTGTAAGCAGTGTTCCAAAGCAGTATGTTAACAAAATAAAACTTAAGATCCTTGAGCTTGGACTGTAACCTACAATACACCATTTGATATAAATACACCAAGTGATGTAAATAAATACATAAATGTGCGGGTTATGTGCTGATGGTACGGCTAATCTGTGTTTTTTTCACTGTGTTTCTAGGAAGAATTTAATAATTTAAGTACAATTAGAGGGAAAAAAGATGCATAATGATTTAAGTATTCCAAGTAAAAATCAATAAAAATCAGCAGAGTGCTGGAAAAAATACAGTCTAGCTAAGAATAGAGTAATTCTCCTTTTCCTTTTGGTGTTTTGAGTGGTACCATTGGGGTTTCTTAAATTTGTATCTTTTTTTTGAGAAAACAAAAACCTTTCCTGCAGATGTGTTTGCTCTGCAGACCAGAATGGCAGAACAAAGGTATTGTCAGATAGGCTTTTGTTTGCTGTTTGTTACCTTGGGGTTGTACATAGCATAGCATGACAGGTGGATTCACTGTTGTCCTATCACCCACTTGAGATATATTTTAAAAGACTCCTTTTTTGCTTTGTTTCCCTGATTACTTTAAAACATCAGTGTTTCTGTTCCTGACCAGTGATGATGCAGAGTTGTTATGGCGGCTGGCACGGTCATCACGGGATCTGGCTCAGCTTGGTAGCACTTCTGCAGAGGAGAAGAAACAACTGACTTATGACTCCCTTGAGTATGCAAAAAAGGCACTTGAAAAAAATGAAGCAAATTTTGCAGCACATAAGGTGAGTCACGCAAAATAACTGAAATCTTGTTTGTTGGTTTCTGCCTACAGAAAACAGAGCAAATATCATTGTGCTGTTTTCAGAAACTTTAGCATAATTTAACTTTTCAGTTGAGCATGAATGAGACTTGTAGTTCTTCCTAACGTTTTTGGAAGATCTGAGTTCACACTTCTCCAGGTAAACTTCCCTCTAGGGAAACAGAAACATTCAGTGAGTGCAGGACCATGGAAAGAAGTGACTGATCAGTGTGATTACAACTGATGTAATCAGCTCCTCCTGCCCTGATGTAGCTTTAAAAATGTTGTACACCCCACATTCAGCATGCCTTTTCTGGGCTTTGTAGAGTTTCACTGGAAATATTTCAGGCCCTGGCTGCCCTTTTTTTTTTAGTGCTGTTTTTCTCACAAGCAAAGAGGTAGCAAAATGTAGTCACTTGCCTTGGTATCGTAGATCAGAAGAGGACATCAATTCCCTTTACACATGCAGACCAGCAGCTTGCTCTGATGTTGATTGAGCTGCTCACAACAAACACTTATTGCTTGTTGTTGTTGTTTGTGGTGGTGGCAGCTGTTCTGGTTACAAGTTTTTTTAAATGTACTGTTAATGTAATGCTGTATTAAATGTTTTATTTTTGTTTTTCATACAGTGGTATGGAATTTGCCTCAGTGATGTTGGAGACTACGAAGGAATCAAGACTAAGATTGGAAATGCTATTATCATCAAAGAGCATTTCCAGGTAATGCAGTTTTTTGCATATGACAAGATTAACATGTCCAGTATGTAGATTGTGTGACAGCTGGTTGTGGCTGTTGCCAGTGTCTCTCTGCCTCGGCCAGCCCTGGCACCACAGCAGCAAAGGGCACGGCTCGGTAGCTGGACGAACCTTGCCGATCCCGTGGGTTCTTGTTTGCCCACAGGAGTGAAGCGGCTACAGCAGGATAGAGGGAGTCAATCTGCTCAGGGNGATCCCGTGCGTTCTTGTTTGCCCGCAGGAGTGAAGCAGCTACAGCAGGATAGAGGGAGTCAATCTGCTCAGGGTTCAAACACTGGCTTTGTTCATCCTCCAGTGGAGATAACCTCAGCTCAGGGTGTCTGCCTCGGCAGAGACCCCTCAGCAGGAGGAGCCCTTAGCAGAAAGAGCAGGAAAGAGCCCAAACACCCCCGAACACAACATTTTTTATTGGGGGGTGGAACTCGGGGATGGGTTCAGCTAAGGACAAATCAGGGACCATGTTGGTATGGCTCTGCAGGTGAATGACACACATTATAACAAATCAATAACTCAGGTGGGGAGACAGCCAGGGTTTTGTCCAATCACTCGAGGCCCTCACTGGAACTTCCTAGACTTTTGAGAGACGCCCCAGAGTGATAGACAAGATCCAGGGACTGTATAACTTGATTGACACGTAACTTGGGTTTGGGTAAAACCAAGAAGGGTAAAGTATGGGTGACATGGGGCAAACCATTACAACTTATAAAAAACAATATAAAACAAGGAACAAATACATACATAAAACTGATAAAACCAAAACCACACCACTACAGCTGGTAGCTAATTTTTGGTGAAATATTGAAGGCATACTTCTGTTCAGACTGCCTAGTAGCACTTTGTTTTTTGGGTTACTGTGACATATGATCCAGAAATGCCCCAGAAACTTAGTTTCTCCTGCAGTAAACTAAGTTGCTTTAGAAGGGAGTCTTGAAATAGCTGAAGTGCTTTAGACACCTCTTAAGAATGGATCAGCTGTAACTGTGATAGTGAGAAATGGCAGTGTGGCTGTCCTTTTAACTGTGGATTATGTAACAGTAAAGGACAAATACTGGAGAAGATAAAGAACTCCTAATTTTATATCACCAGAGATTATATCAAAATCTGAACATGCCGATTCTCAAGTGCAACTTTTAACAACCTACTGAAGAGATGTGCTTAGACATCTGTCAGTGTCATCAAATTTCTGGAGGTGAGCTAAGTTGTGCACTGAATAAATAATGTATTGCCTTGAAATTCTACACATCACAGTCTGGTTTAATTAACAGTAGGATAACAAGTCTATTTTTAAATGTATTTTAATCCATATGTCAGAACAACTTCTTTACATACTGTGTTACTTTTTTTCTCCCCGCACCAGAGAGCCGTTGAACTGAATCCGAAAGATGCTACAACAATTCATCTTATAGGGGTTTGGTAAGATATATTTTCAAACTAGTGTCAGCACATGGCCAGAAAAATGCAAGAGTATAAAATATCTTGCATGAATTGCAGAACTGCTTAGAATAATTTAGAGTGTACTTGTAATTGATGCAAGCATGAAAACATACTGAACAGATATAGGACATCATGCCTTGAAAAAGTCTAGCTATTAATTCTTATGCAGTTGAAAAAGATGAAAAATAATTGTTCATTTATTTTTTTTGTATGGAACTATTAAAAATTCCTTTTGCAGATGTTGTTTGCTTGATAGAATCCATAGTGGACATCAGTGATAGCAAGCATTAGCTCATTTTGTTCTGAAGAATTAATGGAGTCAGAACTCAGCACTGACTTTACATTGAATTTCAGTGATGGCTGCAACTTAATACATTCCGTGAAAAGCTGTCAAAAATGAGATGTATTCCTAAAATATTTCTGTTACTATCTGTCAGGATATAGTATTTTACATTAAATAAAGGCTCTTTTCTCTTGCATATGTGTTAACCAAAAATCATTGTAATTGAATTTACTGCTCAGTGAAAATGGTACTAAGAATTACTGTTACATAGCGGGCAAATATGCTGGAAATAGAACTTTCCATACTAACCAGGGTATTCTATGCAAGTGGTGTGATGGAAAGCAATATCATTTATGTGTTAGTGAGAGACTCCAGACAGCACTTTCGTTTATTTGTTTGAAAAAGACCAAAGGTGTTACATTGGTTTACTGGAGATCTCTATTGTAAGATTGAGAGATTGAAAATAAAGAAAGGCAATGCATTTTCAGCTTAAAAAAAGACTAAAACCCACAGTCAAATTTTCTATGGTTTTTTTTTGATTCTGAGTTTTAAAGAAAATTTAAAGAAAATTATAATCTACTGCTCCAGAGTTTTTTACTAGTTTGGAAACTTTGTTTTTTCAGCATCCACCATTCATTCCCACATGATCTAACAATTGCAATAGTCCAGACTTTTAAGCAAAAGTATATGCTACCAACTGACTAAGCCTCAAAGTCCGTTTTGATATAGGAAACTTGTTCTGGAAAGCACTTAAGATATTGTTCCTAAGGAAAATTAGAAAAGATGATCAGAAATGTTGGATTAATACTGCTTTTGGCTTTCAAATATTCCAGTGTTGTATATTTAAACATACTCATTACTGAATTCCAGAGCCACATTTAGTATCAGCCTGTTCTTGAGTATTTTTCTCTTTTCTCTTTCTAATCTGTTCTTGAGTGAATCTCTTTCTGATAAGGCACATCTAATGACAGAATTTCAACTCCAGCTGTGTATTCCATGTCTTGCCTCCCTCTCCTCCAAACATTTACAGTTACTAGTTTTTCACCTCTTCTACAATGCTCTATTTTACACAGTGAATAACAATTGTGATCTCATTGTGGGAGGCTGCTAAAGTGAATAGCATTGTTTAATGTTTGCACCCAGAATGTTCTGTGCACTTGAAATGCTTCAATAAAAGTGTTTAATCCTTCCAGCACCAATAAACTAGGTGACTGACTGATTACCTGTGTTATTTAGTAGATAGAAAAACCAGTATAACATGGCTTAGCCTAGAGCACAGTGGTTTGATTCTTGAATTTATTTTCATTCTTATAGATGAGTCTCAGGAATGTACTGCAGATCTACTTTATATTAATAATTGAGAAAAGCAAGGTAGTGTTGAGGTAAGGCAATGATGTTAATCAGTTGTGCTGTTTTTGCAAATACATTAGAACAAAATACACATAAATCATTAAAATAATTCAAGCTCAAAATCTGTCTTATGCTTAGTAATTGTCCCAGTTTTAGCTAATATAGTTAGTTCCCAGTAAAACACACACCAAAACTTCTTTAGTAGCAGCTTCAGACATCTTGCTATTTTCTTTTACAGATGTAAGAACAAGCTTATAGCACTTGCAGTGTGTCTGCAGTTTTGACTCTTGGAATCAACAATTACGACATCCAGTTTTTACGTCCAACAACAATTATGAGACTGTTGCTCGAAAACAAGAGAAATGTGAAGGGTAGATATAAATGTTTCTTTTTGCTTCAGGTGTTACTCCTTTGCTGAGATGCCGTGGTACCAAAGAAAAATAGCTGCAACGCTGTTTGCCACACCACCAGCCTCCACATTTCAAGAGGTACAGTATGAAAATATTTCATACAGATTATTATTCCCCCCACAAAGCTGATGATACACTTTTTACTTAGTTTCCTGCCAAAGCTGACTCTGACTGTGGAATAAGCATGGAGTTGTGAGTTTACAACTGTCAATAATAAAATGAGAATCTAATAGGCGAGTGAGGGATATCTAAAAATACAACCTGTAATTTTCTACAGCTGTAGCACACACAGAATAGTGTAAACTATTTTGTGTAGTTCCTGCATGAGAACATAATAAACTATATGTAACTTAGTTTGTATTTACTGTTGTGCTCTGTTGGAGATAACTATCTGTACTGGTCCAGTGCTGATGATTTATATGGTGGTGTTATGCCAAGTACTTACTTGCTAGTTCTAATAGAATTTGTCCTCTTATATTAAATGCAAAAAGCAACAGCTTGCCTTGTTACTTAAGATGAACAAATACCCTTTTATTCTCTGGTCTCTATACCCTTTCATTCTATGATGTGGGGGGTTTTTTTCAGTTGAAAGTACTTTTGTTACTATTTTCTATGAAGATTCCTGCTGTCATACACCCTAAAACATACTATCCAGATGTTTATCCTTTAAAATAGTGTGTCTAAAACTGTGTGTGTCTAAAACAGTGTGCATCTTATTTAAACACCCATACATATATAGAAGCTTGACAAATAAACTGGTAGTAATCTTTGTTTAGAGCAGCCAGTAACTGCTTCATTCTCTTAAAGTGGGGGAGCAGGAGTCAGTAGAAAGTAATTGTAGCAGGCTGCTTGCTGTTACACAGAAAGCAATTTAAGAGCTGATTGAAAAAGGAATAAAACTTTTTAATGGAATGTCAAGCTTGTAAGTTTTGCTGAAAAACCACTTTCAGAAGAACACAATGCGTCAGCCAGGATTTCAAATACTGCCAGAATAATGCAGTAGTGTTCAGTTCTGTAGCACTTAAACTCACTGAAGAAGCAAACTTGTAAGATTTCTGCAGTTTCAATACAAAATCTATTTTGTAGATACATCCACACTTTCAACTTCTCTGAGAGCTTTTTCTCTCCAAATACTACTATTAGGTAAATGTAGGGATGGACTGAAATTTTGTGTGTCCTAGATGGGAAACTTGTTGAAAATGTGTGGATATCATAGATGTTTATCCTCATGTAAGAGGTTACTAACTCATGCTCTGTAGGAGTCAGTTCTTTCTCAAATATTTATTAATGATCCAAATCATAAATTTGTTTAATCTAATAAATTTATACATGAGAAGTGGATGAGGGAAACTGCAGATTTGCCAGACAGTACAAACAAAATTCAAAATTTATTTTGACAAGTTGCATCGGAAAAACACAATCCAGTTTGGTAGGAACAAGTAGGAGGTACTACACTTATGGAAAAAGTGGTAGGAGGATAGTTGGGTAAGCACTGGTTCTTTTGAGATGATGTCAGATCTAATTGTACATTGAAAGAGAACCAGCAGTAGCATGCTGAATTAATAAAAATAAGGTCATGAACAGGAACTCCTTCTTCAAGGATGTGCATAAGGCTTTAGTTTGACTATTGTGTTGAGTTTATTCTCCACTTCAAAGAATACAACTTTGTTTTATACAGGCTCTTCGTTACTTCCACATGGCAGAAGAAGGTAAGACTTGTGGCTTGTTATGACTGAAAAATATTGGTTTTGACTGATGATTTGCAGGGAACCTCTAGCTATCAGTATTACCTTAGTAACTGTAGCCACCAAACCCAAAAGAGTAGCATATGATCAGCTGATAAATGTGGTGTGCCAGTCAGGACACTGGGCTGTTACATTGCAACATTTTATCAGAGATGATAAAAGTATGTTACACACTCACTAAAGTATGTTACACACCTAGTATACATCACTTACAGTGTAACTTGAAGATTGTTTCAGAGTAAATACTAAAGTGGAATTTGTACCGTCCTGAGAATAAAGTACTCTTCCCTAAGGAGTTCAACGGGAGCGCAGGGAGGCAGAAAAAAAAAAAAGGGAATTGTGTTCCGTTTTCAGAATTTTCTTAAGAGTTCAAAAGTCCTCTGTATTCTACATAGAAAGCAGAAAAATCAGACATTTTATTATTTCAGAAGGTATTATGATCAGAGTGCCAATCTGACAGGTAAACTCTCCACATGATGTAAAATAAAATATGAATGTGTTACTGATCTAGGAGTGAAGCCATAAGCAAAATTGAATAGCTGAAAGATAAAGGAAGACAAGGGGAGACAGTGTTCTATGAAAGATTTGTACATAGTTAAATTATTGAAGATTAGAGGAAAGCCTCATAGTGTGTCTTCCTGAGTGTCAAGTAATGCAGCTGTGAACTAGAACAGGGAACTTCATCTCAAAATTCACCTCCAAAACACCTCCATGTGTTTTGAAACCTGACCTTAAATCCAGCAATAGGGAAAGCCTGTGCTATAAGCAGGAACAGCAGACAAGGTTGGACTTCAATAATGAATGATGCTTCAAAAAAGCAAGGTTTAAATCTGTCCTTAAAAAATGTTCAGTGTGGATGCAAATAGTTCTGTTTTCTTCTGTGCCCCAAAAACTAAGCTGGTATCTGTATGTACTAGGAAATGGGCCCTATTTTCCCTCACCTATACCTGCTAAGCTGGTTGCATTGCATTTTCTGGACTAGGTCCAGAATAGCCCAAAACCTGCAAAGCAAAGCTGTTATGCATTAAGCTCACTGCTTTGCTCTTTGTGAGGAATCTGGTGTCATTTAGTATATTAACTAGCAAGCTGCTAGTTAATACAATTGTTTATGAGACAAAAGTCTAGCAAGTGAAAGTTTTACATTGGCTTCCTTCTGATCCAAAGCCAAACTGTGTTTTCTGAAACAAGTATCAGAGTATATTATGCTGTGAATTCTCATCTAAAGCTTTTCTCCTGTCTCTATGCAGCTGATCCAAATTTCTACAGCAAAAATTTGCTCTTTTTGGGGAAAACATACTTGAAGTTAAACAATAAGAAGATGGCTCTTCTGTGGTTAAGCAAAGCAAAGGAGTATCCTGCACAGACAGAAGAGGACAAACAGGTAGGAAGTTAAAAACTGTAATCATACAATCATATATTGTGTCCAACATGAATGACATCATGGCACTGGAATGTTCTAGAAAATTAACTCAGGGGAAGTTGTAGTTCAGCATCTTTAATTCAGAATCACATCAACACACAAAATTCTAGTATGTTACACTACCCATCTCTGAAAATAGTGCTTGGAAATGCTCTGTTTTATTCACAGCAGAGAACTGTTACACTTTCTTTTTCATGGTAGTTCCATAGGCTAACAATGACCCAGCCTTAGCTGTGTTGCTGAAGTTCAGGCAGGGACCTGCACTAACCTGTTTCTATGTGAACACAGATTCACCTTTCATATGCCTGAAATGGGTAAGGTAGGAATTGCATTTTGGAATAGCTCACAATCAAATGAACACAAGGAAGAAAGCAACCCAGATGTACCCAAACCTTAACATTGCAGTCCTTTCCAGGCCCCTAGTGAGAGATTCAGATGATCTGAGTAGGATTAATGTACCTTCAACAGCAAATCTCCAGTGTTAGATGACGTGAATCACTTAATTACCCTTTGAAACTGTGCAGAAGGATTCTGGTTTGGAGGGTAGGCATCTGCTTCCTACCTAAACATTCAAAGTACTTCCAGGAGAAGTTCATACCTGATAAAGCATTCAGTATTAAACCAAAGCAATTGCAGTTACCTTTCAAAAACAATCCTGTTAGCATCAGGACTAACAAAGTCTCATTTCCATTTGATTTTTCTTATGGTTGATTGACCTCCATTTCATTTAGCATTAAGCTGCAGTTGAGATGCACATTCTGAATGTCCATACAACACTCTGAAGGTCCAAAGTAAGAAATACGTTGGTAGGATTTTGCATTTCACACCTCAGAAAAAACACTACTGAGGTAGTGTTTCAGAATCCCTCTGTAGATTTGCTAGTAGACCTCAAACTGTTTCTTCCAAAAGTGAGTTCCTTTAGTAACATCTTTGGAAATATGTGTCTTACATTCCTCCAGTGCCTTGCAAAATGTTTAGGAATTTTACAGCCTAAAGGAGTAGTGGTCTCAGGTGTGTAAGAAAATGGTCATTTCTTCTGACAGTTAATAGTAGCTGGAGAGACACATGAAAACAGTGATCCCAAAAATTTGTCTTTCTTTAAGAACGGTACAAAAAGTATAGTCAGGAGTGAATTCTGTACAGTAGCCAAGTTGTTAAACCACTGATCTGCTTCAGCTACTTGTGGCCTCCTGGTACAGACATCTATTTCCTAATCTCTTAGAGGGGTGTAGAGCTGCTGAACTGAGAAAGGTGGCATTCTCCCCATTCTCTGGGTTAATGTGCAAAATGCAAAATTCATTGGGAACGAGCCTTGATAGTGCACTATGAAGGAAACTGACCTGTGCAAAGACATTTGAATTCTTGTCTCAGCATAACTAGGTTTTCTGAACATTTGTTACTGCAGATACTCAGAGGTATTTGGCTTACACTGCCTGCATGGCTTGCTACGTCATTACCAGAAGTTTGTTGGGTTAGAGGTTTTTTTGTGGTTTGAGGTGGGAAGAGAGGGTGTTGAGATTTTTTTTTTTGCTGTTTAGTTCATTTTGTTGTTGGGGGGTGTTTTAATATGATTGATAGATCATATTAAAATTTTATTAGGTTTTAACCAGAAAGCTTAGGCCAACAGAGCCTCAGAAAGGGTCTCACACTTCTTAGTCACTATCTAGAGTGTTGAAAACCCTCAGTTGGTTGGGTATGGTCAGAGGTAGGACAACTTCCTGCATGCTACTGTTGGACTGCAGCAAATCAGCTACTAGTATCTGTGTTCAACACAAATAAACTTCATTTATGTAGTAAGTTTATTTATGAATTACACTGAAGACACTGGTTTAAGTGTTTTTTTCCTATTCATATTTCAAGTTTTGCACATCTTACACTATGGAAGAAAAACGACTTGTCCTAGGACTGTTCTGATTTACACAACTGCAGTGAAACATTTGGGTGCTTGTGAGGGAAGTTTTGCTAGAAGAGCCTGTAACTACCTGGGACTGTTATGTTACATTTATTTCTTTCAGGTACAGAAAGAAGCTTTGGAGCTGCTTAATTCTATATAAGAAGAAACAAGATAATGGGAATTCAGTGCCTCAGGTTTGAGCAACATAGGAAAAAGGCCTCCAATACTATTTTGGTTTACCTAAGCTGTTACTAAAAGTACAGCTCAGACCTTTTATCTCCCTCTCATTTCTATTAAACTCTGAACTGGAAGATCTGTTTTCAATATGTGATCCTATCTGTTCATTTACATGGGATGAAGGGGCTTCATTCACATGCAGGGTCTATAGTTAGAAAAGGCTGGAAGAGTGATAGCATGGGGTTTTAATTAAGTTTTTTACACTTTTAAACTACAAGTTATTTATAAGAAATAATGAGAAATGTGACTAGCATAAGTTTAGAGAAAAGAGGGACAGGGTCATGACATAATTATAATCCTGCAGTTTTTTCTACAGTGTTTTCAGTGTGAGGTTCAAGAGTAATAAATGCTCCTACAGATTTATCATTAAGGCTGCACCATCTTAATTCCAATACTCTGAAATGCTAGTGTTTGTCTTTGCAGAAAGTGTTGTGGTTTAAAATAAAAATGAAGGGAAAAAAAGAACAATTAGGGAACATCTAAGAAAATCCCTTTATGGGTGCTATCAGCATGTGCAGTGAGCAGCTTTCTGATGGTTTAGTGGCTGTAAATATTTGCTGGGCACACACACTTTACCCTAGACTGTGACAACAGGAGGAATACACACTTCCAGTACATTAGCAAGGAACTACTATGTGGAAGGGTATGGACTTCTGTCTGTAGACATAAAACTTTCTTCTTGGTCTACTATGTTGGCAGGAATTTTCACCAGAAATACAACGTAACCTAAGTTAGGTGTCCAGCCAAACAATATATTCCAATTACCCAAGAGAAAAAGTGGACCAAATAATGAAAAAATGGTAGGCAATCAATTACATATGGTATTGGCAGTAGAACAGCCTGAAAAAAATTGACTAGAAATACCAAGTGTTTGCTTTACTAGGAGGCAAGCTCTAGGAGGAAGATCAGGAACAGCATAAATTGCTTAGACTAAAAAACCAAGCCTAAGCTAAACCAGTAGTAAAAATTCACAGTTTAATTCAAACCCCAGATTCTCTTTCAAGCCTGATGCCACAAAACTACAGTTAAAACAGGGTATTCTCAACTATCACAAAGTAATAATTATTTTTCTATTAGTAAAGCATCATAATGAAGTCCTCTATGTCACAGTGTCTCAGGGTGGATGATAAGAGTGTATGAGAGAATCTTCTGCATTCATATTCTACAAAAACATCTGCATAGTTGCATCTAGTAGCTTTCTGGCAGAAGCACCTTTACTTGGGTGCTCGGCTGCTGCACAAAGGAAGAACATTCAGGTACTGAGTAATAGCTGTGGAGTGCATGGTGAAAAGCAGCTGAGTTGCAGGAAGAAAGGAAACAACAAAACCCATGAGCTGCACAACAGCTCCTTCAAGTAGTATTACCTCCCTGGTTCCCTGCTCTGGTCTCCAGCCATTGCTGCCTTCCCTTCTTCTGCTGTCTTACTCACTCCCCCAAAAGATAGGTGAAATATGGGGAATTCAAGTGGGAAAAGAAAAAAATACAGAATAGTCTTACTGAAATTCCCAGAAAATTCAAGTACTGTACACACATGCACACAGGCATATTAATTATGCTTTCTTTTCCTCTGGAGCCATTCTTTCAGTCAGGCCCTTGACACCAATTCACAGCTCATACACATGGACAGAAAGTTACTGGATTTGGTTTTTTCATACTTACTAATCCTTACCCCCAGGAAAAACCACTGCAGGTATGAGACAGCTAAAGTTACCAAAACAATAAAACAACTACATTCTTGTGATGTGCTGTCTTTTTTATTTCGTTCAGTTACTCACAGATTCACAAAATTCAGCAGTTGGTACTGGGTCACCAAGTCATTCATTAGTGCAAATTCATTAACTGTGACATTAAGCCCTCCTTGTCTTTTAGGCAAGTGACACACCCTCTTGGTGCCTGGCCTTTGACCTTCTTGGTTTATTTTCTTAAACATCCTCCATTCTAACCAGCGTAAGTGATAATTTCAGTGGATTTGCACTTCAAATGAATTTAGTGCTATATAAAAATGGTTTTGCAGAAGATATTTGGTGGTGTATGAAAAACCCTCGAAGTGGTGGAAATTTTTGAAGCTCTTACAGAAAAGTTCATGTAAGACAGCAGTCTGTTTGGGCCCGCTGCACCACTGCTGTGACCAGAGCTCTGCACAGGTACAGCTCCCAGTGTAAGCTGTGCATGTTGAATACAAAGCCTTGAGACAATCCAATACGTAGAAAAATAAATTTTTGGCAGAATTCAGCTGCTGCTTTGGAAAGATACATGAACAGATATAGCTGTTTTTTCCTGCATGTACACTTTTAACAGTGCAATATGATATGTTAACACAAGTGTGTTGAATCGTAATCTAAAATCATTCTCATGTGTGTACAAAATTCTGTGTAATTTAAATGTAATGGAATTTACAGGTAATATTTAAAGCATATTACAAATGGTGATTTAAATCACGTTTTTACTCTATAATAAGGAAGCACAGTTTGCTAAAAGTAGCATTTAATATAATTAACGTGAATAAGGTGTTAAATTTTAGTATTTTTTTAAACACATCTTTGCAGTTCAGCAAATCTATGCCAATAAAATGCCAATGAAACTAATTTTAAAATTATATTATTGTCCACTTAGGACAAACCTGACCTACATAAAAGGATGATAGGTTTTAGGTGTATTTCATTCAAGTACATCTAAATTTCTGTAAGAACTTTGGAGAAATGAGATTATTTAATACTAAATAATATTTTTATCTGTGCAAAGCTTAAGTAACTTTTATTTTAGTTGAATTTATTAGATCCAGTATCTGAAACTGAACAAGAACACAGAAAGCAGCAAAATTCACATTACCTTTTGTATACCCTTATAGCTCAGTTTACATTAATATAACTCTACCAGTTATAAAAAGGACATCACAGATTGTAAAGGGAAACCAAATAAAACAAAACCAAATTAAAAAAAAAAAAAAAAAAAAGAAAAAAGCCTGCAAAACACCAGACCAAGAAGAGAATGGGTATTATCTTCTCTTTTATTATTTTTTCTTTGAAGATTACCTAACATCCTCGTGGTAATAACCCAAGGTACTATGTAAACAAATTTCAATGCTGCTCAAATGAATTAAAATACTCTGTTCAGCTCCTGCACTAAGTCAGAACAGTGGCGCCAATTCCTTTCAACATTAAATCACATTCATCTCATTGTACATGACTCTTGTGCAAGTAGTAAAGGCTTTATTCATGACCTTGGCTACATCAGTAGAGAGGGATATATCAGCTATTTATGTATGTAAAAAAATTAAACTGACAGAAGAACAGATTCTGTTGTCTCAAATACCAGCAGCATCTTTCTACATATTTAGGACACGTTTGGCCTAAGCCTTTAACACCTTTTAGAACAGCCATGCAGTAAAACAAACTTGGAGATGTTTCTTTAGAGAACACTGAGCAGTTTAAACATTTTTCTGAGTGATAAAGCCAAGATAAAGCAAATCCAGGCCCTTTTAAATGGCTGCAACTTTTCATACACTTAAAGCTCTATAAAACTAGAGCCCATTAGTATATATATTTATATTTTATATATATTTTTAATATATA
>VXBB01015708.1:205944-263428 GCA_013399915.1 Illadopsis cleaveri
AAAATTTATGGAGGGTTTTTTCTGGTCTTTTGAAAGGGCAATAAATAAAAGTAGAAAAGGCTGAACTGTTTTGCATATATTTGTGGAAGAACAGAGAACAATTAAACTTTTAGAGTTCCAGAAAGATCACTGTACAGAACAAAAAGCTTATATACAATTAAGTGTGCAATTTTAGTTGGCTGGGCCTTTTATTATGCAAGATATCCTTTTTGACTAGAAGCCACTTCTACTCTTGTCCAAATCCCTCCGTTTCTTCAATGGCAAAGAGCAACTTCTCTTTTAGTTGTTCATAGCTTTTATATGGTGGCAAATCCAAACGATTAAAACTGAGGAGGAAGGAAACAGAATTTTGTTAAGTTTATCTAAATCTCATGTAGAACTCTACAGAACTCAATTGTTACAGTAGAAGTTATAAATGTTCTGATATAACAATTAGAAAAAAAGAAATAACAATCACCACAATCTCACTGCCTTGGCATTTCTAGAAGTAAAAACAAAGTTTCAGAGGAATATTTTAAGAAACAAAAGACTGTTACCAGATAAAAAACCAGAATGGTGAAAGACTAAAGACTGTCCAAGATACAGAGAACTATAATACTTAGAAAAAATATCATATAAAAACATGATACTTACAATAATAATTACTAATAATAGTAATACATAGAAAAGGAATATTTCAGCATGAAGTTTAATATAATCTTCGTTTGAAGCATTTCCAGTTTTCAACAACAGCATGAAAAAGCTGAACTTTCTCCTTCCTACACATGCTTGGATATAGGTGGGTGCTTTTTCCCTCTAAACTTTGCCCTCAAAGGTTTCCGCCAAAACATTTCATTCCATGTCATCCCCAAAATTATCCTAGACAAAATATGTTTAACTCTTGCAAACATCACTTAAAATCCAGAGGAGAAAATGTAAAATGGAAGATACTCTTAAGTAGTTTAAAAATATAAAGAATAACATTGTCACAGGTTGCCAAAGGAAAGTGTGTCCATTTTGCAGTTTATATAAAAATCTGATCTGTGTACCTGATGCACCAGTTCAGTATGCACAGGAAAGCCAAGCCAATAATGGCCCATCTGAAGCCTGGTGGGAAAACGTATCAGCATTCCTGGCTAAGCTTCCTTGTTTTGAAGGTTTGCTGTCATTTCTTTCATGCTACTTCTTCTCATGACTATACATTTTATCTTTTATAATGTTACTGCATAAAAACTGTATCTAATAATTATGTGCCTACTACTAACATTACTTGTTCAGTTATTTAATATTCTCTAAAAGAATTAGGAAAATGCCTTTCAGTTCTGCACAAGGATGTTCTCATACTTTTGATCTGACACTGACAAAGTGTTCAGAACAGTTGCAAAATTTAAGAAGAGGGCAACTAGGAAAGTTTTCAATACTGGCATGTCAGGGCAATCAAATGAAGCTGAAGATGGAGATAAAGAATTGATCCAAATTAGATTTCATTTGATTTGGCCAATGCAAGCCTGTAAGAGATAAACCACTAAAGGTACAGAAAGTTTACACATAACAACTCACCAAGTGTGACTTCTTGGTAACCAGGTTTCTTTACCAACTTTTTCAATGCAGAATTTCTGAGGACCATTACTTCCTAGAAAGGAAGATTTTGTAAAGTGTAATCTGTTCCTTTTAATTAGCATACATGATATATACGTGACATAAGACAACAACTCAGACACAGCAGATAGAGAGTTCATTAGTTACATGAACATGCTTCTCACAAAAACACGCTGATTTCCAAATAGTTTATAAATGTATTCATGGGATTTATGATATAAAAAGCCCTTCTAGATCCAAGGTGATGAACATGAAGTTCCTCTTATCTGCACACCTGCAGCATGGTTCATTTGCAAATGAAACAGTGACAATGTAAGAACAGTTCTGGTCACCTTTTACTCACCCATAAGTTCAGCAAATCCACCCAGTGGTAATCGGCAAGTGCCAGTGACAAACTGCAGAAGTCGCATGCGAACCTCGTTGTCGGTTTCTTTTACAAACTAGGCACAGAAATTGAAATTACTTAATAAAAAGCTTTGACACAGTTGGACAAAACCAAAAACCCTATGAGATGGTTGAAAAAGTCCATTTAAAAATACACCACCTTGTTTGGTACCAGTTTGCATTTCTTTACTTTAGCAAAATGGGGTGGAGGGAAAAGAACAGAGATTTCAGATTATAAGCACTGTCAACCATTATAATGTTAAGGCTGGGAACAGCAAATAAGAAGAATCTTTGCCTATTTTATTCTACATTGAAATATAAATCATGCCAATGCTTTGTATGAAGACTACTGTCATTGTTATTAAACATAGCACTAGTCTAGCCACAGACTCTGGGTATTTCAAGACTAAGAAAAACTTGCATATAAATGTTGATTATTTCAGTACCAAGCAACTTAAAAAGATCTATCATCAGATCTTACAATATAAATAAGATAGGAAATAACTGATTTGCATCACTTTCCCAGAGAAACTTAGTCAAAAGCATCCCTACAATGGTGATTTTTCAAAAGATAGGAAGACCCTAGGTCTGACTTCTCTCTAGGAAAATCCGTAGAAATTGTGAGCCTGAATAGTATTTGAGGGTTTTCCTTTAGCCAACTTCATTAAAATATGAGGGAAAATTAGTCAGTGCTAGACTGGAACAGTTAATACGACAAATAATCATAAGTACTATGTGACATATTTAGACCACAGAATCAGAATGGTTTAGGTTGAAAGGGACCTTTAAGATGATCTAGTTTCAACCCCTCTGCCATGGCAGGCATGCTTTCCACTAGACCAGGTTGCCCAGAGCTCCATTCAGCCTGGCCTTGAACACCTCCAGGGATGGGGCATCCACAGCTTCTCTGGACAATCTATTCCAGTGCCTCACCACCCTCACAGCTTCCTCCTAATATCTAACCTAAAGTTACCCTCTTTTTGAATTCATTTCCCTTTGTCCTGTCTCTACGTGCCCTTGTAAAAAAGTCCCTCTCTGTCTCTCTTGTAGGCTTCCTTCAGGTACTGGAAAAGTGAAGATGTACAGGTGTACTACATATAAGAACATTTAGAAGGTAGATCAGTAAGAATAAAATAAACCTCACTGAATAATCAGTAAGGACAAGATACAGAAGAAAATATTCATAAAACAGCATCCAAATGTAATGTGTGCATCTTTCTGCCATTTCTCACCCTAAAATATCCTCCCTAAAGACCAGTAATCCTCCTTTCCTTCTCTGAAAAGAAAAAAAGAAGCTGTAAGAACCTTCATTTGGACAGCCCTCCACTCCACATGTCATTTGTGCTACAGATAGAAGTTAGACATGTCAGTGATGAACATACCTGCCAGAACCATATGATCTGCTTGCTATTCCTTGTGTAATGACGATAAACAGTGTTCCTCTGCCAGTCTGCTAAATCAACTTCTTGCATGCCACAGAGCATAACCTAGAAAAGAGAATGATTTCTTGACATTACACACATAAAATAAGAGTATTTTCTATTTTGTATGAGACATGGTAACAAAAATCAAAGTTTCTGCTCTGAAAGAAGGACTGGTAATTTTTTCATTTTACTACACAATTTTCCTTTATCCTAGGTTTACAGAGCTACTCCAAAATTGTGTATGTTATTTAAGTGGTCTGAAAGATTGAATACCAGAAACTTGGTATCTTCCAACTAATAGTTCAATAATAAAGATACTACCTTTCCTACAAGAGGAATTTTTACATTAAGGAGCATATTGCCCTTTCCATTAAATCTTCACCTCCTATTCCAAAATGATGATGATTAAATGCTGCTACTGCTACCACTAATAAAGATAGGACATACTGGAAAGTGTAAGTCTGAGAAGTATTCATTACAAGAGGCAATGAAAGTTGAAAGTTCTAAAGGCAAAGCCTTCTACAAAACTCAACACTGAATAAGACTTAGGCAAGTCTTTTCTTAGAAAAAAATCCTCCCTATTTAATTTAAGAAGGTTTCAGAAAACTGCTCATTATATACAGGGAATGTTGGCAAGTCAAACAGAAATAAATGAGCACAGAACCACGGACCCTTTTGTCCCTACTCCAAATCACAACCCCAAGAGTGAACACAGACCAGGCTGATTGTTAAGTAAACATGGAGCATGCAAGCAATCCCTGTTATCAGCCCTTGGGTTGCATACTGAGGATCTGCAAAGTTCTGTTTCAAGCTTTGTTGGTTCGTACAGTTTTCTGTCTTTGTAAGAACCCTAGAACCTGTCTTAGACCATGTATTTGACACTAAGCAATCACGATACACTACAGCCAACTTCTGTGTTATCTGTTACATGGTAATTCTACCCATCTACCACAGAGGGAAAACTCCGTGACTCGTAGATCACAGTGATCTTATATACTTTCAGAGAAACTTTAAACACTTTAATGCTGAACACCACAAAGCACTGGTTCAAAACATCGATTCAATTTTTGTCATGATTTAATCCCACTGCTCCTAATAAATTCTCCATGTTCCAGAAGCTATTAAATGCAGCATGCACAGACAAGAGATTCAAACTGACCTACCCATTTAATCTCTCCATATGTATTACCTTTGCAAAAGGTAAAAATGCTGAGTAAAAAAACCTCACCTCCAGTTCCTTTTCATCAAAATAATGTAGCCATTGTAGAGGAACTACTTCATTAAAACCATCAAGAAAAGCTTTGGTTTGTTCTCTAACTCCCCGAGAAAATCGCCACTCTGCCATTAGCCTGGGATAGAACAAAACCAAACATGAATTAAACATCAATTAGCGTTCAACATGAAGAAGTTCAAACACATAGGATTGAGTGTGTTCCCATCAGGTAAGAATCCCTCCAGCTTCACTTCTTACACTCTTCAATTCCATTAACTATAAAGAACCTACTATACTATATTATCAAAAATCTTCAAATTTAGATAATAGTAAAGGAGCAAGATGTAACTTAGATTACCATTGCAGTTAAAAAGAAATATTATTATTAACCTTAATTTATCTATATTCTATAGAAACTATTTATCTGAGAAACTGAAGACTGCTAATTTAAGTGGAAACTTTATGTGCACCACTGGACATATACTGTATCACAGAAAAGCATCTGTGTACATCTGCTTTTGGGATCACTGAATAGACAGATCAGAAACAGAGGTTCAGAAAAAAAAGGACAGTGATAAAATTAGGAAATAAGCAGAAAAGAGTAGCAGAAAGAGTTTTAAAAAAACAGTTGGCAGCAACAACTGCTGTTAAAAAAAAATCAAAACATGTCACACATCATTCTGAATTTCAGTTTCCACATTTATAGCAAAGTTCTATACAATTTTAGAATCTTCTGTCAAATAGGTATCTTCCCTCTACCTGGATCTGTTACCTGAAGTTACTGAAAATAGGTTTGCTCATTTCAGTTTCACCTGTTCTCCCGCTGTACATATAAGAGCATGCCAGGTCATCTTCTCTCCATATGGTCTCCTTTTGTACCAAGCAATTGTGTATCAAGGTAGCATCAGGTACCAAGATACCATTTCAGTAACAGTCACAAGAATTACATAGTAACACGGGAAAAAAAAGTAAAAACAAAACCAAACCAACAGAAACCACCGCGTCAAATAAGACTAAAGCAACTGGAGAAACACAGAACACTTTTTTCAACATCTACACCTTCCTACCCAATATATTCTTCTTTGTTCTCTTCAGTTACCAAGATATTTGAACCTCCTGATTTCAGTTCATGTGAGGTTACTTTTCCTAAGAGCTCCATATCCACACAGAAGTACATTTCCAAGTTACACTCCTCAATGTTATTATCCCTGGATGAAAACAAAAAAAATTTTGTAATGAATTCTATATAAACAAAAAGATCCATAAAATATCAAAGACACACACAAAAAAATAAACTACAAACCTTATCCAAATGAGGGAGTTATAAAATTCAGTATCAATAGATTCCAGGTCTTTAATAGTAAGCTTTTTGCTCAGCATTCGTTTGTAGAAAGGCAGAGAAAAACCAGTGTCAATAAATTTCCCATGAAACAATGCCTGTTGAACAGAAAAGTATGTTTAGTTTTTACTGAACTACTGAATGTGTTTCTGGACTTGATGTCTTTTTTTTTCTTTCTCCTTCAAATAATAAAAAGCACCAAATAGCAGTAGTAGCTTTATAAAGCTGTATTTATAAAGAACAAAACATTAAACAAAATGGGAAGCAAAAAAAATGGACAAAATTTATCCAAGCATAAGTTATTAATAATTATAAATTCTTTGATTAAAAAAAAATTTTCATATGAGGACTTCATCCTTTCTTGCCTTAATTATATGAATAGGCATAATTGCCAAGTGTTATTTTATCCTACTTGATCAGAATTTTTGATCCTACTTGAGTATTACTGCCATTTTTTACTACATACATACATACATCCAGCAACCTCATCCTTTACAGAAAACTACTGCAGCTTGTAAGAAAAGAGCTTTGGGAATCACATTTTTTTATAGGTGAGTAACAGAACTGAGGAATTAAGTTCTCCACAAAACTGAAAAAAAACCCAAACCCAAAACATGGTCACACTTGTCTCACCATACATGCACACAGGGTGTAAAGTGATTTCTAGTACTGAAGCATAGCATTTACACACACACACAGTGTTAACCTCTACACTGACTCAGTGCATCTGACAGCTCATAGAACACAACATATCCATGAAAAACCTTTCTTCCCCTCAGCTTTAACAAATACACTTTCTTCACTAAAAAGTTCTTTAAAAAAAAAAATCCTAAATATAGGCCATGTATGGCATCCATTGCTTCTCTTTCCTCTCAGCTGAAATTCTGTGAGCAGAAGAGCCAATCAACAGCCCATTTCCTCTAGGCTCCATCTTTTTTCTCCGCACCTAATTTCCCCCTTTTTGGCTTAGTCTAGCATGCATTTTCTTCTGCTTAAGGAGACCTTAAAGAGGTTCTCTTAAAGGCCTCTATTTATTTGTTTGTCTATTTATACATCTATTTACTTTTAAACTAGTCTATTCTTCTCATGGGAGGGTGACTTGATAGAAATTCCATGTCAAGTGCAGCATCTGGGCATATGATTTTCTGCTTTGGCAAAATTAAGCTCCTAAAATCCCCTTATATGATGGGCATGATAATCTTACAGCAAAATACAAAAGTTGCCTCAGCCAACTTCATTTAACAGGTTTTTATTATGAAGTTAGATGTGTATTCTTTATGTTTAATCCTGTTTCAGTTGAAAACAATTGTGGCCACTTCAGTACTTAAAACTAAAACTCTCACTACTGTTTTAGAACTGTGAGAAGAACAGAAACTGCAACTTCGTTTCCCAGTTGCATTATTACCTGAGCTATCTTAAGCCACTAGAGGGTATCCCAGGAAGCACTGCAGAAAGTTCCATCCAGAGTAAACCATGAATACACTCAAGCCTTGCAAGAGACCACATCAGGCAGCATTATACGGGTCTTTCTCTTGCCCCGCTTAGAGAATTTAAAATATAAACACATAAATACTTCAGGATATAAAAGTTTGTCTTTTAATTACATTAATTAATTAAGTTCTCTACTATGATCTGTACAGTTATGAGGTAGCTTTCCTAAAGCTAACATTTCTTACACACAAGATCAAAAACCACCAGCTGAAAGAAACACTGGCTCTAGCGCCTAACTGGCTTTATCACGCCTTCCTGCTAAGTGGCCCTGTAAGTTGCTGAGGACTCTAAAATAAAGAAGAAAGGTGGCAGCTTATTGAAAGTGTTAACCCAATGAGGTAAATTTTCATGACAGCACAAAAATTGTGAACTCAGTCATAAAACTCTTGAAATCAGAGATTGTCATAACTGAATACATTTCTCAAGAAGCATCCATAAGAAAAGCAGAACTGAGAAACCACCCAAACCTAATTTATTTTAAGCCTGAAAGTATTTTTTCATTTACTTGTATTTATTTTAATTTTGTACAAAAACCCTGAGCAACACAAGACAATAGTCTCTTCAGTATGAAAATGCATTTGTATCTACTCTTTTTGGTTTCCCTATTCACCAAGTTGAGGGATGTTGCTGAGGACTACCTGTAGACATGATGATTATGTGGAAAGATGACTGTATCACTATATGGAAGGAGAGAAATGTGACAGAACAGGAGTCACTATAGAAAACCAACTCAGTGATACTGAAGAAATGATACAACATGCCTGATCAGTTTGTAGTTTAAGACAAATCGGATGGCAGAGAATCAGCTCCCTGACAGCTCCTGGTCTCCTCAGTATCTGACTTCTATATCCAAGCATATACATTTAAATTAAGGCCCAGTGTACTCTGCAAAACATTCTAACTCATTTTTTCAAATATACTAAGGTATACCAAGTCCAACTGAGGAGCCTCTTTCACAAAATATTAGTCACATTTTTCAGAGCATCAGTATTCAGACACTCAGTTCAGACAACAGTTTGCATGAAGTACACACATCCAATTGATGAAAATAAAATATTATATCGAACGTCATATTAACTTTGATCACTCTCCCAGGAAACATAAGTGTGCAAGGGACTTAACTCTCAGGGAATAGGCCTTAATCTTCCATTTCTTTATTCTTCATTAATATAACCTTTAATTACTGTACAAACAAATACTGTTCAGGAGTAAATGTATAGCTACAGCAAATATAAAACCTTAAAAATCTAACCTACCATGGCAATAAAGCGCCCAATGAAACAGAAATATGAAAGATGGTCAGGATTGATTGTTGATGCTGGATTTATCTGCAGGCAATAGTTGCTCTTGCCAGCATATTCAAATAGGCAGTACATAGGGTTCAGTACTTCATGGGAAAGCAAGAAAAACCATTCTCTAAGGAAAAAAAAACATGTATACACATAAAAACCATCAAATACAGATGTTTATCACCCTTCCCCTTAGGTAACTAGCAAAATGGTCAAAATATATGCAAACTTTGAAAAATAATATAAACAGTGTTGTATTATAATCACAGAATAATATATGGTATTATATATTTCTTAAATATAGAAAATTAATTATCAGACCAAATAATGTTAGAAAATCATGGTTTCCAAAATTTAGAAATTATAGTTAAGATTTTTCATCTTGAACACACTCTCACAGCACAGCTTTTAGCTGCCTATCAGTGACATTTTTTTCTAACACAGTCCTTGCCTCAGACAGTACACAGCATTTACCCCTCCTCATGCCTACTTTATTGTCTACAACTCACATTCTTTACTCAAAAAAATCACAGACTATTCCATGCTTATTATAAACAACTTAGATAAAACAAAACAAATTGAAACCTCCACACACCTTATTTGCTTTTCCAGTCTGACAGCAAAACACTCACTGAGTTACTGTAGTTTAAGGAATTACCATGCATTGGTTAAGCCTACATAACATGACAGTGTAAAAGTATCTTTTTGCTGAGGGTAAAGGAATACATGTTTTTCACCACTTTAATTTTTTTCAACTCAGTTGATCTGAAATAATACCAGAATCTGGTATTTCAGTGTTCAGATAGGTGATTTTTATAGTATTTCTGGCTTTATAGCATTTGCATATAGTATTTGCAGAGACCTCAGAACAGTCATACACACTCAGGAGCTTTTGTATCAGGCACAAAATGTTTGGTACTAAACAACCAGGCCAAGGGATAACCCATAAAAACAGCTGAAAGTCTGTCCTATAACTATAGGGGCTGAATTCCATTCTGACTGCCTTTCAGCTGTCACAGTTAAGAGGCATCTCTTCTATCCCTTCCATCTATTTACTCAAGATCAAGGAATAGAAATGAGGTTTGCTGGCATGTTTCTCCTAACAGTGCCATGAAACTCAAGTCATGGATCATGATTCACTATGATACGCTTCCAACCCAAAACAAGTAAACAGAGAAAGGCAGCCAGGATCCAATAACCCTAACAGGGTTCCGTGTATCTTCCAGTAAGCAAGAGAATGTTGCACAGCATTCTAGGCTACTTTCATACTGAGACAATTACATTAACTACATAAAAGCATTATATTTAATAGGCATTTAAATTCGAACAAGTCAGATAACAAGGGAGGAATAAACTAAATCAGTCATTAACAAGAAGTTGCAAAAGCAATGAATATTTCACATTAACAGCTAAAACTTGCCACAGGACTTAATGTCAGATTGGTCCTGCTACACGCAAGGTAATATCTGACAGGAACACTGAGTTTAGTCTGCTGAGAGACAGCTGATCTATATTTGTATTAATGCAGTATTTCATTAGTCAGTACATGAACATTTATTTAGTGTCACTTAAGAATTCTCAGCTCAAGTTACAAGGAGATCCTGACTGGTTCTGTTTCACATACAAAGTCTTGGGCAAGACTTAAGTAACTATGAAACTACACTACTCATGTAATATTTATTTATTATTCTACTTTCTTTGATTAACACACTTCAGTTAAATTATTCTAATGTCTTTTCTATGGAAAGATCTATGAACTGTTCCAGTTCCCATCTTAAACCTATGGCCCTCACAACAGAGACACCAACCAAACAAAAACCATGCAAAGCAAAAACTGAATTCCTCCCTGCAATCACTCCCCAAAAGTCTATGTGATACTGTAATCAGAAACAGAACACCACATACCCAAAGCTCAACCTTCAGAGGCAAGCTTCCTTACTTATAAATACTACACATTTTCACTGAATTCAGTTTTAGCACAGGAAGCTACATAAAACCAGAAAAAAACCAAACCTGAACATCTTTATGTTTAAAAAAAAAAAAAAAAAAAAAAAAAAAAAAAAAAAAAAAAAAAAAAACCCCAAAAAAACCCAAAAAAAAAAAATTTTTAANATATACACTAGTACTGAATTTTTTTTTTCCGAGCAATAACAATTCATTCATGTAAATGGCAGCAGTAGTCAGTGGTTGTATTCTCTGTGGTCAAGAAATGAAACCTTGTCTATGGTTTTCCTGTTACCAGATTTTTCCCCTCTGAGTTCTACTTCAAATTCTAGAAAAGCCCACAGTCCAGCTGTTTCACGTTCCAGTGGAGCCAACATAATCTATCTGTTGTTCCTTCATCCCTGCACTACTCTCCTTTCCTTTATTTCCTTTCTGTTCTTATCAGCCCCAATCTGGTGTTTGCTTGCCATTTTTCCAAATAAGCAGAACACTTTATTTTCCCACAGTCCCCACTTCCAGGAAAATTGAACTGTCTGATAGAAAGTTTCTGAAATAACTCAGTCCAGTGCAATTAATTTCATTTCAATTTAAACATTGCTCTTTGTCAAAGAACTGAACAACTGAGACCACAGTTTTACCAATGTGAAGTTGTAATCTGTGAAAATAGCCAGTGCTGCCAGTTCCACCTCCTCAATACATTTAGGGGAACCTAAAAGGTACCTAGGGTCAAACTGCAAGAGAAATCAAGGCTAGAGTGCTATTAAAAAATAAAAACTATTTAAGAAAAATTCTTTTACCTTGCCAAGCCACCATAATCCAATCCTTCTTCTCCTCTAAATATAACATATAATCTTCTCCTCAAATCATAGGGTTTTAATGCCATAATCTATAAAAAAAAAATTAATAATACAAATTATGCATTGTCACTACATCACTCATTCAGATTTAATTTATGTTGATACAGAAATTGTACATATGTCAAATGTTACACAAATTTGAAAAGCAAGTAGACCATCTCATGGAACAAGCAACCAATGAACTACACATAAAAATACCAACTTGGATTTAAAATCCTTGAGCAGCAGACTGCTAGCAAGTGGAAGGAATACTTGGAAAGTATTGCTGTATGGGTACCCTGTTCTTACACTCCTTCTAAGGCAGTCATTATTTAAGGAAAACAGGCAAAAAGACACTTCATCTGATATATAATATTTTTGGTTTTAGGGAGATCACTTACAAGAAATAATTTAATCCAGACTAAGTTCAATATACTTTTGTTTATAATATATTTTTTAGTTATAGAGAATCCCTGCCAAGAGGTCTTGTGGTGACAGCAGCAAGAATTTTCACCATACATTGTCTGCAGACCGTAAGAGTTCAAGAGTTGTAAGCTTCAATTACACAGATTTAATCTTTGAAGGACAAAGCAGGACACCAGTTTTAACTAGAGGAAACAACGTATTGTAAGGTATCTAAACACACAGGAATCAGAAAAGCAAATCCAGTGTGGCTGATGTCACAGTTGGTTAAGCCATGGAACTCTGCTACACAAGGCTGTAGATGTAAAAAGTTCACAAGAGGAGCATAGACAAGCTCAAAGAAGAGAAATCCCTCAAGGATTATTAAAATACTCAGAAACCACTTCAAGCTCAAGAAGCATTTCAATTGTAAACAGCTGGAAAATGAAAGATCATATGGTAAAAGTATTATATACAATACTTCTTTTCTTGCAGTCTTCCCTAAGAAACCCCTATTAGCTAATAGCAGAGGAAGATTACTGTGCCTGAAGGACCATTAGTCTGAACTAGCCATGGCCACTTTTGTTCTTCTGCTTTGTCGTGATAAACAAACACAATAATTTTTGCAGGCTTACTTGCTGGAAGGAATCCTCAAACAAAGTCTGTCTGGATACATTGATTTTCACATGACTTGGCAGTGCATTGGACTGTAATCATAAGGCAATAATATTAAAAGGCAGCACATATATATGTAAAAACTTACACAGTTTCAATAAATAAGTAATTACTAAATCATTACCTGACACAAGTAACGGAAATGAGCAAGTTTCCACCTAAAGCTACGCTCATACGCAATCTGTGGCCCTTTATTTCTGTAAGGAAACATATTTGAGATATATTAAGCATGCAGACATCAAATAATACTTTCAATGCCAAACAACAGCATGAAGATTTCAAAAATACACAAAAATTGTGATTGTAAGATATTATCAAATGCAGCTGGTGGTTTGGAATGCCAATCTTCCTTTCCACCATCCCTCACCCATGGGTTTTTTTGCAAGTCAGTTTACCAAATTTGATAGAAAGACAAAAGTTCAAGAGGATATCAAATCCCTATGAAATGTGTAAAAACGCCAAGTCATATAAAGGAGAGACATCTAATTTCACTGAGAGAAAGACTGCTAAGTTAAGCTTTTTAAACTCAGCTGCTTCTGGAACTGTGAAGGACTTTCTAGTGCAACATTCTACAGGCTTGTTGAATGATAAGTCATCACTTTGTTGTCAGAAGTAAATCTACCCCACATAAAAATCACTAAGAAAGCCACTATAGGTTGGGTCAATACTTCCAATCAAAATATTTAAAAGAAGGTTTGCATGTAAACTTTTTCAGAAGTGTTTAGAACTACTTTGTTTGGATGTTACTGTTGCTAGAGTGTGTATCATTATAAGCAACACTCATAATGACCATTTGCTGTTACATAAAAAATGTAACTATTAGTTACATTTGTTCATTATTCAAGTTAATCTCATTACCCCTCTCTATTTATAAAATTATTACAATCTTGGTATTTCAAAAGCATATAAAAACTACTGAACATCAGAGCGGTACAGCAAAATGTGTCACAGATAAAGTCATTTTATAGTATGAGAAAACTTCACTATTGAACTATAACAAGGTAAAACATTCAAAAATATAATTAATTTCTCACTTACACAGAAGATTTCCCAGTACGAGGATCATTGAAGGTGGTGGTTCTTGTATTATGATCCACAAAGTATCTGACACCTTCTCTGGTATATCTGATTTCCCAGCCCTCTGGAAGAGGGTCCTCATTTTGTAAACTGCAAAAGAAGTTGCAGGCAGTGCTTTTTCCCCCCATATCACAATATAAAAGAATGATGCAAGATCTTTTGCATTTGCACAGTCATTATACACACCTACCCTTGAGTTCGAGGGTCTTCCCATTGTGTTGTCTTTGTGTTATGATTCACAAAATACACCCTATCATTTGAATCCACTCTCCTTTCTAAAGGAAAAAAAAGAAAAAAATCCACTGTACAGCTGCATTCCAAATTTCTGTAACTGCCACTTCCTGAAATCCACAGTTAATTAACTTACCCCAACCTGGTGGTAAAGGCCCAAGTGGATCATTTTCTGCTGACAACATCGAAGCCTATTTAAAAACAAGAGGATTTTCAGTGAGACCAAATATTATTCAGATTATTTTCTCAGTGTGTTCTAAGATTACCACTAGTCCTGAAGACTATTCATTCTGCAAAAAAACCACCCCATCACGCTATTTTTAAACTGATTTTGCAAAGAAATTTAGATTATATGATAAAAAGATATGCTTTTTGCACTCTTGTTTCCAATGCAATCTACCCTCCCTTTCCCCTCCTACAGCACACTTGAGTGCTCGTACAAAGAGGTGCAGTATACACAAGTTTTGAGGAAGCATGTGCCAGCAGATAAGCACCAAGTTCTTGCTTAAGAACACATTTTACCATAATAAACATTTCCAAGCACAGTGACTATTGCCAACATAAGGGGTTTTGCTTCCTCAGTACATGATAACTTCCCTGGATGTTCGGCTATTTTCAAACATTGTCATTTTTTTAAAATGCAGCTGCATCCATATGCGGATGGGTAAAATTATACCAGCACACAGTAAGGTTAAAAGGGAAAAAAAAGAGATTACATTATTATGTAAACACATGCTAAGCTCATAATATACCGTAACCTTGCAGAAGTTCCCAAGTAGCTCCCAAAAATACAAAGCATGAGAAAAATAAAAATAAAAGGCACAAATCCCACAGACTATAGGATCTATGCTCTGATTTATAATTAAAAGCATCCACCCCTACGACTTTGTGGACACTAAATTTTAGTGTGTGTGGGTGCAGAATGGAATTTTGATAAAAAGAAATCAAGCTATGTTCTCCAAAGAGTGTCTTAGGAACTAATACTGCTTTATATAGCATTTGCAATACAAAAATAAGAAATAAGAGTTTATAGGAGCAAATTCAGGCAAAACTAATCTATGATATTTTTTCTCTGAAAGAGAAATAGATCAAGGATCAGAAGGAAAACACTCAAAATTGAGCTGTAGTTGTTGTGTAGTTGTTCCAGCACCACCTACTACATGTGAACAGAGAATCATTATTTCAGCAGGAAATGCAGTTAGTCTTTTCTGCTTTAGGAGACAACACAATCACAATAACCCTCTAACCAAAGACTCCTCTGTGGTGACTGTAAAGGAATAGCACAAAAAAGCAAAAAAGCTGCCTTGCCAAAGAACTGAATTGTGGCACAGTTCAGATATTTCCAATCTTCTTAATGGGTCCGAGGATCTGTGTGTGGCTGCTGGCCACACAGACCTGTATATTTAACACTGAAAGACCAAGCAGATGCACTTCCAAAATGACTATGATCAATAAATCCAGGTAAAAATGAAAGTAATTCAAATAACTATATCCCATCTAATTTTCTTTCTTTCCATAGTTTAGCTTTGACCACTCAAGGTAATTGAAACATTCTCTAGCTGAAAGTATTCATCTACCTTTCCCAAAAAAATAAAATACAATCTCACTCAAACTGCTATATAGGCAGAGTCCTGGTATGTCACCAGAGCATGAAAAGGTAGCTATAGTTGGACCTTAACTATTTTAGAAGAAAAGTATACAGAAGCACACTAAGTAAAAAAAAACAACCCAGTCTTTTTGTCAATATAATTTAAATTTTCCCCCTCAATAAACTGTGAGTTCTACCTGTGCAACGGATATAACACTTAGAATTCTAAAGAAATGCAAACAGTCAAGTCTTCTTTTCTCTTCCTTCAGGTAAATTTCTTATTAACAAATCCTTATTTATTGATTCTAAGGTCAGATGAGACATTTTAAGGAATGGGTCTGCTGTTTTCAGTAAGGGTTATCCTTTAATGAAGGAAGTAACATAATTTAATTTTAAAAATATATTGTTCGCCAAAGGACAAATCTAGCCCAAAAAACATCTTGACATCAGAAAAGTGAGAGTTTTCTCAGATGTCTTATGCAACTGATCAAAGTAGTACACAAGTACACAAAGCTGGTCAAGCAAGAGTTTTTGGCTCAATGAGCCTCAGCTGTGATTCTTGGATTTGCATTAGAAGTTACCAGTGTATTTAAATACCCGAAGAAGGGTGCAAAAAGGATGGAGCCAGGCTTTTCTCACTGGTTCACAGTGGCAAGGCCAGGGGCAATGGCACACACTGAAACACAGGGGGCTCCCTCTAAACATCAGGAAACACTTTTCATTGAGAGGGTGACCAAGCACTGTTTTCCAGAGGGATCATGGAGTCTCTATCCTTGGAGATTTTTACAAGACATCAGTCCTGGATGGCTGGCTCTAGGTGGCCTTTCCTGAGGAGGGATGTTGGACCAAACAACCTTAAGAGGTCCCTTCCAGCCTTGACCATTCTACTTTTCTCCAATTGCATAAAACAAATTGAATTTGATGCACAGCTCTGGGAGTTCAGCAAATTAGTGGTGATGCATGTTTCTGCTATTACTAGTGACAAGATATAATGTCTAATTCAATAATGAGAGGCTGAGAATTTTTAAATGTAATACTGCAGCATTCTTTACTTCAGAGGGGTGCATGAATAAAGTCCATCAAATTCAAACTTAGGTCTGCACACGCAGTAAATCCTATTCCAATGAAGCTGTTTTGGACTTGTACTTTCATGGTTTCATCTTTAAAACACTCCAGCTTTGGTGCATATCACCTACAAAGTTTCTGGGATCAGATCCTTTTTTTAAGAAGCCAAGCACAATTCTTAAAGTATACTGTTTAGAGTGACAGTGACACACAGGCACCATCATTCTTAACTCTTAAGAAACAACTATCCTATTTATCCAGTCACAGATGGGAAAATCTGACTCAAGAAATATTCCCTTTGAAGCTACTCATACTTTCTTTAGGCAGAAGTGAGCAACTAGGTGAGAGAAATGGAAAACCATGTAAGAAATTCCAGAGCTGAACCAGATGTATAACCTTTAAAATAAAAGTACTGCCACTTGTATTAGTGAAGGACTTCTAATCACCTAAACACTTTTGAAGGCTATTTAATGCTCAAAATGACCTTGAACAGCATTTGCATTCTTTTTCAGTTTAAGGGACAGTTTTAGTTGTACCTCTTGCTACTGGCATTAAAAGTCTTATGTAAAATGCAGCATACAAAGCTACTGGCAGGGAACAAACTCAGAAGGGAGTACCTTCTGTCCTCAAGGATGATTTTTAACCTTTTTCAAAACAATCAGAATCTAAATTACTGATGCTAAACATCTTTTAACACATAGAGTTGAATAGCTACAAAATCCCTTTCTTTAAAGTGAAAGAACAAAAAGTACACCTATACCTCTGTACTAATTTCAAGTTTTGTATACTTTACCGAATAGAGGTATCGTTGGTTGAATTGTTGCATAGCTCCCTGCAGTTGATTCCGTTGAGATTGCCACTGCTCAAAGTTCCTCACTGACTCCATTGTCGGTCGCTGCCACGTTGTCGTTCTGGTGTTGTGGTCCACGTAGTAAACTCTCCCACGATCATCAACTCTTCTTTCCCAGCTTTCAAGAAACACAAATGTTAGTAGTTGATTCTTTCAGTAGTGTTACTAACCGATTTTCTCTTTATGCTAAATCCCTAGGTGGTACTTGAATGAACTGCTGGAGTCACAGGCATGATTTCAATTTCGTCAGGACACAAAAGCACCCCAACTTAATTGGTAGATGAACAACCACAATGAGCATACACAGACTTCAAGCAATTGCCTGCTCAGCTCTCTGTCACTTCATTTTTAACTTTGTAAACACCTGTGATTCCAAGTAATGTTGGCAGATTTCACAGAGAACACTCTGCTGGGAAATCTGAGGTTTGGAACCAGTGCACTAATTTAGTGGTGCCACCACCTTACAGGTGATCAAATATGCATTATTTCATGCTTAAGTTTTAAAGGAATTTAAAATACTTTAGTGGCTGTATTTGAACAAGTGATCAAAACTAGTGACATATCCAGTATCAACATTCCTGTAGCAATAGCTGCAATTAATATAATTAAATGAAAGCTGGAATTTCTTAATATACGATACAGAATACAGTTTTGATGAGCTGCTGTTTGTTTCCAGCAACAAACAAACAAAAATATAGTAAGTTTATCATACTTAATTCAAGAAGTCTACATTACCCAGGAGGTAAGGGCTGTGGTCTTTCCCATGTTGTAGTTCGTGTGTTGTGATCAACGTAGTAGGTTCTACCATGAGGATCCTTTCTTTGCTCCCACCTTCAAGACAAAGAGACTCGCACGTAAGTGAAGGTGCAATTACTTCCTTGGGACTTCCCAACAAGACAAAAAAGTACCTTGGCATTGAAGGAAAATACCACAGTCCAAAACCCATTCTTGAACACCAAAGAAAATTCACACCAGAATACAGATCAGTTACTTCCTATTGAACTGATATCACCATAAAGACTTCTTTAAAGGACGTAGCCCATAATGAGCATACATCAATATTCACAAGCATTTTCCTATTATATTTAAGCTGGGAGCAAAGTCAATTAATTATCTGCTCAGCGCTTAGATGCTAAAATAACCTCATTCCAAAAGGGCTTAGAGAGATGCATTCTTTGCATTTCCAAGTTCATGTCTCTCAAAAAATTAAGAGTATTTACATTTTGAAGCTCTGCTCCCTATATCCAACTAACAGCATCTTTCAGAGAGAACCTGAAGTGTGTGCCATCAGCTGTTTTTCCTGTGTTTCTATTTCCTATACTGGTAAATTCTATATTTGATATCCCTGGGGATTACTTCATTTTGCAAAACAATCTTACATTGAAGACGGAGCTAGAACCAAACATTATCAACAGCTGAAGTTTCATGATGCTGAGAACTACCATAATGCAACAAAAGTACTCATAAATGGCAAGGAAACCAGGATAAACATTAGGTGAAAAGCTGAAGTGCTTGTCTGCCTTTGATATATATTTGTTTTTCTTACATAAACACTTAATTAGTTCCTAAAAATGTATACAGAACACCTGGCCTGCTTAGGATGGTGCATTTTCTCACTATTGCAGAGCATTGTATGAAACTACAAAATCCTTTATGCAATTCAAGAGGTTCAAGATTTCAAGAGGAGTAGAGAGGAGCAGCAGCATTTTACAGAGTTCCTAGGGCTATATATAATGGAGAGTCAATTAGGCTGGGGTGACAGGGTGGAGGGAAGGAAGGAGGGGATTGTGCAGAACTACCAAATAAAAATCCTACAGAAACATGATCAGGGAATGATGAAGAAATGCAGTTGGCCATAGTGTGCACTATGCCTGGAACTCATGACCCCTTCCTCAGTGGAAAAGCAGGTAATTAATTAAAAAAAGAATGTGTGGAAAGAATTCCCACCTATAAGGACAGATCATCTGAAAATTAGAAACAAAGTAACTCTTCCACAGTTTATATACAATACTTCTATCTTTTTAAATGTTTGTTTTCATGTTTATCTAAGTACAGAAACTCAAGTGAAGTGTCACTAACAACTTACTGAACCTTCTTCACAGGGAGCAGATATAAGACAGGCTCTCTGAAAAATCAGCTACAATGACACAAGGTATATAACCCATTTGGGGTTAAGAAATAGTTTCTGTGACCAGAAAATGCTAAAATAGTTAATATTTACAATATTATGGAAATGTCAGTATTTCTAATTTGAACTGAAGCTACCTTTTCACCCCAACATGAAAGCACATATAAAAAATGTTAAGATCAATCTATCTATATATATAGTGTGTACTGTAGTTTGATTCAATGTCTAAGCACATTATTGATTTTGTATTTAAGACTACTAAAGCAATTTCTAACAATCTAGTAACATTAAAACACTCTAGCTCTTCTTAGCACATACTTACATACACATCAAGTCTTATTTTTAACTATAAGATTATTGAACTCATTCTTACACAGCAAGCACCTAACAAGCATTTATAGACTAGTCATTTTGTGCTTTAGTCCCTACTGCTAAGAAGTAAAAAATAATGACATACAGCCCAAATAAGTTTGAAAATATCAAATGAAAAGCCTTCACATTCATAATGCCCAAGAGTTTGTCTGTTAAGATCACAGTACCATCTCAGCAGATCAGTTATCAGTTGATACTTTCTGGGACAAGAGTAGCCAGTTATAGCAGCAGTACAAATCCCATTTTAGATCAAATAACCCCATCTCAGCCAGCTGACCTGAATTTGATAATCCCTGTATAGAATAAGTTTCTGTTTCTTTATATGCACATTTAGACGACACAAAATGATAGCATTAAAGCAAAACAACATACCCTGGTGGCAAAGGTTCTGTACTGGCAGTACCAGGCTGCTGTCTTACAGGTTCTGCAGATGCACTTGGCGTGGAGGAGGACTCCCTTGGCTTTGCTGCATCTGCTGCTACGCTGTTTCGAGCATTAGGCTGAGCACAGTCTGTTGCAGCTGCAGGCTCTAGTCCAGCAGACACAACAGGTAATGCAGAAGTGTGGCTTTCAGAAATGCTAGTTGCTTCTGTTGCTGACTGAGGTTCTGCTGTATCATTAGTGCAATCTGCTGAAGACACAGGAGCTTCAACTGAACCCGTTGAAGCCTCAGAGACAGAGGAATTACCAGCTTCAGGCGCAGAGGCAGATGATTCACCATTAACTGAGAAATGGGAAATAACATTTGAGTATCAGAATTTGAAGAGATTTACTTTTCAAATAACCAGCTTCCAGAGTAAATTACTTGAAAAGAATATATTTTAGTTGCACCTGTATGCCATAGGCAGCACTGTTGTCTAAGATGACAAAAAGTCACAACACACTTGCTTTCAGTTAAAACTTACAGTTTGCAAGCCATTCTCTATACTTTCCTGCTAAAGTTATTTCTTAGTTTCTGCATGTCTTGGTCAACTCAATGTTACAGTTTACTCGAGATTAACAAGAGCCACCCATCTGTCTTCCACAAAACTCTATAGCCTTTTTTAAAATTCTGAGCTTACGCTGAAGTTCAAAAAAGAATCTTGATCAGTATGACATGAAAACAAATATTAAGAGATTACTCTATGAGATTTGGAAAACTAAGAGGCATTTCCTACCTATAATTTCTATCCTTTTTCAGAGCTGATTTACAAAACACTACAATTAACCCCACACCTGTGTGTGGCTTGGAAAAAAAAATCCCCCTCCAAAAGAGGGATTAAAATATAAAAACCATTATTGGCTAACACAACTTACATAGTTCAATGACTGAAGAAAATTACTTACAAAGTTAATCAGTTCTATCTTTTTAAGAACAATAAAAATGCCATTAAACTGAAGCAAGCACTATCTTGTAAAAGGTTTAAAGCAGGCATGGATTTAGCAGGCAAAGAGTGTTGAGAAGGCTTTATTAGTCCCAAGCTCGCTTGGCCAACAATACACCAACCATCTGCAGAGCTTAACAGAATCTCAGCACAGTATCTCAGAACAGTATCTCAGCACATCAAGATCTTGTCTAACTTAGACAAGTGACACCAGGTACAGAGTCTGTAGGACATCCATTAAAAGTCAAGGCCCTATAAAAAGCAGTGCAACATCATTCAGCACTTTCATTTTCTGCACCACTAATCAACATCATAGAGTGACAATTCTATTTACACTTAGTAGCTTGTATCTGGTTTAGAGTTGCAACAATTTTCTACAGGACTAAGGATATGCAACACATGCTTCAAGCAATTTTTTTACCTTACAGTATATTATCACCTTACCAAGCTAAGGACTGAAACTAATATAATTCTATATTCTTAACCTTATTGTTTCACATTTGCAACATTTAATCCTACACTAGTGCCTATAAAATGTTGTTTCATTATTTTAAGGAGTCCAATTGTTATCTCTGTCATCAGAATTTAAATTAGCAAGTCAGTTTCTTTAAGGAATTATCACTGAACCATATGAATTTTCTTGATATGCATAATGATAAGTATGATTTTACAGGCAACAGATTTTTAAGTTCTATAAGGACACTAATTTTTGAACAAAACTCTTCCAGGGTAACAAATCACCACTTCCAGATGGCACAAAAGAAATTATCTACATTAAGACATATCAAGATTTTATACTGATTCAGCATGACATGAAAACTATGAACAATTTGATCAAGTTTCCTCATATTTCTGCTTAAACTAGCAACAACTTAACTTACACAAGGAAAAAGCCAACTGCAGTGTCAACTTCCATTAAAAAAATTCAACTTATCCACATGAAAGAGTGAATCGGATTGCATAATAAAGTTGGAAGCAAAATAATGAACAGATCATCTGCTCTATTAATAAGTTCATCTCCAAAACAGATGTATAAAACATTACATCAGATGATTAGTTCACCAATTATGCCTAAAACAGCAATTCTGGCAACATCACATAAAACTACAATCCTGCTACAGCACAACAGTGGGGAAAAAAAGTGTCATCAAAAATGCCAGAGATCTACTTTATGCCTTGCCTTAAAAACATCGTCACCCACTGGTAGAGTAGTTGATTAGTCCTGTATCAATGCCTCAGTGCAAGTACAGTGATGATTTCAATATTACCACTCGAACAAATCAATTATTTTTCAATTCAATCTATCTAATAACAGATTTCAAATGGCTCTCTCTGCTGTTGAAGAAAAAGGAAGCAATGCCTTAATAATATATATGCCCTCTAGCCTTGAGCTGAAGAGAGAGGGGAATCAAATTTAAGCCTCCAAATAGAGAAAAGCTTCAGAGAAGACCTAATTTAATTATTACTTTTTAAAGTTCATAACTGTTGCTGTTATCTTCCAACCATACCAACACTTTCCACGCTATTACAGAGGGTTTGACAATCTCTGTTCTACCATTTAGCAATAACTTGCCTATTTCTATTTATGGTTGTCTCTTCTCTCTGCTATCACTGTCAGCTCTCTCAAACAGCTGAGAAAAGACAAAGGGCTTAGAAGGCACAGTCATTATTAGATGCCAGAGGAACAAAAATCGAAGAACTTTTTTTTTCACTAGTTTCACTGAACCAAAAGTGAACTGTACTCATAAACAATGTTTTTGTGTTTAACAGGAAAATGAAATTCAGTATTTGCCACTACCTGTTTTTAAACAGAATTTTTGAAAAAAACTGAAGGCACGGAAAGTCTGCAACACATCTCGACTGGTACAGCAGTCTGGGACAGAAAAATGGAAGATTTTGGATACTTTAATCTTTCTTCCATAGAGAAAAGAACTTATGATAAAGCGTGGAACTGAGTACATTTAAGAATGGGTCCACTGCAAAAATAATTACAAAAGTGGACACACAAGGTTATAAATTCAGGCCACATCCTTTCAGTGCTTTTGAATTCCAACAAAATTTTATAGAAAAAGTAGCTCAACTTGAGATACAACTAGATAAAAAAGCCTCATGGAACATGCTCCCATAACTCTCCCATTCTTACCAGTGCTGTTGACAGGCTGAGCTTCAAGTGGTTTTGGTACTGTTGTATTTTTGGGTCTGGCTCCAACATGATTAGGAGATGGTGTGCTGTCTCCATTAACAGCTTCTACACAGAACGTATCCTGTATTACAGAGTTGGAAGGTACTTGATTGTCTATCCCATTAGAAATGTCACAAGCAGATCTTGGTAAAAATAAAAGACGATTTTCGGTTACTAAAGCAACATGGTAAACAGTTATGCAACTAAACTGAATGCTACACTAAACCATGCTATAGAAACAAATAAAGAAATGGTGGTAAATTCACAACTGCTTATAGCATGGCGTTTGCAGCCTAGATAATTGCTTTGATCTCGCACTTGACTGTTAAGAAAAAGGCAAGAATTGGTTTTGAGGATTTCAGATACTTAAAACAGGTAAGACTTTCCATTTTCACTTTCTCTATTACTTTTGATGACATATTAGAATTGAATTGAACGGACTGTCGTACCTGCTGCATCTTCTGAAGTGGCCTTAGGGACCCTTCCAAAGTGCAGCTATGAGCAGGAAAACTTTTTCGCTCATTAAGCAAGAGGAAGAATTGATTTTGTAGTCATATCACTAAAAATACTGATAACATAAGAAAGCAATAAAATTGTCCCTCAGTAAAAGGAAAATAAGATGAGCTTCTCTATGCATTGGCAGGATGGGACATTGTGAGGACAAATACTCATAGGCAGCTCTGTGTTTACAAGGCCACATGGAAATAAATGCACTTTAAGGGCTTGTGAATGGAAAATTTTGTTCAGTTACAGTAGTACACTGTTTGTTTTTTTTTTACTTAAATCTCTTTCAGAATGCTTAAAGCCATCCACCAGAGACACATATTTTGAAAATTACACTCAATGTCAATTCCTCATCATCTCAAGGAGTAGAGGTTAAATACTGAAATTATACAGGTGGCAAAAAATGTGAGAACAGTTAGAAGTCCAACTTTGTGGAGTAAGAAGGGACAAAGCAGCATTTCTATGCTACCTTACTCAACTCCAAAGGAGAAGTATAAACAGAGAATTGAAGTATTATCCCTTTTCAATTCTGGACTACAAACTCAATTTACCTCCAAAAGACATGTAGAGAAGCTACCTTAAAACTTTTCTTCATCTCTTAATTTTAAATCTGTAAATCAAAATTGCTGGATAGTTTTGTGGAAAACTGCAGTAAATTAAAATATCAACACCAAGAGCAGGATCTCAGTTAGAGATATTATATCCAGCAACAATAACTGATGAAAACAAATGATTGTTACTACTGCTTGAAAATGGCATACAGATGTCTTTCAAATCACTTCTAGCAGTCTCAAACCTTTCTAGTGAAAACAAAAACAGAAGCAACTTTTTATCCTCACCCCCTCATCTTGAGCACCCATCAGGGAAGAGAGAGAGACATCCCTAAATTCAAAAAAATAATCAAGTCAAGCGTACAAGGACAAATGTGTCCCTGTCACTCAAATGAATAGCAGCTGGATGTTTTTTCACTCCAGTTAGCGTCAATACCTTAAACAGAAATGGGTTCACACAAGGTAGCTGAGCAGACCAGAAACATTAAATTGATCTGAATTGACCTGTTTGTCTTACTAGAGATGAGGGGGCAAAAAAATCTACTCCTACTTCCCTACAGCCAGTCCTTGAGCGGGTTATAACGGTAGAGAAGCCAAGAATGAAGCTCTTAATTGGTCCAAATGTCTTTTTCTTGCTACTTCAGGAAGAAGCAGGCCTTGGCCTCAGTGTTATAAATACTGCTTGTGAAGCTCAATACAAGCATCTTAAGTTCCTGATCATGACCTTAAAAAGGCTGAGGAGGAAGTAATTCAGGGTTTTTTTTTTCTTTTTCCTTCCGTTCAGGTGCTACATTGTAAAAAGCTGGTGCACATTAATAGAAATGGTTCTTAAGCAGAAAAAGAAAATACATGGAATAAGCACATAAAAATACACTGAGCCACTGCTCCTCTAATTTCTGTTGCAGCATTTTATAGATTTCCAGTCAGATTAACTAAATTATGTAATTATCAAACAAATAATGTTTCTAAAACCTGTCCCAACATAATTGAGACCTCAGCAGCTGAAATCTCTCTTCAAAACCATTAAAAAAAAAAAAAAATCCCCACCAAAACACAAACAACCCAAACATTTCAACTGATAAATTTGCAAATACTTCATACTGCATAAAACATAAAAATAAATTCCAACCTGGATGAACTTCTTGCTGAAGCATCTGTGCTTTCATGTACAGCCTCGCCATTTTGCTGAACTTCTACTGAACAGTAAGAAACAAATTCAACAGAAATATTCTATTATATCTGTTTGAAATCTTAATCCAAATATTATCATCTGACTTAATTATGTTAACTTACTGGTTGCTGATGAACTGAGATTTGTAAGAGACTCTTGTTCAACAACCAAACCATCTAGCACAACTGTCAGTTCACCTGTTTGCACCATGCCACTCTTGTTTTCCAAAGAGAGTTTCAACTGTTCTTTCACCTTCTCCACTAAAAATGGAGTTGGGGTGGGTAGAGGATGAGAAGGAGAGAAGGGGTAAAGGAAAAATTAAATTCTAAATAATATTAAAAGAGATCTTCAACACACAAATGTGATATATACATTTAGTTCAATAAAACTGAACATCAGAGATATTCAAATCAAAGCACAAATCACTATGGAGCTGTATATATTTACACCTGCTGTGTGTAAATGCATGCTTTATTTTAAAAAAGAATTGTCTATTTACATGGTATATTCTATAGGTATGCCAAAGAATCCACATGGATTCTTACTAGTACTTAGTTGTTAATGATTTCCCAGGTCTGCCACTTCCATTAAGCCCTTTGGAAATTATGCACTACTTACATAACATGTGATGGCTTTAATGCCAAAAAACTTCTGAACCACACATCCAAATATTAAAAGTCAATGGGAACCTCATTTTAAAAGACCACTGAAAAAAATACCTCTTTGAGGAAGAAGTAAATGCAAAGATTGCATAGAGTCCTCCCTCAATTTTAAAACTATTTTTAGTAAACTCTTACTAGCATTTTCATAGATTGCAGTTCCAAGGATTAAACAGTAAGAGAGGATGTCTCAGGTAACCAAAAGTTAAATCAGAAACTATTTGCACCAAAACAGAATTTGAGATAACTGATGGTGCAGTGGAATAATTCAATCTCACTGGCAAGCAATACACAAATTTGTAGAGAGACATATACAATCCAGAGGTAAAACATGCTGGGGATGCTACGTAATTCTCCCCAAATCAACTATTACAAGGCCAACAACCAAAGCTACATGTCTTAAATCCAAACACAGTCAGCTAGGAGTTCAGATTAATCAGGTTACAATGGTTAAGACCTTTTAGTATTTGTGCTCTCAGATTAAAAGATTAGTTTTTAAAGACATGCCATCATATTTCCCTCCATATGATAGCATTCCAAGTTAAATTTAAACTGGGTACCTCTATGCATTAAACTAGCATTTCCATTTCTCTTTCATTCTTAGCATGCACCATAAGTCAACAATAAACATGAAAACAGGGGAGGCTGCCATAACCTACTGCCAGATACCCCCAAGCAATGACTTGAAAGAGCAGGTTTGACAGCACAGTTGGGCAGCAGTTACCAGCAGACACACACTGCTGTGCTACAATGGATTTTAAAGGACTTTAAATCTCTGCAGCAAGCACAAAGCTCCTAAATCTACAGGATTATTGATTTAGCAATACACATTTTGGAAAAAAGTAGTATCTCGAAGAGAAGAAACTAACCTCTAACTAAATTGTTTAATTAACACATTTTTAATATTTGCAAAGGGTGGTAGGTTTAACTTCAGCTATTTTAACAGGTTATCTTCCTAAACCAGATTAACTGTTGGCTGTAGTTCAATTGAGCTGGCAAGAAAACTTTGAGATGTGTGGGCAGCAATTTAATACTCGTGGTATTTAGCAGAAAAAGTAACCAAATTAATTCTAAATATCTGCATTTAGAGGACTTCCCATTCCATATTCATCAGCAAAGAGCCTTTCAAGTGCTGCATTTCAGAATAGGTATCAATAACTAAATAAATGAAGGATATCAATCTGATTATTCTACCAGTGAATTCTTAGATAATCCAGTACGTGTCTAACTACTGACTGCCCAAATAAGAAATATTGCACATAAATTACTTTTGGTGCAATGTACAGAAAACTCAGTCAACTATTCCCTGAAGGAATTTGTCAAATTGTTAGATCCTGCCTTCTATCTCCCCTGGATCTACAGTTATGTTAACTATTGTAATTTTTGTATATTTACTATTGTAAATGTTAACTATTTTGTTAGAAATTGTTAAAATATTAATTACTTTTTTGTGGCTAACATTATTGCAACCCAGTTTCTTCTGATACAGTTTTCTTATGTAAAAAGAAAATTTTCTGGTTAACTATGAAATTTACTGCTAAATCATTATAATACTGTTGAATAAGCCCCACTTGATTTTGGATTCTGTTTCAATTTTCTGTAAGAATCAAACAAATTGAGATTTTTTTTGGCTCTTCTTTCCCCCCACCCTTCTAAACAGTCACCTCAGGTTTATATATATAACTTGTGAGAAAGGTTAAGATTGGTTTAGCTAGAATTCTACTGCTACTCTGGAGTGGAATTTAAAGTGTGGATTCACCATCTTGTTGTACTAAGGAAAAAGAAATTGAAAAGCAAATTAGATATATTCTATTAAAAATGTTTAATATTAGAAATTACACAGAACAATCAATCTCTAATGTACTAAAAAGAAGCTCACAATTGTTTCAATAATCAATGTTTTCTATTGCTCTCTGGGCAGCTAAATTATGAGGGACAAATATCCAGCCTTTCTATTAGTGACTCCATGAAAAATTGACATGAAAAACATGAAAAATTACATGGCTTTTCTGAAAGTTTAATTTTTTTTTTTTTTGGTTACCAAATCTAAAACAGATCTTCTATCAAATTAGTAACTAGCTTGCTACAAAATGTATTTAATCACTTCTGCTTTTACTTAATTTTCAGCAACTAATACTTTACTGTTTGTTTCAAAAGTGTTAGATCCCATTGTTACATTTAAAATGCTCTCAATAGCACAGATATCTCTAGAAGAGACAAGTAAAGATATCAACTGAAAGTCAGTTGTAATTATTACACTTATAGTTAGTAGTCTGGTTGCTAGATTGATATATAGATTAGTAATAATAATTTTACTTTATTCAAAATACCCTTCATGATAACTTACATTTTCTATTGTGTACTTCCAATGCTTGTCTCAAGTCTACAGTGGCTCTTCCTAATAAAGCATCTGCTTTTAAAGTGTGATGGCTCCACACTCTAAATTCCAGCGTAGTCTGTGGAGTCACATTCCTGCATATAAAATACATTAAAAGTATATATATATAGATTTTTAATAATTCATTCTTGTTATTAGGAGTATTTGATCTTTATTCATTTTCTCATTGTATTTCTCGATACTAATGAAGTGAAATTTTGTATTGCAAGGGGAAATTTTTAACTAAGAACTGCAAACACTATGATATTTACACTTAGGATCAAACTTAAAGTGCATTACTATGATAGTATAAGGAATTTGAGAAGCACCAGAATAACCTACACTCAGATCACATCTCAGTTATATAAAACACATTTTTATTTATGAAAGGCTTATTTCCCCTATTCCTCCAGAGTTCTAGCTAAAAACTTACATTGTTTTATGTGAAGAAAAAGGTGGGAAGTATATTTGTCTACCACTGAAAAGAAAAACACTAAATATTTTTTAAAAAGGAAAAGCAACAAAGCATCTATTTGCAAACAAGAAGAACCCACTCAACAGGTATCAGCCTGCCATGGAGATGTTGTTAAACATTTCTTGTGAATGCACAAATATACATAAAACTGTAAGGGATACTCACAGAAATCAGAGGGGAAAAATCAAATTATGAAACTAAAGTAAAAATGGAGGGAAGCAGAAAGGTAAAGGACCCAGTTGCAGTAACATTATGATAAGCTTTGGCATTGATCTCTCCCCTGCTCAAGCTATGCTAGGTCCTGGAGAGTAAGTTTTGTAATACAGGATCTAGTACTGCAAAGGTGCCCTTGGCTGTGAAAAACAGGAGTAGAAGTACTTCATTGCAAAAAGTCAAAGGCCACATATCCATCAGCACTGACCTAATATATACAGAAAGGTATATCAGCAATGATCAAAATAATAATAAAAACAAGCCCCACTCTCCCAACAACAGGACTAGCTCTACAGTCACTTGAACATGTTGGACAAGGTGGACCATTTTTGCTGAAACACAAGCAAATATATTTTTGCATTTTGAACAGGCTGTCTTCTAAGGGAGGTCTTAGTAAAAGAGCAGCTCAACAAAGTAAAGGAAAAAGTCTCCAACACCTACACACACAAATATATTGCTGACCTATAGAAGTGAGGGGAATTTGGTAAGCCAGAGAGGTCGCTTAACTTCAAATACCATTCCAATAGCCAGAGGAAGAGGGAGCCAGAATACCTTAAAAATACATGTAAGGGTAAGACCCTAAGTAAGCAGTACTCATTATTAAATGAGTCTTCCTTTAGTACACATTGCAATTTACCTCATTTCTATCAGATCACCAAATCCTGCCAAATCAAACCTGCCTCCTCAAGAGAAACTCAGGTCTTATATTTAGGTCCTATATACTGATAGCTCTGTACTTGTTCTAGTTCTTGATCCTGAAAATCATCCTCAGGTCCAAGACTACATTATTCTCTTTTGCAACATTGCAAAAGGCTAAGAAGTTCACTAAACCTGAAATACCAAGAAATGAGGCACAGGAATACCTACTTGCTTCAGACCAGGTCTGGAGTAAATAAGTGTTCCCAAGCAAAGAGTTCCCCAAGGATGTACCACTCCCCACTCTCCAGCACCGTTACAGGAATCTAGCATGATTCCTACTGCTAACAAAGCTGGCTATTGCACACAGACACGTCAGATGCTGTGAAAGGTACTGGCCCAGGCTCAATGCCACCTCATAGGAGCTATGCTGCTTCCAGACCCAAGTCTGAACCAATACAATCTTGCTTGTGAATAAAGCATTCTAACCAAGTGCAAGACTGCTAGTTCTTCACGGAGTCCTATTCAGGTATATCAACACTCCTAGCATAGTTAAACCAAACTAAACCACTAAAAGATTAAAATGGTCAAATATCAGGGTACATTGCAAGGTAACTTTGCAGTTTTTGTGTGTATATCGCTTCAGTGGGGAAATTCAAAGGAAGAAGTGACCTCCCTTATAATTATTACAGTTAATTACTATGTAATTATCCAGTTGAGACTTTTTTCTTTCTAAAGTTGAGAATGACATGGTTACAATAAGTAAGTCTTTCTAGCAACATGTGCTAAACACAGTGCCAACAAATATCAAGACTTTATCATGTACAGCCACTGAATGCAAGTAACACATTCTGTAGGAAAAAATATTCTCAAAACATTGTAAGGATTCAGAAAAAAAATCATTTGAGATAAGTACCAACTTAGGTCTGCATTTAGACATCAACAGCCAGAGCAAACTATGTAGGCAGCCAGGCTTCGTAAATATTTGCCTGCAACGTCTGTCTAATAAATAGTATCAAACAACCAAAAAATCTACTTACACTGTCAGCTGCTCATCCCATTTGGGATTTGAAGAACTACTTGATTTTGCTGTTTTCTTAATTTCTCCATCTGCAGTTAATTCCGTGTAGAAAGTTGTTCCAAACCAATTCTTTCTCCGTTTCAGTTTGGCACTAGAAACTAATAAAATACATTGCTTTATCTACAACAGCATACTGTTGTTGACTAGCAGAAAATGTGCTGCCTACACATTGTATGAAATACTTTGCATGGCAACGTTTTTCCTTACCACCTCTATTTCTGCTGAACAGAAAGAAGTCAATGCAAAAATGGTAGCTTTTATTTTCAAAAGCTACTTTGTCAGATAGGTGAAACCAAGTGTCATATCCTCTTTTCCCCACATATTGGCAGGACCGATTGTAGAGACAGCACAATTATTTTAGGGGTAAACACTGGAAATAATGTAGGTTATTTTCTCATTTTTCTCCATATTCTTTTCTTAACTGAAAAATGTGTATGTACATCTGATGATGCATCTGAGGGATTATCAGACAGACTTTATTTTTTAGTTATATATTTGTTATATATACTTATATATATTTAGTTATATATGTGACGGAAGTCGATGCAGTTCACGCCCATTTCAAAATGTCCCTGTATAGCAAAGCCTGTATACAGAGCTTCATTTCTTCGCCTGTATTACTGCATAGTTGAATTCGTGGGTTTACACATCTGTCAAAATGAAGAAACCGACTCTTAGATTTCCCCTATTTAAACAGCTTTGCAGATGAACTCAAAGGTTTCAGGTAAATATTCAAAAATTAAGAAATACCACTGATCAAAGAAGCTATTTTCACCTCCAAATCACTAGTAAGTTCCTCTGTGCTCCTGAACATAAATCAGTTCTCCCTCTTCCCTGCCCAGCTGAGGAAGTCACTACAAAAACCAACAGCAGCCTAACTGCCAAGATTTTAAATTCTATTTCAGTCAAATGGTGTCTTGAAAAGACCACAAGAATGGACTCTCAACTATATTTACCTGCTGGCTGTGCCTTCTTTCTAATTCTTCCCTTGCTTCAGTGTGATTCCTGCTCTGTCCATTTGCAAACTAAAACAAGGCTGAGTATTTTCAGCCATTTGGAAATAATTCTTCCCTGTTCCTTTCCTCTATGGTACTTGCTAACTCAACGTGGAAGTTCACTAAACTGAAAGGGAGACATATTTCTGGATTGCAGTATTCTGAGACATATACATTAGTCATTTAAATGTTAGTGGAATGCAACCATCCAAGGTTCTAAAGGCACTAGCCATGGTTTACTTGGCTTCAAATAAAAGGTGCAAACTTAACTCCCTCACATTTAGAAAGTCCAGTCTTAGAATTGCATGATGGGTTATAAAAGGGAACTGCAGCCCTGATAATGATGAAAGCTGGAATGTAGAAAACTAAAACTGTAATTCCACACAAGTCATATTTTTTTCATCTGAAATCATGATATGTTTTTAAGCTTTGACAACCTCTACTTCTTCCACATTTTCCTCCACAGTTTGCTTTCCAAAGGAAAATACAATATTTATTAAAACATAGGTATTTAGTAATGACATTCAAGCTTCCTTTTCATTTCCCCTCTTTTATCTGATTATGTTTCAAGTTAGTAAGTTTTGAGTCCCCAAACACAAAAGGAGATCATTATCATCTTTTGGTTAGGACATCTTCAAAAAAAAACTATGAATAAATAATAATACCAACAAGACTTCCAAAAGAACTAACAAGACAAGATCTCACCAAGAATATTTTAACAAATAGTGATGGCAAAGCATGCCTACAACATGCTGTATCTGTCCAAACTCAAACAAGTCACCATTTCGTATGAATTCCTTGTTTGCAAAATGAATGATATAAATTATGAATGAAATACTTGCTGCCTTTATAACAGTGCTTTTAAAATACAGTTCTTGAAATATAAGTCTAGCTTCTACAGCAGCATAAACAAAACTGCACATAAATATGCAGTGTAGGCCAGCAATACTACAGTCCCACACTCCTCTGTCTCGCAGTACTTTCCCTATGATACTGCCACTGGCATTCATTCCTGTGATCTTGCAATAAAGACTAGATTTAGAGAACTAAACCTTCAGAAAACTAATCACAAATGTTGTAAAGACTTCTTCCCATTTGAGCCCTGACTCAGATTTCTTGGGAGTCAAAAGAAGTCCTAGTACCAGAAAAATACAAAACTATCTACATAAGGAGCAGCTCAGCACAGGATAAAAAATTACCATTTCTGGGTACACAGATCTGAAATTAAGGGTCATTTGTGTAAGTCAGTTTACATACACACTCAATCAGTTATATATACATTCAATCTACAGGTAGCTACATCTCTACTGTTAGTTATTGCCAATTTTGATGGGTTATCACGTTGAGTAATGTGCTCCTTACATAAGGTTAATCATTTTTGAGGTTCCTCTCTTATCTAATTTCATAAAATATCCATTTGGGGGACTCTTCAACAATATTTTTTTTCTCAGATAACCTGGCTGTCTTTGGATCATCTAGCAAGATGCATCTTTCTTTAGATGCAGCCTTTATTAAGACATGGTATCTTACTCATGTTTTTCCCATATTTTGTTCAGGATAGCCTTAACATATTCCTGGCCATGCATCCATTTTCACTTCAGCATTACCAGATTTCTCAAAATCCCTGGGAAGTTCAATTTAGTTATCAACGGTAAAATAATAGTTTTATACATAAATACATATATATTTATTTACGTTAGGTGTACTTATGTACAGTATCACATCTATATGCTGGTAACACTTTCACTTTTAACTGCTGTAACACTGTCACAATTAGCTATCAAACTTGTCTTCTTAGATGCACTTTGCTTATCTTCAGACTACAAGGAAGTCTCAGTTCTGCTCTGCCATCCCACAGAGAGAGTAGTTAAGACTGACAACAATTGTCACATCTTTGACCAGTCCTTCTCCATCAGTAGCAAAATCCATGATCTACTTAGCCTGTTCAACATCTATTAAAAAGTGTCCCCAGCACAATCAGAAATTTCCAGGACTCTTTGTAGCCCACTGTGTTTCCCTGCCACAGATACTGAGATGGCTGATTTCTGCCTCAAACTAGGAGAACTAGCAGAGTAAAAGGAAAAAAACTAAACACTCACAAGAGACAACATGGTAAATTACAACTGGATAGAAGGAAAAACATTCAAAGTGACAAGGCTTATCACAAGGAAAGCTGGTGATCTACAGCCTTTGAGATACTGAAAATTCAACTGGACAGTACAATGAGCAACTTGATCCAACCTCAAAGGCAGCCCTGCTTTCATCAGAAGAGTGGGCTAGGGAATTACCAAAGGTCCTTTCCAACTTCAATTATTCTATATGTCTGTTTAGTCCAACCTGTGGCCCTAAGGATATTATATTCAACAAATATTTACCCGATGTGTAATGAAAGAACTTAAATTTTTGAAGGGCTTGCAAATTTTGTCATCTCCTCCAGTTCTCCACCTTCACTAAAACATTGTACCCATTTTCAGCTTGGGGTTCACTACAACTACCAATCTTTTTCCTAGAATTTCAGTAATACGTGTTGCCTTCTTCAGAATACACGTCATTCACCCCTTGATCTCAAGCAAAATTTCTTGCAATTGTCTGTACTTTCGTACAGAATACCTTCTTTTTTTATTTTGAAGATTTATTAAACACTGTCATGCAACTCACTGTACAATATCTATTTAACCTCAAATCATCTACATCTATCATAGTCACATTATTAACTGTAACATTCATACCATTAATTAAAACATTATCTAGTTCATTTTTACACTTACTTCCAGGATTGCTTTTGTAGAATAGGCATGTTTTCCTGCAAAAATCTCTATGATACAAATCACTACTTACCTGTTACTTGCATCTGTAATCTTCCATTATGGTTGTGACTTGTATCAGATCTTGGTGAGGCTGTGGCCATGTCAGAGGTTTAGGCTTCAGCCTAAAAAAAGTAAATAGATGGCTTATTAAAAAGTACTTATCTCTGCATGTTAGCTACAGCTATTAAATAAAATGTTCAACTAATCAGGAAGTTACCAAATATTATTTAGGTACAGCAGAACACATTATTTCATAACAGCAGTTAAAAAAAGCAATCACTTTGGAAATTTGTCCCACGTTACACCTCTAAGGGTGCCAAGACATTTCAGTAACATATATATTTACATAGTTTAGAACAACGGTGTAAGGCAAGAATAGAAATTCAGCTGTGATATATCAATAATTCCCTCTCTAGAAGACATACTTATGGTCTGATTTCAGATAAGCTGAGCATCAACAGCTTCAAATAAACAAAACGTTTGAAATATTTTCATGCTTGAAAATCATGTTGTCACCAGAACAATTCACTCAAGCAGTAACGAGAGCAATTCTGACAAACGTTTGCATTCTATCCCTAGATTTGCCACCAGCTTTCTGCCCCACTGCTGTCCAACCACAGATCACTTCCCTCACCCACTGAGACAGGAAGCACTTAAAAAGGACACCCCAATCTCACCACTCAGCAACTAAAGCTGAGAGTGTCAGATCCCAGCTGAGGCATCCCAGCACATACACATGCACACAGCATCACTCCTGTCCTCCTAAATTACTACACCTGAAACACATCTAGAAAAAACACGTCTAGTAAAATATTCTTTTTCTATCAGACAACTACTTTTCACGAGAAAAGAATATATACATGTAAAATAGACTTTTGCTGATCTGTATGAACTTCCTCATATTTGACATATTTGACACAATAACAGTACGGGAAGAGCTGTCACCAAAATTTTTAATCATGCACCTAAGTATGAAAATTTTTAGTACATACCCATGTTTATTTATAAATTAAATATGTGTACCACTTTACTAATACACTCTGTATATATTACAACATTTTAAACCAGAAATTAAAAAGGATGAAATGAAGATTATATAAACAGTATTTTTAAAGAATTTTTAATGCTAAAAAAACCCTTTTGCTCTAGGGTTTGTTTTTTTTTGTGAGAGCCATATGATCGAATATGCTTCAACATTTTTTAAAATGCTGACTTAACACTTTGTAATACAGTGATTTGAAGGTCTAGTTTTAAATTCAGTTTATTGGCTGTCATAGCTGGAAAACAATTTACAAAGATAAGTACATCCAAATCAAATTGCATCACTGGCTACACTTTCTAAATCATGACACTTATTTTGCATCTCCATCCACTAATTATGCAAAGGTTTTTCTTGAAATTTGGCCAGTAAATTTCCATCGTCCCTGATATCAATCACTTGTTTTTGCAAACCAAAGAAAGGTATTGCATTTTTATACTTGTATCAAATTTTCAGATTCTGAAACTTAATTGGGAGGACTTTTAAGCAGATAAGGAAATTCTGCTTCCAAGTTTAAGTGTACAAATACGGAAAGTTTTACAGATGACACATCTTTTCTGGCAACAAAAATCACACAAGGAAACATTTCAAAACATCCATTTTCAAAATGCTTCCTCCATAGCATCAGTTTATTTCAAAAAGCAATAGGTTTTTGGCTCGTTAAAATACCACCTTCACCTTCAAGGGAAGGTGTCTTAAGTGTCTTTATTATTTTGAAAATAACTGTTAGTCAGCATACTGCTGACTGTTATCACTAAACAGGTCATGAAGTTCATAACACTTGTTTTTTGTGAGATAAACATGTAATTAATCTTCAAGTTTTACAACTCTTCTAAGCACTTTGCCTTGATAACCAGCAATCCTCTGCACAGTACACAAGATCTTCCTGGTCACACCCGGTGTCATTACAGATTATTTTAAATACTCGACTATTTAAAGGTTTTGTTTTCCTACACTGAACCACCATGATGACATCCTGCAGCACTTGGTGCACCTATGGCTCCAACTTCCTCATTGCTTGCCTATGCATGGTGCAATGAATGAATTCTGCAAGTGGTGCTCAACCTGTAACCTCAGCCAAGAACCTTTTTTAGTTCGGTCAAAACAGCCACTCCATCTGTGGTTACTTTTGTACAGTTTTTCCATTAAAAAAAAAATGCTATTGCTAAAGAAGATACTGCTTAGAATTTATGCCTAAGAATGTCTCTTGTCTGGTACATCTTTCCCTAGTGACTTAGTTCTTTGTGAATTTCATTATGGATACAGAATCTAGCAATTACCATAACTCGAGCCACACCACAAACACCTACACTTTCATCCAACTGCCTGTACAGCAAGCCTCTCCCACTGTGTCATTTTTTTCTGATATTTGTTTCTTCAGAACTTTGGCAATGTTTTCCAGACATCTTCCAACAGTATCTGCTGACAAAAGAATGTGTTTTGGTTTGTCACCACCTTGCTTGCCACGTATCATTTCAGACATTTATACTGCTGCAGGAAGATGAAATGTTTCCCCAACAGTATCTCTGTATTCTGCTACTGAGAAAACTCAAAGGAGGCTTCTAAGGATCTATCACTAAGTTTAGTGAAATCTTGTAAAGTCTTGGATTGAGTATAGCATGACTTTAACATTGCTGAAAAAAACTGTAGATGTTTGTCTTCGTGTTCTGGGTGCTTAGTATTTAAATGCCTTGCTAATGGTGATGGCTTCATACTGTCATTAGCTGATACCTCAAGAAACAACGTTCATCATTTCCAATAGCGGATGTACATCCGTATTTGAAATACTTGATAAACCAAATTGTTTTGGCTGACTTCTTGTCAGATCTAATTGCCAATGACTTTATCTCATCATACACCAGCCAAGAGTTCATGCTGGAAGAAGCATCAGCTCTGCCATGTTCTTATTATTCACATTACTAGTATTATCTGCAATCCATGGTCTATTTGCAGGAATTTTTTTAAGCCATTTGCCCATTTTGTGAGCATTTGTTTAGCAAAAACTAAATATTACAATCCACAAATCCTCCTAATTGGGCACAACTAAACTGCACCCATTACAATACACTAGAAGTGAATGAACAAATGAAGGTGCTACTGTGACCCCATCATACTGTGAAATACTAAATGTCTCTTCAGGACATCTCACAAATCTGTGACACAGGACCATCCGACATACAGAGCTACAGAGGGTGCCAGAGTCAGTACATATACTAAATAAAGCTTAATTTCTTTCTTATTTTTCAGGTAAAATATAAGTCCTAGATTTTCTTCCCACATTTCACTGGATGGTGTTCCACACCTGACTGCGGAGGCCACTGATATGGAAAATGTCATAAAAAGTAACACATTCAAACAATTCTGAGGCAAATAAATTCAAATTCTTCACAAGAAACCAAGATCTGTAATCTAGTTCTAAACATACATTTAAAAACTAGTCTAGGCATAGTTTTGTAATTGATAAATTACAATTGTTTCTTTCCTCCAACTGTTCAACCTGCATAGGTGTAAAATGCTAGGGGAAGGTTGGTTTTTATTTGGTTGGTTGGATGAGTTTTGTGCCTTTTTAAACTTTAGGTCAAGGATGCACAAAGCAAAACAAATACAGAAATAAATAAATAGTGTCAGAATCCTCAGGTAGACAATTCATTGTATAATCTCCTCAGACTTCACATGTTGATTTATCTGCAAGTAATCCCACCTGCCCAAACCTGAGTTTCTGGCTCTGCTAGCTGCTAACTGCATCTGGCAAACACATCTGCCAATCTTCTGGTAACAGGGAAGCGAGAATTCACTACACTTAGCTTTGAATCTCTCCTCCTGAAGGAAAAAATGACCACAATGCATGGGAGAAATTACTGCACTGTGAGAGAGATCTCAATAGCTGAGGGAGATGAAACAAAGTCAGGCTTGGGGCTGGTTGAGAGGCTGTAACTGCAACCCACAACAGTCCTGATGTTCTGTTCTGATCCTGTTGAATTAACATCCTTCTGTAATAGAAATCTATTTTATATTCTTGCCAACGTGGTACACTTAGGTGCATTTACACAGCAATGATTACAGTTCCATATTTTCAGTATGTTGTAAACAAAATACTGACATGCATGTCAAATACTATTTAGAAAAACACACTAAAATATATGAAAGTTTTTTTAAAAGCATTTAAGCTTTTAAAAATAAACATAGGTTTTTACCAACAATACATAAAGTTTTGTGTTATGGTTTATATTGAAAAGGGCTTTACTGAATAGAGCAAATTAGTTGAACCGACTGATTCTGTTTTCATCATGTTCCAAAGATTCTAACAGTTTTCATCATGTTCCAAAGACTCTAACAGCTGCAGCTCACTCATCCTTTCTTAACTGATTAGAAATAAAGAACTGGTTAGGAATTAAGGAGAAAGGAAACATTAAATTTATTTAAGGCTTCAGTCATCACTTATTTTCATCACTAACTATCCAAACTCAGCTACTGACATTTTTAAATTAACAGGTTAGTGCCTAATCAGCTCAGATGCAGATTGGTTCTTTCAGGAGACAGCCTGCTCACATGACAATGTTTGACATTTTCATCCAAGATCCAAAAACCTACTCTAACGTTAGTATTTAAAAAGAAACAAACAAAGGTCTTCACTGCCTGATGCACACTGGGTCATACTCACTTCCAGTCAAACATGCTTTTACTCCAGCTAAACAAAGCCTTCAGCAGCAAAAGTCAGCCAAACTAGACTGTACAGCCTATTAGTCCCTAAAGGCTGGTCTGAGCATATGACAAATGCTGCTGCACGACTGAAAAAGAGAGGCATAATCCAAAACTTGGCCCTTCAACCTTTGACAGGAAAATTACTGATGCAGACATGGCAGGGGGCAGAGGTGAGGTGAGACACTGGACAAGAACTCTGTCACAGGAACTGTTTGCAGTGCTGACAAAAAACATATTGTGCTGACAAAAACATATTATCGACATTTTGTAAGGTACTAGTACAAGTTGTCATACTCAAGAAAAAGATATGAAAAGTCCTCCTGAGATAATAGACCATGAAATAGCAGATAAAAATTAACAAAGACTGGAAGTAAATAGTGTTGACATAAATGTTTTCAAAAACCTCGGGTTTCTGGGGGACAAGGCTGCTGCAGAGAGACCACGCATATACTGAATGAAACTAAGCAAGGACAATAAAGAAGTCACATAAATAGAAGAACTGACAGACTTACACGAGGATGGGACTACCATCATTCTTTTACCTTATTGGAAGTAAAACTTTTTATAAGCTGAAGAAGATTTCTGAAAGTTCTAGTAGAGATTCTTCCCGTACCAAAAATCTGAAAGTTTCAAGGGCTAGGAACCACCTGTCTTGATGAGTTGAAAGAAATTACATCCACATGGCCAAAACTAAACAAAATTTCAACTAAACACATTGTCTGATCTGCAGAAATGCATGGGATGGCAATTAGACCAAGGGAAATGAAAACACTCATTAGGAGGACTGAGTAGTTTTCACATCCAGAGTAATGTCAAAAGCAAAACACCTGTATTTTCTTGATCTAATTTGCAAAAAAGTCTCCATGAGAAAGAAAAACAGATGGGGAAGAACCACTGAAAGATGAGGATTTTTTAAACTAAACAATTTAAAAAGTCTCATTTCAAATAATGCAAATTTCAAATAACGCAAGCCCTTACCACTAATGGACAAGGGAACACAATGTCACAGGGGCACTATCTACTGTTTTCTTGCATCATAGACAAACTTTTTTTCCCCTCATCCCTAAATCTCTTTTTCTTATCTCTCAAAATAAATATCCAGTTTGGCTCCTGAATATGTTGATTAAGGGTTAAAAATATTTGAGGTTATCTTTACATAATCTTAAAAAAAGGATTACATACAGCAGTGTAAGTCACCATCTTTGTAGTTATAATCTTCCTGAAAATGAGGGGATAAATTCTGACAGGGTTACAATCACCACACATTCCCAAATATGAAGTTGCCACACCTCTTTATTCAAGCTCTAGGTTAAACTTCATTGGTCTAAAGGATGTGAGCTTTACTTTCAGAACTGTGTCATCAACATATACAAATACCACTCCCAGCCTCAAAATTCCTGGAAAACAAAAATTCACAGAGAGACTCTGAAGAGCCCCATGAAGACCCTAGTGATCTCAACCCTATTGTCTAAATCACCCTCATCATACATAACTGTTACATCAACTGGAAGAGAACAATCTAGTTAATAACTCCTACCGCTGATATCTTAATATTACTTCAGTTGTGTATATCAATTTGGGTAACTACAGATCGATTGGGACAAAGTAAGACCCAAGCAAAACCACAGAACAGACAACAGAGAAGTCTATTACAAGAATTAAAGGATCATTTTCTAATTCATGTGAATCAACGGTTTCATGGCAGTCTCCTTAACAACAACAACATTTATAAAATTTTTGCTTCTGTGAACAACACTCTCTAAAATTCAAAGTGCTATAAAAACATCAAAAATCAAAGGGAACAACAAAAGTGAATATTTCATTTATTTATTTTTCAGTCATTAGCAGAATAATTACTGATCCATAGAATTTAAGCAGGCACATTTTAAATTGCATTACTCATTTGATAATGAGTGCACCTGGTGCAGGTATTTCTTGTAAAGCTGAAAGTTAAAAATTATCACTGGAGCAGCAAACACACATTTATAAATTGCTTGATGCTGTGACCCAGTAATTGAGGAGATATTTAATGAAGAACCAACCACTCAGACATAAAAGAGTGCACCCACCAAGAGAGAAAACCATTTCCTTACTCATATGATACCACAAGAGTCAAGCTAGGAATAAGACAAACAAAAAAATACCAAGATAGTATGGTCCAATTACCTGTGATATCATTTCATAACATATGGAAAATCCCATCACAGATTTTTTTTTTTTCTCACTTTAATTCATTCACGTAAAAAGGTCAGTTAACGCTAAAGGTTGGAGAAGTGAACAGTGATTTCAGAAGGCTGAGGGGTCAGAATCGCTGTACTGTGGCTGTTCTGATCTTCTGAGTGTGAGGTATGGGAAGGAAAGATTCCAGGGAAACTCTGCCCATGGCAGAGCACGCAGGGTGACAAAGCAACCCTGGGTGAGCATCCTTCAGGAAAAGACAGTTGTTCCACTTCGCTGGGGAGCACAGCAAATCATCCACACTTCTAGTCCTGCCTCCAGGCCCTCTTCTTCCACCAAAGAAACAAGGCTGAGGTGGGTGGGTGGGAGTTACCATGCTGATGAAAATCAGCAAGTATAGAGGCAGAAGCAAGTTTCTTGATGTAAAAATAAGAAGAAAAAGAAAAGGAAAAAAATGCCTTTTCTTATGTCAGATGTAAGTTTCTTAATCAATTTCTTTCCATTAAGACTTTCAAAATCCAGAATTTTTATTCAACACAATTCTGATTGAAAAGTCCATTTCATTATTTATCAACAACAAAAATGGCAATTATTTTGTCACAGCTAATTGAATACATGTCTAATTTACTGGGGTTTTTAAAAAAAGAACCAAAACTACATTACTTCCAGAGAGAATCACTAACTCTATTATCATTAAAAAACTGAGGAGTTTCTCCCTTTAACATCAGGAAACTTTCAGCTCAGTAATTCAATACGCAGGAACAAAAACCAGATCTGAAACAGATCTGGAGAAATATCTGTAGACCCAAAAATGTGTTGGCCTTTCTTACACTGAGCAAGACAATAGAGTCATTTCTACAATTCTTCTTGCCCTCTGCAACACTGACGACAACAAAAAGAAAAATCTAAGACTTGGCATTCCCTATATGTATAGCTTTGGTCATCCAAAGTTACAATTACAGTAATACTTACACATAGGCAAATAGAGAACTTAAAGGTTTCTTTCCTTGAATGCCACAAACCTTACCACAAACCAAATGCCACTTCAAGAAGCAATAGAAACACTTATCAGTAAGAGTTGTCTTCCACAAACACCAGTAGGGCCTTCTGAGAATCACTGAATATCTGCTTCATATTGAAGACAAAACTAATTTGTTCTTCACAAAAACTTCATCTCTCCTCCTCCATTTCAGATGTTTTCTTTCTCTTTAAGATTTACTACTACAAGCCAATCAGAACATCCACAGTACCATTCTCTATTCTGAACAAATATATGGTAACCAGGAATACACAGTGAAGCCCAATACAAACTCTGGTTTAGGTGCAATGGACTAGGGATATAGACAAGACATTACGTATCGGATTTAATTAATCAGAAATTAATTGGTGTATGGGGGTAAGGGGGGGAAGGAAAAACAACCCTACTCCCATGAACGTAAGCATCTGGTAAAAAGCTATATTCATGGATGTCTTATATACACTTCATGAAAATATTTGCTGGTTTGATGCCTTTCAATAGAATGCCAGAATTTAAAATACTCATAAAGCTGGCAAAATGGCACCTTCACATGCTTCAGCCACTCAGAAGAACTCTTTCACATATGCACTCTGCTACACTCACTCTTAAAAAACCAAATTGTTTGAACATAAGAACAAACTTTAAGGAAAGGAAAATATCGCCTAGCTATACTATTGTTTTAATTATTTCACATTATACATCTTCCTAGCTGGCAAGGACTTTAAAAAGGGTATATATAGCTGTAAATGAACATATTGTAATAATTAAGCAGGCAATAAGTCCCACTTAAAATTACTAGAAGTTGCAAAACCATTAAAGAGATTTTTTTTCAATGTCAAATAAAAGCCTTGACATGCTTCCGTTAATTGAAATTAAGTAAATGAACAAGAACTTTGGAGTAATGAAGCATCACTAAGCAGCAGGTGGGTATTTGTTACTCTTACAGACACACTGAAAGAAATGGTTCAGTGGCAAAACCCAGTAAACAATGCTTCAATGTGTGACTCCTGCTAAACATATGAGAGAAAAGCAAAGTTCAAGTTACACAAACAGCTCTAACCTTTGATTTCTAATCTGGATGCCTTACCCTGAAAGTCTTGGATTCTTTCAATTTAACTTAATAGATCTGTTTATATGACGCTGAAATGTTACCTTTTTTTTTTTTTTTTTTCCCCCACAGACTAAACCAAGTTCCACATCTTCTGGTATTCTGCTTTTGCCCCAAGCAGCCAATTCCCATACCTTTTGCATGAATTTGCATGAATTCAAATACTTCCTGCTTTTTAAACCCTTTATTTTTTTGTTGTTTTCACCTATACTACCTTTAAATTTCAGTCCTATGTATATTTTTCTCTTTGCATTTTATACCTACATAACTTAATTTTTTTCTGGGAGGTATTTTAATTATTCAACACAAAGGTACACATGAAAGCCATATGTTACAAAATAAAGAATATTTAAGAATGGAACCAAGTATCATGCATGCTTACCGTCAAGTTTTCTAACTAGGTTTTAAAATTATGCATGAAGCTAAAGAACCTGAAACATTATAAATCTAACTTATATGACAGTATGCTCAATGAAGGAAAGATTATTAACTGTCAGAATCCCTGTGAAAACAATTTAAACAATAGTTCTATGCTAAAACTGAATGCAAAAGATGGTACAAAATGTATGCAGAATCATAAAGCATAGGGTAAGTTTAATAATTAGCCAGTATATTTGTAAAATGCAGTGGGTAGTACTGAACAGTCTCCTCACCTATGAAGTACCTATGAAGTTTATAAGCTACTATAAATAGTAGCTTAAGTCATTGTTTAACAGCTTAGAAAATAATAGAAATGGAAATCAGTTTTTTCCCTGATCATTTAAAATAATGCTAAGAGCACTGATTTTACTTCTCACACAATGGAAACACACAGTGACAGTACTTCTAGGACAGGATTGTAGTAAAGACCATCGTCTGTTGAGCAACAAATTATTTTCTGTGGTACCTGCTGCTAAGCTTGAGTCAGACAAATACTGATGGAATGAAATGTAGGTCTCTACCTTAAATAAAAATCTAGGATAGTTTATAAAAATGCAAAGCTAGCAACTTGCAACTATTTAACAGAATAGTTAGCTTCTTATCAAGACTATAAGATTCCTTCAGATCCCTTTAGTACTTACTCCTTACTAACAGTTTCCTCAATTCCTTAGGTATTGATGAGTTTAAAGTATGCATGTTTAAAAAATAACTATTCCATCAGGCACATAAATATTACCTATAGAAGCAGATCTGGAAAACTTGAAAGGACAGTAAAATGTATTATTCAAAACATTTGTAACTGTAGAACATATTCTATACTAATAGTAAACACTGGAAACTTTTTTTTTTTTTTTTTTTAAAGTAGAGGTGCTCCAGTGCCGTAATCATCTTGATGGCCCTTAATTAAACCCTCTCCAGCACATCCGCCTCTCCTCTGTACCGAGGAGCCCAGTACTGGGCACAGCACACCAGGTGTGGTCTCATCACCAGTGAAGAATAAAAGGGAAGGACCACCTCCCTCAACCTGATGGAGATTCCTTGTCTAATGCAGCCCAGGAAGCAGTCACCCTCTCTGCCCCCATGGCATATTGCTGCATCATGTTCAATCTCATGTCCACCAGGACCCCCAGATATCTTCTGCCAGCAGAATGTTTTGCTTCTCCTGTTAAAACTCAAAAGTACTATCAAAACCATCTTCAACTGACAACAGCCCTCACTCCTTTATCTAAGAACAGCTTACAAGTATTCCCCAAAAAAATGAGAATTACTTGAGGCTGAGAGGTCTGAAAAAGGACCCAAACTTTTTAATTAGTACTCTAACAAATCAAATGAGAAGAAACCAACCAGCATATCCTCATACTTTGTTTTCATCAGTATACTTCTGGGAGTGAATCTTCAGACCAGCCAAAACAGTCAGGGATATAGGAGCATTTAATTTCTCATCTTTTTGCCAAGCCCACAGTACACACTGGAGGGTATAGACACAGTAGTGGCTTCCTTAGGATTTGCTTTAACAGAAGTAGAATTTCGGCTTCAGCACTGTCCTCCTCCAAGGCTTATGTGGCCTCGACAATAAGACAAGGCATAAGTTCTCCCTAACAGTAAACTAACAGCTTCTCCAGAGATACTTCAATGTCCCTGATACACTGTAAATATTTTGTTACTAAGTTCCGAGTTGCCAACCCTGCAGCAGAAGACAAAGAACTGAACTGGAAAGCAAACTGTAACTCTTCTTAAAACACAGGGCATCCAGAGATGGAAGGGACCCCTAAGGATCATGCAATCCAACTCCTGACTCCACACAGTGCAACATAAAAGTTAAACAATGTATCTAAGAGCACTGTCGGAATGCTTCCTGAACAGGATGGATTGGTCAGTTCGCAGGGCTATGACACTGGTGTGTGTAATACTTGGTGGAATGAGCCCAGTGGCTGGAGCACTGGGATGGAGGGCTACAGGCTCTTCAGGAGCAATAGGCAGAGCAGGTAAGATGGAGGAATTGCTCTGTATGTACGGGAGGGTTTGATTGCACAGCCCTTACAGTTAGTGCTTGAGAACCCCTGAGAGAGGATTAGGGGGATGGAAAAATGGACTTGTTGCAGTGGGTGTTTATAACTGATAATCTAGCCAGGATATAATCATTGATTAATTATTCTCTAGGCAATTTAGGGGAAACTCCTGATTTGTAGCCCTTGTCGTTATAACAGATTTCAATTAATATCAACCAGGAGCACTATCCCCCTGTGATGAGGAAGTCTTGGAAATTCTTGAAGTCTGTAGGAGGTAACTTCTTGTCACAGGTACTCAGGGAGCCAACTAGAAAAGATGCCCTGCCAGATTTGCTGTTTGTGAATATAGAAGGACTCACGGGGGATGTGACGGTAGGTTGCTGTCTCGGCAGCTATGATCATGATGAAATGATCCTGTTTAATTTTATATCCTTCTAGGATAAGGCCACAGACCTTTTGGATGAAGGGAAGATGGTGGATATAGTTCCGGATTTTAGCAAGGCTTTTGATATGGTTCCTCACAATATCCTTCCGGACAAGTTGCCCCACTGTGGGATAAGCAGGTTCATGGTATGCTCAATGAAGTACTGTCTAAAGGGCAGAGCTCAAAGGGTTATACCAAATGGGATGGGTGACCTGTCCCAGTGGTGTTCCTCAAGGCTCAGTTCCAGGGCCAGTCCTGTTCAATATTTACATCAATGATCTGCACACTTGAGTTGAATGCAGCAGTAGCAAGTCTGCTGACTGGAAACTGGGGCGGGAGGCATGAATCTCCTCCCCAGGTTATTTAGTGACAGGACATGTAGGAATGGTTCAACGCTGAGTCAGAGAAAGCTCAGACCTGACATTAGAAAGTATTCCTTCACTGAAAAGGTGGTCAAACACTGTAACAGGTTTCTTAGAGAGGTGATCTATGCCCCAGGCCTGTCAGTGTTTAAGAGACATTTGGACAATGCCCTTAACAACATAGTTTACCTTGCTGTCAGCCCTGAACAGTTCAGGCAAGTGGACTAGATGATCACTGTAGGCCCCTGCCAATTGAAATATTGTACTCTATTTTATTCTTGCAAACAGACAGCTTGGGGCCACGACGACTTCCCTAGGGAGCTTGTTCCAGTGCTTGACCCCACTTTTGAGACCTTTCCAACATACGCCATTCCATGATTCAGCAGAGAGCTTCTTACTAACCAACCAAACCCAAACAAGTTTTAAGCAACTCCCTCACCTCCTATCACTGGACACCAGAAGACCAGCACTTCCCTATCTGTTCCCCATCATGAGGAAGTTGCAGACAGCAATGACGTCACCTCTCCTTTTAGTCTTCTCTAAGCTGAACAAACAAACATATCCTGAGCTGCTCTCCATAAGTTATGCTCTCTACTCCTCCTTTGGACAAATTCTAACATTCTTCACATTGGGTCTGATATAAATATTACTGTGTTCATCTTTCTTAAGCCAAGCTATATGCATTTTCTACCCCTCCACCTCAGAAACCAAATCTTCATCTACTCCTATTGATATGGAGAGCAAGCTATATACAAACAATATTTTCTGCATTTTTTCCAAGTACATTCACTGACCATTGCTACATATGCTGCAGAGTTGACCAGTGCATTATCCATAACTTATTACTGGCCTCCTATAAGGGTCTAAGAAAAAATACAGTACCATTACAGAAGTTCACAAAAAACTGTATTTGTGAGTGTTATGCAAGAGCCTAGACAAATGACTATGATTCCACTGCACACATCTGCCTGTTCTGTTCTGCCTTATACTTGGACCTTTTTAGCCTTGTTTTCCCAAGCAAACATCATATGCATGACTCATACTGTCCACCTGCCTCTTCCCCCTCTTCCTTTCATCTCCGTCCCTCTAAGTGAATCTGTTCACCACCAGATACAGTTAAAATAAACTGAGAAGTAACATCTCCTGAAAAACTAAGTTCCCATGAGTTTCACAAAGTTCAATAGCAGAGGAAAGAGACACAATTTCATGTGCTTGCTGAGCAAAAGGGCTGCAGCGTGAGCTCAAGCGCTCTAAGCTGCCTGACTTAAAAGCTACACAAACACCACAGAAAGCTCTGAATCAGTCTGAGCTGCAGCAGTACACAGTGCCTTTTCTACTACAAGTAAGAAAGGTCTACAACAGCACATGAAGCAAAGAATTGTAATTGTAAGAAAAGTCTGTATGGAACCTAGTTCCACTGCTACAGAGCAACTTAACAGCAAAATATTTATAGTATATGTTCGGCCTGCAAATCTTAATCACAATGACGCTTCTAGGTCCTATCACAATGTCAAATAATGAAAAATACCACAGTGCCTCCTCTTACAGATAAACACACATACACAATGAAACAAACAGAGTAAACAACTTCCAGGTTTCTTGAACAGAACAATGGTACTTAAAGACCAACACATATGTCAAGAAATCAGGGAAGAATATTTTCTCCCTAGTTCTAATATTTAGCTGAATAGTTCTCATATCTACCAGAACATGTAATATGCTAGCTACACAAGCCCTTCTGGGTTGTCTTCTGTTATGGATAATACTAATGCTTGGTATAAATTATTGCTCATCAGACTTGCATCAAGAACAATGTAAAGCAATATATTAAGATAGATTGTTAAAATATGGGCAGATTTTAGTGTACCTACACTGCAAACAGAAAACTTTACCCCCTAGTTCTATACAGGCACTTCCATATTAAACTACATAGGTAACCTATTTTAACCATATGGAAAATGGAGAAGCATGAGCTTCCAAACAGGCAGAGAGCCTGAGCAAATACCAAGAGTGCCCAGATAGCTTATAAAATCCACGCACAGGAATCTGTGCCTGTCAGCACCATCTTATTAGTTACAATACCTTTGACTGGTGTAAACACATCTCTACTGCAGCCACAGCAAAATTAGCAAACATAGAACAACTTTAAAAATGTTAACCAAGAGTCCCACTGTTACTGTTACGTCCCCCCTACTGTTTTTATGGGATATGAAAAAAAGGTGAATAAGGAATAACAATAATGGAAAATACATTATTACTGCTCCACAAAATAGTTTCCCAACCTCCACATTGTTTCAGTAAGTCATAAAAAACAACAATTCAGAGGGGAAGAGAAGCCCACTCAGTGCTATGAGAAAGTGGCAGAAAAGGTTTTGCACAATTTTTGTCAGTAAGACATTTGATGTGATCCACCTCTCACCAGTAACTTTATCTCAAAAAATAGCTCAAAGAGGTATAAGTGGAATTCACTGCATGTTCTCACTCTCTTTTCTCTGAATATTTGATTTTTTAAAAGTGCTATGCAAGGCTCTTTCCAGCTGTCAATCTCAGCAGTGTTAAAACACTAAAACATGTCTGTCCTACTTCCAGTCACAGACTGCAGTAATCTTACCTATTTCTACCTGAGAGTATTCAGCCAAGCACTGTCACTTACTTTTTTAAAAATAGCCCTTCAGTGCTGGAGAATTCAACCTGATCCTTACCAAGGCTCTAGGCTGATGAATAATTCTCACTTCTTAAAACAAAGAGTTGCCTGTTTCTGCTAAATATTTTCCAATCCAATTTTAATCCGAGTTAATCTGATTCCCAAATTTAACTACAAAAAGAATCACAAGTTGAGAACATGCAAATTAATCAAACAAAAGTCTTACCAGAAGGGGCACAAAGTTTGACTTCTGAAGGGCCACTACTGGACCACAAAAATACCTTACATATTAAGTTTAACATATCATTACAAAAGCAACAGTGAAAGAAAACACACTCTCATGAAGATCAGTATCCTTTCTAGCGAAAAGCTAAAGACTAAGTTATAGAACTTAAAATGACTACCAACTTATCCTTGTGAGCAACACTGCCTGGAAACCAGGTGGCTACAAGAAGTGCATAGAAAAGACCAGCTTCCCACTGAAGGGTGTTGAAGTTATTCAGGTTGGATTTCAAGGGACTTGTGAGGGTAGACATTAGAAGAAAGACAAGCAAGAGAAAAGCATCTCCAGCATCCTTTACTCACAAAACACACACTTGCATGATATGATGAACACAGGCCTTTGGCCTGAAGAGTATTAAAGATGCTTAGTCATTCTCTAAGTCTTCTTCCACATGAATCACTCCTCCTCTTGCCTTGTCCTTTCTTGTGCCTTGTACTGTATAGCCTTCAACCCAGGGCAGGAAAAGTTGAAAAAATATACAAAGCATTCATTTAAGCTAGGAATGCACTGTGCACATGAACAGTGGCATAATGACTTTGTCTGTTTTATTCTTTAGTCTATTCCTACATCTTCTATATCAACCTTTTAAAACATCAGTTTTTAAGCTGTGAAGTGTCACGAAACATCTGGAAAAATGTTCTTAGCTCCCCTCTGTTATCAGGGAGGGATTGAAACACAAAATGTTCAACTATTCAGGAAAATAAGCCCAAAGTGTCTGCCTCTGCTAATAAAGATTTATTTAATCAATTTTGATTTCTTACTGCCTTTAAAGCTTTGAAACTGAAGCAACCAGCATGACAGATTTATACAGAAGAGACAAGAACAGCAAGCAACTCTCAAAGTAGGCTACCCTTGACGGTTATAGTCAAAAAAACCCAAAACAAAACATAAACAAATAATAACCAAGAAAAGGCTACAGTGAGCAGTCTAGACTAACTTGCTCTTAGAAAGTATTTTATAATGCATTTCGTTTATGCGCTGAAGTATGATCTGTGTGATCTTTCTCATTAAAATCCCTGTTTCTTAGCAATGGACTTTCTCCTTGTCTGTATAACAATTTATTCCTTATTTTGGAACATACATCAGTCAATCTCTACTGAATTGTGTAAGAATTATTTCTTGATAGACTGCCCTCCTCAACTGTTCAAAGTGTGCTCTAACATGTATTTTAGTTGCATGACACAGGATTAAAAGCCTAGGCTGAAAGTTATATTTATATTTAATATATTTAATATTTAGGGTCCTGTGGGCCTCTGCTAGAGGCCTCTCTTCATCTTTTTTAATGCCAAAAATTAACAACATTTTTCATTTGATTTGCACAGAAGCTGTACTACTCTGATAGTTTTCTCCTCAAACAGTTATATCTTCCTGATCAAAGACTGAATACAAACTACAAAGAAATCCAACAGTTCATTTGTAAAAGATTTGGGAGATTCCCAAAACCATTTACCATACAATAGTGACAAATATGCTTATACAAGTAATATAAAAATAGCATGTAAGCTCATATATGTTATATTCTGAATACATTCCAACATTTAGTTTCTCACTCCATTCCTGATGTTACATTTTCATAAAACAATTTTTAACTATGTTTGGTTCTTGTTACCAAATACTTCATTACACCTCATTTTGGGGAATAGTTGTAGCTACTCTTTCCAACACACATTAGGTCTCCCACGTTAACACAAAATATGTGACTATCACCAAATATTACACTTCCCACTGTTATTTCCATCTGAAGGTTCAACTGTCATTACTCAGGAAATAATTTCACCACCTAAAGATTTTGTCAGTTCATTAGCAGAAGACATTTTAGCATGTTTCATTATGAACTAAGATTCCAAATAGTTTTCTTTCCCATAGCTATTCCCTTAACAATACAGTTTAATTCACCATCCCATGACAACATTTTGTCAGCAATCTCTTACAAGACATTCAGCCAGGGATTTATTTTATTTTGGAATAACACACAGGTATCAGTCTTCCACCAGATTTTCAATACTAACTGAATTTTTCCTGTCCTTGTAACTGGCATCTTAAAGTCAAAATGCAACTTCTTTTTCTTTATTTATTTTTTAAGCCCAAAATCTTTTCAGCTACAAAATAAGAAAAGTGATCTTTTTTAAAAAAGATAACACTGTACAAAGATAGCTGGAAGTGGAAAATAAATTGTGCCAAGAACGGAGGAAAAAAGGGAACTGAAATTTGAGAACAACTTCCACACTTCTAATCTGAGGGGAAAAAGGAAGTTTGGCAATCCTATTACCCTTTATCTTCTATTGAGCTTTCCTCTTATATTTTATTTTGCTTTTTAATTGTTATGTTTACAAACATAATTTTATGTCATTATAGATGCTAGGAAATACAAGAGAGGATTATGTATGTAATTTTAGTGCACCAGTCAGTAAAAAACAAGGTCAGCTTTCAAGACTAAGGTATCATGACCTGATCAGCAGAAAACAAATGAATGGATCAATCCTTACAAACAACAAACAAAGAAAGTCTTTCTGAATTTCTCAAGAACTACCACAGCACTCTGTTTCAAAACTGGACATGTGCTATTATTTTCATTTCTAATGCCAAAGTATATTGTGCAATTTTAGAGATTATCAACTTTATCTTTCCTGTTTATTTTAGCCCATTCTAAAACTAGAACTCATTTGATTTATACTGAGAATTGCTGGCTACCTTGAAAAGCACACACAATCCAAAGTTCTCTTATATTTTTCACCTATCTATATAAGGAACAGATAAGTTTTTAGTTGTTTCCTTTTTTAAAGGATTCTTCTGCTAATCTCCTGCTCCGTTTAGAGCTTATAGCAAAAGATCTGGGTTAAAAATACCAGTAATGAGAAATGTGTGCAGAGTATCCTGTTTACTGCTATCTATGCTCACAGAAGCACAGATGAGAGCTCTCCTCTGCCCACTTCAGGCTGCAAGGTGAAGATACTTAAATGCATAAACCGGAGTTATTTTGCTGCTATTCTTTAGAATTTGACTTCTTCTCATCAGTTTTTAAATTGCTTTCTTCCATCTTCAAGACAATTTCCTGCAAAATAAGCCTAAAATCCTAATGGAATCAAAGTAGACAGGAGTAATTCTATGCTGTTTGAACTACTTGAGTGGTCAGTTACTAATATGCATTTGCATTCTCAATGCCATTTACACATAAGGCAAATCAAGAGATTGTCCTACTGTGTAACAGATAATTTTTTTTGAAAAAAAAGTCTTCAGGTTTTGAACTGATTACATTTAAATATCCTCAGATGCTAGCCACTTAAAGCAGAACATAAGCCTATCTAACATACTCCGATGAAAAGAAAAATGGTGATTAATAAAACTCATAGAATTTTGGAATCTTCACTAATCTGCTTTGTTAAACACATGCTTTACTCCAATTTTATTAATGAATTTATTTTATTCAAAGTAACACAACCAGCTCAGTAAATTTCAATTGACTCTTCAAAATCAGTAGAATTTGTAAGTTAAATCCAAAGCCATACTCTCTTTTAACACGATTTTAAAAGTGATTTTTTTGACAGTACTGAATTATCAAACTGTACGTTAGATTAACAATTTACACAATCCTCAGCATTGACTGAGGGGAGAAGGAATGAAAATATAATTGTTTCTTTGCCATACACAAGGTGCTATAGAACTACAGCAGTAGAGTCATGTAAAACTGCAATGATTAATTGCTGCTTACTATATATGCAATAATTAGTAAGACCTACATGTAACAGAAACCTAAAGGTTTTCCTGACATACTTTCCCTGCAGTGCTAAGGAATTAAAGAAAAAAACCAAAATGAACCTAGCATTCTCCCCTGTAAACAATTCTGACATCCTATAACCACTCTGACAGCTGAATGCTTCCCTGGAATCTCTGTTTCTCTGTAAAGCAACACTACACTTGCAAAACAGAGCTAAACTTAAATACACTTCTGATTAAACTAGCAGGTCCTCAAAGATAAGCAGTACGCTGTCCTCCAAGCAGCCAGAATCAGTGCTTTTCACTTACAAAAAGCAATTAAAACCAGAAACTCCCTCTTACTCTCTCTTAAAAGTATCAGCCAATTTTAGCCAAAACTATGGCATGTCAGTGCTCTGCGGGGGAGAGGAGCAGGGTGGGGAGGAAGGGTGCACCACTCTAAGACTATTTCTTTTTCACAAGCCTTTGAAATGCCTCTTCTGGACACTCACAACAACTGCTGCTAAGAAGAGGAGGTTTCTCTTTCCAGCTATATTATTTTGCTTCAAGAAAACAGAGGTAAGACCTCTAGTATTTCTCATGATCCTTACCTATGGCCACTTTATGTAACCACAGCAGAACTCCAGCATACTACAGTAAATATGAACACCGACACAGAATGTGGCTTACTGATGCAATGGCAACAAACTTTGAAAGAAGGACCTTGATGTAACCACTTCCTACTGTCTGCATTGGCACACAGACCTAAAAATCGAGAAGATTCTTAGATGCACTATGTATTGCATAACCCAAAATTCAAAGAGTTCAGCAGTTCTGGTTTACAAGTTTCACAAGGACAGGAAAAATAACAGGATTTTTGCTAATATGACACTACCATAGAAACGGGGGAATCCTGCCCCAGTTTACATATTTTATTACAGGCACACTGGAGAAGTTTTTCTGATTTTGAGACACCACAGGACTGATTTTCTGGCAGAGCCAGAAGGGTTTTTTCTTTTTTTTTTTTAATTCAGGTGAATGTTACACTGTGCAGAAGCTGGCAAGTGCAGTATAATGCTTGCTTAAAAGATAAAACATTTTTATCAGTAGCTTCATTCCTTTTCAGTCTTTACAAAGAGTCCTTTTAACACACTAAAAAGTAACTTACAAGAATCACTTAAAAACAGCTTGCAGCAAGCACTTACTTTTCTTTATCACTCCATCCATTACCTCACCTAGCCTTCACACTTCATTATCTCAACTCAATTCTAAAATGAACTTGGGGGGTTTTGTGGGGTATTTAGGTTGCAGGGGGGTTTTTTTAAGCTAACAATGAGTATTTGCTTTCAGTGCATAAAGAGAAGCCATTTCCAATTAACAGACATGGCTTAGGTCATGATGTTTTGATCATGGCACCTTAGTTTTCAAGTCTAATGTTTTAATGGCATAGGAAACATGAAGAAACCAAATGCAATACCAACTCCCTGTTGTAGATCCTTACTCCTGATTCTTCCTGTCCAAAACCCAGAAGGAATGTCTTTCCCCACACACATTCTTTCATGAGAAACAACAGGGAAGTGGGTAGAAATTCCAACTTATCAAAATTTCCAACTTCATACTGAAAGACAAAAAGGAAGACGAAAAGCAGTAAAACTAGCAAACATTTCTCCTTCTTCCAAGGGTTCCACAGACTCATGAAGAAGGGTTGGCTCTGAACTCCAACAGTATTTCTGTGATTTAAGAAGCACTTGTAAGCAATTAATTATTTAAACTTTATTGAAAACGCTCTTAACAAAAGCATACTGGCTGTCTTACAGTGGGTTTTTTACTGATATTCAGCAACAAGTGTAAACTATTTTACAAACAAAAATAATCTGTATTCTTTTGGTAACAAAGTGTTCTGTAGCAAGAGAATAAATCAGTGCCAAAGCTCTCAAGTTTTCAAGTATAATTATGTATTTAAGGGAATTATTCTACAGTATTGTTGGAGAAAGTCTATGGATAGTACTAAGGTGGAAGCACTTACAGGACTAGACCTTTAAAATACAGTTCAAAGTACACACTGAAGAGGTGACAAAGGGACTCTAAACCCACAAGTTCACAAGCAGCATCAAAAGTATTTCTAGTTGCCCCATTTGAAAGCACCTTTGCCATGAATCCAAGTAAATTGTGCTTCTGCAGCTGTAAAATTTTTCTCAAAAGGATGAAAAATCTTCAATTTTTTTCTCTAAGTAAATTTCTTTAATCTTTATTAGTATTTAATTCAACCACAAATAGTTATTCAGTTATACCTTGGCCAACATGGACTCAGATAAGGCAGCATAAAAAATTTTTAAAAAATATACTACCAGTCCAAGTTAATAAAGCATTATCACAGCCAACACCAGTCCCTTTGTTTCTATATTGCAGACATTAAACCAGTATACCAATTTTAAGACCAGACTTTTTGCTATGAAGATCACACTGTCTTTCACATGTATGACCATACATAACCCAGCTACCTGCAGTCAGTGCTTGCATCCCCTAATAAACCAGTATTATTAAACCTGCATAACCTGAGTTTCTTTCAATGCACAGCATCCTAAATACTTTTTATAAAACAGTTGCCTTGTGAAAATGCAACTGAAATATGAATACCTCTTTTTACAGTTTCACCCAAACATCGAAGAGCTACCATTAAAATGATTAGATGGTGTTAAGCCCTTTTCTCTCTTTGATGTACAGTTTAAACATTTATAGATCTGAAAGCAGAGCCAGATCATCCTAGTTAAACTGGGATGAGAATTGGTATCATTCCAAAAATAAGACAACTACAAACAAAATCAAGTAAATAAGCACACTGAGTTGTAACATTTTGCCACAACATAAACAAAGATAAACGACACAAACAGGTCTTTTGAGGTCTTCAATTCACACAGTCTGCTCAGCCAAACACCCATCACAGGGACCCTGAGGGACGAGCAGACACCTATAACCTGAGCGCTGACCGAAAACACTCCGCCGTGTGCCCCGGCACCGTGAGGGCGACAGCAGCGCACCGAGGAGGGGACACAGCTCCTCACCTCCTCCCTCCCCCAAAGCAAGGTGAACATAAACAGCGTTATATCCTTCTCCTCTGCTTTCACCCCACACATAAGCAAACCAGGGCCGGCCGTGGAGCTGCCTCACTGAGTCCTGGCCACTAAAGCTCCTCGCAATCCACTCAGCGTTGACACAGGTCACGACTCAGCCCTCAGTCACCCTCGCAAAGGCCGTAGACTGGAATAAACAAGGTTATTCGCCTGACACCGGACACCGGCGACACTCCCCTTCCCTCTCCCCCCGCCCCATAGCGACACAGGCTCACACAGCCCCGACCCTCCCCCCCCTCGCCAGGTGCGGGTCCAGAGGCCCTCAGCCCTGTCCAGACGCGAGCCGGAGCGGGAGACGACAGGGAAACAGCAATTCTCCGAACACCATGTGCGGCACCGGGAGGGGAGAAGCAACAGCCGCCGCCCCCGGGCAGCACAGCCCGAGGGGTGCGACGAGTGGAAATGTCACTCAAAAGGAGAGACCGAGACCTCACTACGGCTCCCTTCGCCATTTTAGCCCCCACGCCCATTCCCCTCCTCNCCGGGGCACGGGCAGCAGGAACTTGTGGAGCCGGAGCCGCTGGAGCCGCCCCGGCGGGAGGGCCGAGTCGGCACCGAGCAGTGCGCAGCGG